>PVKB01003626.1:0-164662 GCA_004027205.1 Ctenodactylus gundi | reverse complement strand
GTAAAATAAAACTGTATATTTACAACCTTATTGGTATACACATGTATAATATATTTTCCACGTTTTATTTATATATGCAATATGTAACGTTTACATTGAACTTGAGTGTGTTGGGCACATTATATCTTGATAAAATTATATTCCCTTTCTCTCCACCTTTTTGTCTTTCCCACAACTCCCTCCTCCCCCCTAACTCCCACTATCACCCCCATTTTTGTAAAACATATTATCTCCTTTTCTCCCTCCCATGCTCTCACCACCCCCTTTCGCTTTCTCTCTATACAAAGTCCATCTTCTTTCTTCAGTGCCTCTTACATTTTTTTATGGTTTGGTTTTCTCATATTAGAGAAACCATGTAATATTCAACTTTCTGTGTCTGATTAATTTTGCTGAGCATCGTGGACTCATGGTACATCCATTTTCCTAAAAATGACTCAAGTGTGTCATTGTTAATGGTAGACTAGGGCTCCGTTGTGTATATGTATCACATGTTCCTTATTTAGTTATCTGTACTTAAGAATATTGGCTTCTTCCAAGATCTGGCTATTGTCAATTGTGCTGCTATACAAAAGACATTAAGGTTGTCATTATATCGATCAGATTTCTTAGGTTAAACTTACATCAAAGACCTAATGAATTGCTACATTAAATGGACTTAAGTCTATATCTCAAAAGTAGATCATACATAAAACAATAGATATAATGGCATACTTAGTTATTTCAGAATCTTTTTGAGACAGGGTCTCATTCTGTAGCCCAGGCTGGTCTTGAACTTACTGGTATTGCCCAGGCTGGCCTTACACTCAGGACAGTCTGCCTGTCTCAGCTTCCCAAGTGCTGGATTACAGATGTGTACCATCATGCCCAGCTTTTATTTCAGTATTTTTTGAGAATTATTTCCCAGAGAGAAGCTGGAAGAAATGAGTAAGATCATTATTCCAAATTTAGTTACAGAGCATGAAATTAAAACATAAAACTCATGAGTCACAGGTTGAACTAATAGTCAACTAAATTCTTATCCAATGGACTAAGGCTATGTGATCTTTTATCTTTACCACTCAACAACAGCTTCAGGGAAAAGACCCCAAGAACCACTTATTTACAATGCCTACTGTTTTATATAACTAATAATATCCCAAATCAAAACCACTGCCTTCTGCCACGTGACATCCAGCTACATATCTATCTACAATATAAACATCGAAAAAGTTTCACAGATAAAGATTTTATACCAATTCCCCATGTTGAATCTAATTATTATGTTTTAAAAACTAATTATCTTAGTTACTATTTCATTGCTGTGACTCAACATGCACAAAATTAGGGGAGGAAAGGTTTATTTTAGCTCACAGTTTCAGGAGTTCACGGCCCATTCAGGGGCAGCTAGTAACAGTGGAAGTTCATGGCAGAGACAGAGGTGGAGGCAGCTCCTCACATTACAAATAGGAAACCAAGTCTCACCAAGTCCAATCTCATCTAGTTCGAGAGGAAGGTAGCAGCATATATATCCTTCCAGGTCCCATCCCAGTGATTGGCGCCTATTGGATCCAGGTGTGGAATGTGTGATAAACTTCTACCACGTGCCTATAATCCAGTCTATGTGCCTGCGAACCATCTGTTCAGACTAGGCCCTAAGGTCCCATCAGCACATGTTTCCATAGACAATCCATAACATCCAAATACATGAGACTTTGGGGAGACATTTCAGATGCAAACCACAATACTAATAGTAATAAAAATAATAGTTATGGGGGAACTTTCACAGATTTTGTGAGAAAGCTGGTATTGTTTTAGTAGATACAACCAAATGATCGATGTCTATTTTTTGTTATATTTTCTCTTTAGATGTTTCTTTTTCTTCATGTTCTTTGGTGCTGCTCATGTGTCTCTCTCAGAGATCCTTCAAGTATTTTCTGCAATGCAGGGCTAGTAGTCACATATTTCATTAGAGATTTTTGGTCATGAAAAATTTTTACTTCCCATTTAATTTTCAGAGATAATGAATACAACAACCTGGGGTGAAATTTACTGTCTTTTAAAACTTGAAAGCTTTTGCTCCAGGCTCTCCTTGCCTTTAAAGTTTGCATCAAGACATCTACAGTAATTTGAATGGGTTAACCTTGGTAAGATAATGTCTGTTTTTCTCTTGCTGCTTTTAATATTCTCTCTTTATGTTGTATTTCTAAGGTTTTGATTACGACATATTGTGGTGAATCTCGATGCTGGTTGAGTTATTTGGTGTTCTATAAGCTTCTTATACCTGAAAATTAATTTCTTTTCCTAGATTTGGGAAATTTCCTTGCATGATTTCAGTGAATAAATTCTTTACACCTTCGGTGCTATCTTCTGCTCTTTCTCCAACACCCATAATTCTGAGATTGGTTCTCTTTGAGTCATTCATTAGCTGTTGTATCCAGCTACTTTGCTCATTTCTAATTTTGGAGTCAACCCTAATTAGAGCATTTGTTTCCTCAGCCTTATCTTCAAGGTCTTAAATTCTGTCCTCACAACCCTGCTTTTAAATGTATTTTTCATATCCTGAATTTCAGCTAGATTTCTTTTCAAAATTTCTACTTCTCTATCAAAACGTTCTTTCATATCTTGCATTTCCTTATTTACCTCAGCCAAATTTTCATTTGTGGCTTCTATATGCTCAGTAAGCTTTGTATCCATTAGGCCCACTATTTGTTCAGGAAGTTCCTCTTTAAGCCCACTGATCATTGCTTGCATTTCTTTGAGAATATCTTATTTGAACTGGTTTTTCATCTTATTTATTTGTTTTTTGACTTCCTTCTCTACAAGCCCCACTATTTCAGAGCCCATGACATTCGTTTCTGGGGTCTCAGGCATTTTTTTCTGTGTTCTGTTGCCTTGTCCTCTTCCCGTGTTTCTGCTTTTGAGGGACTTTGTTTTAAAGACCTAGCTGAGAGGTTTCTTTGAAAAGCTATGAGGGTATGTGGTGGGAGCCGAAATTCCTCTGAGTTTTGTGCTGGGAGTAGGTAGTGAGGGAGGACCTAACAGCCCAATAGCCTCTGAGGTCTCATGATCACACCCCCAGTACTCCTCAGCAAAGCTCTCTCACCTGTCCCAGCTTTCCTCCTGAGGGCAGGGATCTCCACCCTTGGAGGTACTACCACTACACCCAAGCCATTCAGGGATTTGAAGTCCCTTCTTTTCTCTCTGCAACTGTCTCTTGTGCCAGTTTCTTGCTAGGCCCTGTGTAAGAGTGGCCTTCCCAAAAAACTAATGTGCTTCTCTGAGCCTGCTTTAACTATAAACAGTTCAGTCTTGGGCTCTTTTTAGAACGGCTCCTGCTTGTTTCATTGCCTGTTATGGCTGCCAAGAGCTGCTTCTGCTAGGCTCTGGGAGGCATTTTCTAGAGGAAGCGCACATTGCATTTGTAGTTTGCACTTGTAGTTTGAAGGTTTGTTTTTGAAGGCTGGGGTTACCAGCTGTGGTCAATTGCCATTTCTCCTAGATTCATGCCTACCTCACTCAGAGGTTCTGGGCTGCAGGCTTTCCTCTATCTGCAGATGCCAGCTACTCAGGGCTGCTATTATTTAGCCTGGGGTGGCTTCTTGGGCTGCTGTTGTCCTCCACTGCCAATGTGTCTTCAGGATTTCTGATCTTCCCGTGTGGCCTCCTTTCAATTATTGTGGCACCTTTTCCTCTCCTTAGTAAGTTGAACAGGACATTTTAAATTATAAGCTCAACTTTTTGAATGAGTCCCTGTGAAGATATCACTTAAGTCTATTACTTGGTCACCATCTTGACTAGAAGTTCCGACACGTAGAATATGTAAATAAATAGAAAAAACTGGAAGAAAACATAAAAATTATTATTATCTCCAATTAGTCTCAAACAAAAATTTTTAAATGACTTCTTTTGCCCCAAGATTTTTATTACATGACATTCACGGGGGATTTGGTACAAATGCATGCCACATCTTAATAATTTTTTAGTACTTTTTTCCTTCCCACTTTTTCTTCTCTTGATTTCTCCATAGTCCCTTCTTTCCACAAAAATCTGTTTCCCCATTTCCTACCATCTATCTTTTTATTTCACTCTTTTACTTATTTGTACACTGGGTTTCTCATATTAGAGAAACCATAGATTGTTTAACCTTCTGTGTCTGATTTATTTTGCTAATGTAATTGTCACCAAGTATTTCCATTTTCCCACAAATGACTCAAATTTATTTTTCTTTAAGGAATAATAGTATTATGTGCATGTAGCAAATTTTCATTATCTTCCATTTTCTGATGGACATTGTGACCACTGGAGAGATTATGTCAACTTGAGGCAATTAGGAGCCATGCCTATATTAGGGTTTAGTAACACGCCTAGATTAGGCAACTAGGGAACCGCCTGGGTTAGAGTATGAGTGATTTATGGGCCAGCTAGGAAGAACACCTACCTGGATGTGGGAGGCCCAACTGAGAATCTGAACTGTATAAAAAGAAGGAAGAAGAAAAATTATTTCAGCTTTTTGCTCTGGGGAGTGACTGGACTTGATGGGACTTGACTTTCTGTTTGTGATACTGTGAGGAGTTTCCTCCACCTCTGCCTCTGCCATGTAACTTCCATTGCTACCTACCACCCCTGGGTGGATTGTGACCTTCTGAAACTGTGAGCTCAAATAAATCTTTCCTTCTCTAAATTTGTGGATGTCAGGTATTGAGTCACAGCAATGAAAAAGTAACTAAGACAGACATATAGGCTGCTACCAAGATTTAGCTATTATGATTTGTGCTGTTATAAATATGGACATGTATGTATCACTGTAACATGATGTTGGGTGAAATGAAATTTCTCTTTTTAAATTTCTGAGGAATCTCCATTCTGATTTCTATCGTGGTTGTACCTGTTTACATTTTTTTCCCCAACAATGTGGAATGGTTCCTTTCCCCCCATAGCCTCACCAGCATTTGCTGTTTCTTGAATTCTTGATAATAGCCATTCCTACTGGAGTAAGATGTAATTTCAGTGTTGTTTTGATTTCCATTTCTCTGTTGGCTAAATACATGTATTTATGGGCCACTTGTACTTCTTCTGAGAAGAGTCTATTATTTTAATTGCTCATTTTTCCATTTCTTTATAATGTCATTTTCTTTTCAAGTTTATGAATATTATAATATTGTTTTATAAATTATTACTGCTTGTAGAAAAGCAATAAGACAAGAGACAATCAGAATGAAAGATGAAGGGGGCAGGTAAGTTTCAAAGGTTAGGAATCTAGCTCAGTCTAGCTCACTAACACAAATATATTGGGATACTTTGCTGAGAATCTAGGGATTTTTTAGTCAGACATGGCAGGACTCAAGTGCTCTTATAATAAATACCCACTCATCTTTGTTTTCTTCCTCATCATCTCTTTTTTGTCTTTCTTTTTGGCTTAGTAATAGAGTAAAATGATTAAGATCCTGGGTTCAGGAGTGAGGCTGTATGAGTTTTAAGTTGTACCTTGGGACAATCATGTTATTATTATATGAATAGTAAAGAGGTTTACCCACACAAAGCACCTAGAATAGTCTTTGGTTACATATATAACACTCAATATATGTCTTCTGCCTTCACTACCACTACTTGTCTTTACTGACAGGATCTTATCAGGCGGCAAATAACTTCCAGCAGTCAATCCTTAAGCTTATCTCCCCCAATAAGGATTTCCCTTTGCTTTCAAATATCCATCCTGAGAGACTCCAGTAAATCTGATTTGGTTCTGTGTTCAAACTTGAGCCAGTGGCTGCAGCTCAGGGTACACAGGCTGGCCAGTTTGGATCATAACTCTTTCTTGTGGTGCAGCTTCACATCTCCACCAAGGGCTCAGAGGATAAAAGAATTCCCCAAGAAAGAAGAAGACTGATAATAACAAAATTATTATCAAAGAAGGCCTTTCTGTACTTGACAGTTCTAACCTCTTACAGTCAGAGAAACCATTCATCAAATCTTCAGAGATGGCCTCAACTTGGATGTCATAGGTCCATAACTTACAGCAGAAAAGTGGGTTTTATCCTGGGGCAGATTATGACGTATAGACTGGGTCAGAATGTACAACAATGTGTCATATTTCCTAATCCACTATGTGCTTATGAAGTAGATAGGCACCATATACTTAGATTCCACAATGGAGATCTTGTTTATCTGAATTAAGCAGTTACAATTTGGATGCACATGTTAGAAATGAAAGAATTACCTAGAAATTTTCAGCTATTTTAAGAGCTCTTCGTTTCATTCCAAGTTCAAGCACAAGTAAGATTTGGAAGACAAGGTGAGTGGAGGTACTCCCTCCAGCCCTTGATAAATATGAGCGTCTGGTTCTTCATGTGGAGCTATTTAGGCTTGATGCTGGTTTAAAAACGTTATATGATCACATTTCATTCTATGACTTAGATGATTATTAGTATCATCGTCCTTTAGGTATGCGAAAAACTTCATTCTAACCCCAGGCATGCCACCAGCTGCTGAACTTGGCCCCTTCACTTATCCTTGTGCGGTATGGCATGGTAGGTTATTTAGAAGGAGTGAGAAAGAGAAGTAAGATCTAGAGCTCTGGCTGTGCCCTCAACTGTTGTTTACAATTCAAGGAAAAGAATTTTGTTATAAAAAATAATAGAGCTTGCATAAAGATGAGTAAAGAAGTGACCACAATATCTTGGTCCCATCAGCTGTATTACTTTCATTGTAAAAAAAAAAAAAGTTACTTTCATTATCCACATAACCACCAAAACACATTTTTTCCCTCTCTTCTAGATGTGATCCTTTATTTATTTATTCAATATGTACTGATTGCTTTCCATGTGTCAGATGCTCAGGTAGAGAATGGGGAATACCTGCACATGAAACCCAGCTATTGTGCCCAGAGTCACAGGTTGGCAGGAAGACCAGCAGCAATTGATAGAACTTGGATCTTTTTTTCCCCACTATTTTTATTAATATACAAATGTAATACATAGTATTTACAATGAATTTGGGTGTTTCATACATCTATGTATCTCATCAACTTCACAATCCCTTCCCATCTTCTACCCTCCCACCCCTTCCCTGTCCCTTCCCCCGGCTCCGGCTATCACTTCATATGGTTCCAAAGAATGTCTGTGTTCTGGGTTTCCCAAGTCTGAGAAACCATACGGTGTTTAAGATATTAATCTTCCACACCTAAGTCATTTCACTCAAGTCACCACTCTACCCCAGCTTCCTATTCCTCTAATGGGTTCGCAGTAGTCAAATCTTGATATCTCCTCTCTGAATCCAACCAGTCCCTTCATTGGGATATTCACCAAAAGTTTTTTTTTCCATATTTTCCTACAACTTCCTTGTTATTGTTAAAACTGGCCTTACCAACCAGTTCACACTAGAAAATAATTATAAGCATGTAGTTCAAAAGGATAGTTAATATGGGAAAGAAGAAAAAATAATAAATAAATAAATTTCAATTGCCTTATCTGAATACTGGAAGGTGCATATTTGTACATTCACAAGGTTATGTTTACATCAATCAGTTTCCTTAGGATAAACTTTCATTAGTGACCTGATAAGTGAATTGCTACAACAAAACAAAGTTAAAACTGTATCACATTGCTACATTAAATGAACTTAAATCTGTACCACATAAATATACTTAAAGCAACAGACATGTAGGCAAATCTAGTTATTTCTTAATTTCCTAACTTTCATATCTTATTTACTCATATTTCACTGATTACTAACCTACTTTTTCCTCAGCTCCTTCTCCTCTAGCTGTTGTCACTTTTTCTCTGGGGTCATTGGTGTCACTGGTATCCCTTTCACTGTCCAAGTTTCCTTTAAATATTTTCTGCAATACTGGCTCAGTGGCTGCAAATTCCTTTAAGCTGTCTCTGTCATGGAAAGTTTTAAGTTCTCCCTTTAAGTTAAAAGATAATTTTGCTGGATATAGCAGTCTTGGCTGGCATCTATTTTTTTTAGTGCTTGGATGACATTGCTCCACGATTTCCTTGCTTTTAGAGTTTGGATTTAAAAATCTGCTGTTACCTTGATGGGTTTATCTTTGTAGGTCACCTTCTGTTTTTCTCTTACTGCTTTTAGTATTTTCTCTTTGTGTTGGGTTTCTAGAATTTTAATTATGGTGTGTCGTGATGAGGGTCTCTTCTGATCAAAGTTGTTTGGTGTTCTATATGCCTGCAAAAGTTCCATGTTCATTTCTCTTCTTAGATTTGGGAAATTTTCTTCCATTATTTCATTAAACATGTCCTTTAAGCCTTTTGTTTTGTCCTCGGTCTTCTCCTTGATTCCCATAATTCTGAGGTTATTTCTCCTTGAATCATCTATCAGTCGTTGTAATGACTCGCTTTCTTTCTTTACTTTGTATTCTTCATGGCCCGTATGTTGCAGCTTAGTCACTTTATTTTCTAGGTCTGACATGCTATTCTGAAGTTGTTTAAAGTGGTTACTTGTTATTACCTGTGTGTTTTTCATTTCCTGAATATCTGCATTCAATTTTTCTATATCTCTGTTGTGTTCTTCTCTAATTTCTTCTTTTGTCTTCATTATCTTCTGGTATATTTCTTCTCTGGTCTCCTCTAGTTGCTTTTCAAGGCTTGCTTTTTGCTTATCTATGTATTGGTGTATCTCTTCTGCTGTCTGTTTAATTTCCTGCTTTAATTCCTGTTTTAATTCACTGAATTTCTGGGCCCAGAAGATGCCATCATTTTTGCCATATTCATCTTTATTTACCCTGACTTCATCTCCTGGGGTTTCAGGTCTTTCTGTAGGAGATTTGTGACTGCGCTTCCCCAGTTCTTCTTTGGTCTCCTCTAATTTCTTTTCAAGGCTTGCTTTATGCTTAGCTAAGTGTTCTTGTAGTTCTTGCACTGTCTGGTTTATTTCCTGCTTTGCTTCCTGGTTTAATTTCTCCTTTAATTCCTGCTTTAATTCACTGACTATCTGGGCCCAGAGGTTGCCATCATTTTTGTCCTTTTCTTTGGGTTCTACATTTTCAGCACCCCTTGTACCCTCCCCTGGGGAATCAGATATTTTTGTATGAGATTTGTTACCACGTTTCCCCATGGTACTGCTACCTCTGACTGTCTCTGGTGCACAGGAAAAGAGAATGGATCCTGCTGCCGTCACTGCCTGGGAGGGCTGTTGAGCCCTGTTTCTGATCTGGGATCCCAGGGCCTTTTCTAGGGGGAGTGCACGCTGTGTTTGTAGTACACACACCCGTGGGTTGGTGCTTCTGAGGCTGGGGCCGCCCGCAGCCAGTGATTCCAACTAGTCTGGATCTGCGCTTACCTGGGGCTGAAGTTCTGGCCTCCAGACCTTGTTTGTGATCTGTGGGTGCCGGAAGCTTGGAGCTGCGCACAGTCGGCTGCTTCTGACCCGCCCACAGCCTCTTCTCCCGTTTTTTTTTTTTTTTTTTTTTTTTTTGTGTGTGTGTGTGTGTGCTCTGTCCTCTCCCAGCTCCTGCCGCTGCCTGCCGTTTGCTGCAGGCTACAGTGGCTACCTGGAGTATGAAGAGAGTTTTTTTTTTTTGTTTTTTTTTTCCCCCTCCAGTTTCGATGATCCTTCGGAGTTTCTGGCCTCTCGCTGGTCGCCTTTCAGTTTCTGGGGATGCGCCTCTCTTTCCTAGCTACACCGAACATGCTTTTTCTAACTATCTTCTTGACTTTTTAAGTGAGTTGATGAGGAGACTTTGTGCAGTGCTGTTACTCAGCCGCCATCTTGACCAGAAGCCCGAACTTGGATCTTGAATGTCTCTCAAGGTGTGTGTTAAAAACTCAAACTCAGTGTGGCTGGAAGACAGTAGCACTTTATGAAGTGGGGTCTACTAGATCTGTAGGTTGCCCTCCGAAGGAGTCATGGGGCTCTAGTCCCTTTTGCTTTCTCTTCTTAGAGCCCTTGAAATAAGGTGAACAGTTATACTCCATCCCACTTCTACTGGCATGTGTCGCCTCACCAGAGACTCAGGCAGTGGGACCAACTGATCACAGGCCAGTGCATCTAAAACTGAGGCAAAATAGATCTCTCTATAAGTTGAGTATTGCAGGTATCCGTGATGATGGAAAGTTGATTGTGACACCTACCAAGCAGGAAGCAAAGTGGAGAGGATGAACTGAACATAGACCAGGTGCGAGTGAGCCTGTGGATATTCTCTGCCTCACGCTTTGACTCTTTTTTCAAACTGATGTGCGTTCAGCATTCATTGGCAGAGATTCTGAGCTCTATGCAAAAGACTAATGACAACTGTTTTGAAGCAAAACATGCTCACTCTGACTTTAAGATCACCAAGCGTTTCTTTCCTTTTTTTGTTTTGATACTAGGAAATGAGTAACAGCCTTTACACTGAACCACATTCTCAGCCACTTTTTTGTTTTATTTCTTATTTTGAAAAAGGGTCTTGGTAAGTTACCCAGGCAGGACTTGAACTTGTAAGCCTCTTTCCTCAGCTTCCCAGAGTGCTGGTATTACAGGCAAGTGCTCCCACGCTTGGCCCAAACACTTCTTCAGGTGTGCTGATAAGCTTGTGAATCAGTCCCAAGGGCCTCGCAGTGTGTTTGCAACATTTTCCGACGCAGGTAAAGATCTTCACAGTAGTGAGCAACATGATCAGCCCAAAAAGCCAGTTTGTCATGGAGTAATTTGTGGAAATTACGGTAGCAGGCATATTTTCTATCATCTGCATGGTTTAATGGAAAGCATTTTCTTCTATTATTTAATCCCTTGGGCCTTCAGGAATTGTGTTACAGTAATCTAGTACAGCAGAAGCCATTTTATTTATAGGATTTATTAGAAATTATATCGACTGGCTTTTCCTTGTCTCAGAGGCTAACATAATGAGTGAAAAAGAATGTCTGGGCACGGGAGTTAACATAGAGCATTAAAATTGCTCACATTCCCAAGGCCTTTTAAGATTGATGTGCAATTTTTTAATTGGAGCATCAAAAGAACAAAAATACATTTTAAATCAATGAATTCTTATGGGTATTAGATCTATTTAAGAATCTTATAAAAGCTCTGGAATCTATTCCCAGAAAAATTCACGTGCCTGTGCATGGGTGTTTTATTCAATATGGTGATTTGAATATGTTTTGAATTAAAATATGCTCACTCTGATGTTAAGGTCACTAAGCACTTCTTTTTCCCTTCCTCTTTTGTGTTTTGGTTTTCTTTCAATACTGGGGAATGAGCATGGGTTGTCTAGCAGCCATCTGTGAACTCCAGGCCAAGGACATGTACTGAGACAACCTCTCCTTCTCATTATTCTCCATTCAAATTTTGGGTGATGAGGAGGATCAAGAATGTAGTTTTATTTGCCATGCACATAATACACAGTTCTTGTTTGTTCAGAGACTAGTACGCAGCAGCCTACATTATGAAAACACAACTAAGATCCCATAAGGAAGCAAGATCAGAAATTTCAGGAAGACCACACACCAAGGATGGTGCATTTCATTCAAAATCATGCTGCTGCTCTCTAGGAACCTATTGTTAATAATTTATATGCTCAGGTACTTGCCTTACTAAGCTCCATGGGAACAGAATATGGAAGATGGTCCATTGCAAATAGGGGCACTGATCACCTCACAAACTCAGCTTGTCAAAAAAATTGACAGCAAAGGAGAAAAAAGCATCTCCTTCAATATATTTATTCAGGATTTGCTCTAAGCCTGACATTGAGCCAGGCTGTATATATAGAGAGATGAATAATTTCATGATTTGATTCAGGGGTTGAGAGTTGATGGGAAAGAAACAAATAGTAAATGTTCCAGTAAGGATTTGTGCAGACTGCTGTGTTGGGAACTGTTGTGGTTAGGATCTGGAGTGTCCCCCAAAAGTCTCATGTATTTTAATGTTATGGATTGTCTATGGAGCCATGTAATGTTGGTGGATTGGGGTCTGGCCTGGAGGGTGGATTGCTGTTGTTGGGATTAGGGGCGTGTGAGTTAAGACTAAGGGCATGTGACTTAAGACTAAAGGCATGTGAGTTAAGACAAAAGGTGTGTAGTGGCCACACCTTCGATACCCGGATGCAGGAGAGACTAAGACTGGGACTTGGACTAGTCTCAATGTGTCTCACTTGCCTGTCTGTTTGTGATGTCCTGAGAAGCTGCTTCCACCTCTGTCTCTGCCATGTACTTCAATTGCTGCCGGCCAACCCTGAATGAACTGTGACCATCTGAAACTGTAAGCTAAAATAAACCTTTCCTTTCCTAAATTTGTGCGTGTCAGGTATTGAGTCACAGCAACGAAAAAGTAACTGAGACAGGAACAAAGGAAGAATGATCAGGTGTTGTCTTTGAAGCTGGGGAAGACTTCAGAATTGGATCTGAATTGGATCTTAAAGGTTCAGAATTGTCCAGACACTCAAAAGAATGAGTGAATTTCATTCCAAATGTATATGGACAGATGAATAAGGGCAGTATAGGTAGGTGCGCATAGGCATGGGGAGGTGACTGGATACTTGTGGAAAGGCAGGCATGAAGGAGCAGTGGAGGACAGGTAGGTGGATTGGGGAGAGAGGAAGTATATGGACAAGGAAGAAGCCTTGATAGCAATGAGGAGCCAATGGAATATTCTCATGAGTAGAAGTCTGAAGGAATCAGGTTTGGTTCATGAAAATCAACTCCATCAGGAAAGTAGAGGATGGGCCATTGTTGATAACTGATGAATCTGGCAATGAAAGAAGCTAAGAAATGATGACAGTGGCCCGAGAGGAAGGTGACAAGGACTACACCGAGTCAGTGTCCATGAAGACAAACTGAGAAGGGCGAGTATGTAAATGTGTGCAAGACAGAGTGAGAAAGAGAGACATTTCGTGTTTATGTGAGAAGAGTGTGTGTGTACATATGCTGCTTAAAAAAAGTCCTATGACATTACTCTTTCTCTTGAGACAGTGTCACTCTGATCCAGGCTGGTCTTGAACTCACTTTGTGACCCAGATGGCCTCAGACTCAGAGCAATCTTCCTGCCTCAGCCTCCTGAGTGTTGGGATTATAAGTGTGTGTCACTACGCTCGGATTACATGGTACTGGGAAATCGAATTCATGACCTGGTGCTTGCTAGGCAATGCCCTAACTGCTGTGCTACTCCTCTAGCCCTATGAAATAAAGATATTTAGAAAGCCTTTAGGCCTTGGTAAAGGGTGAAAAAGACAAAGGAAAAGAAGGGAATCAAACATGTGATAAGTCATTAATTATGTTACATGCATAAGCATTTTTGTTAGTTTTCTGGTACTATAACAAATACCTGAGATAATCACCTTATAAGGAAAAGGGGATGTTTTGTTTCCCAGCAGTGAAGGTCTTAGTCCAGATCCCATGGTTTCAGAGGTTTCATCTCATGCTTGGTTGTCCCTGTAGCTTTTGGACCTGGAGTGAGGCTGTACGTTACGGCAGGAAGTGCATTGTGGGTAAGCTACTCATCTTATATTATCTGGGAAGCTACAATGAGGAAGAAGAGGCAACACACACAAAAATATACATCTTACTCCAACTTCATGAAATTAGGTCAATGCCGTATTAGAAGGTACATTGGGGCAGTACAGCGCTCAAGTTTGCCTTTGAAGCAGCTAGAAAACTACCAAATGCCAAACCATGGGCTCTCCATATCGTAATACTGAAGTTTTTGTTACAAACACAGACTCTTGGGACCTGACCCCAGACTTGAACTCACTAGCTGGGTGTCCAGGGAATTACTAGTTTTAACCAGCTGGTCATACAACTCTCCTTAGCAGCTGGGATTGGGAACCACCACTTTAAACAACTGCAGGTCATCTTTAAAATATAATGTGTAAATGCTGAAGAGAGCAAACCATTCATGTATCATTCAACCAAATGCGTATGCTACTTACATTATACAAAAAAGCAGAAAGCCTTTTACTTGATACTACTCTTGGAGGCTTTTTCCCCCTCAGAATAACTGCATATGCTTAAGAATAATTCATTGAATTTCTTTAAGCACATTCCTTAATTAAGTCTCTGCAGTATTTTACCCTCAGCCTAATGCTTTGATAAATAGTAGTGAGTAACAGGCCAAACAGAGGCTAAGCAGGCTGCAGAAAATCATCAGCTCCTCTTTCCTCCTCTCTTTACTTCCCGTTCTAGGTGAGCTCATCCAGTCCCATTGCTTAACTATCATCTATATATGCTGATGACTCACAGATTTTTATCTTCAGGCTGGGCCTCTCATCTGCACTTCAGGTCATATATCCAACTGTCCTCTGTCAGCTCTACTTGGAGTCTTAAGCGAATCTTAATTTTAAGGAGGACAAAAAGTACTGAACTTTTAAATCATCTACTCAATATTTTCTTTCCCCTCATCTTATCTTCCCCACCTCAGTAAGTGGCACTACTGTTTACTCAGTCAGTTACTCTGACCAAAAGTCTGGAAGAGGTCATTCTTGACCTCTCCCTTTTTCTAATCAGCACAGGCTGTGTTTAATCTAGTTCAAAATCCTGTCGACTTTAGCTTCCAAATGCATCTCAAATCTGCCCGCAAGTCTACACCTCCACTGACAGAAACTTGATCCAAGCTACCATCATCCAAATGGACTATTTCTCCTCCAAGCCACCTTCACCACAGTGCCCACAGTGCTCTTTAAAAATTACATCATGTCACGTTCCTGCTTTAAAGTCTTCGGTGGCTTTCTTGTGCGCGAAGAATCCTATGCTTCACCAGGATCGAAGCTATAAAATTCTGAGACGTTCCTCCTTTTCTAACTCATGCTGGCGTATGTCCTCCCATTTCTCTCAATCATACAGAGCTTCCTATAGGTTTTTCTACATACTCAGTTGTCCCTGTCTGTCCTCCTCCCATTCTCACATACCATCTGAAACTCTTCACTCAGCTAAGTCCTCTTCCTCCAGGTCTGAGTAGGGCCACTTCCCCCAAGCGATCTGCCCTGAACGTGTAAACCAACAGTCGGCATACGCTTTCTAAAAAAGCAACCGAGGAAATATTTGAAATTGTGTAGGCCATGAGGTTCCTGTCCCAACAGTTCAATTTTGGTTATGTCACTGCTGCAAAAGCAGCCATCAGCAAAGAGTAAGGAAATGAACAGGCATGGCTGTGTTCCAACAAAGGCTTATTGACAGAAATGGGCAATGAGCTAGATTTGTCCCTTAGTCCCTCAGCTGTGGTTTGTTGATCCCTGATCTAAGCTAGAGCAAGATTTTTCTGTTGTTTATCCCCTGGGCTTCTCCGAACTCATTCATGCATGCCTGGTGCCTGTCTCTTGCACCGTTAGATCCATGAAGGCAGGAGGGAACTTGAACTCTGAAGTGTTTGTCAGAATAAGGAGGGCCTGGTACAGTGCTTGCTTCACAATGAAACCTTAGTAAACACATTTGTTGAGTGAAGAAAGAAAAGGAGTGGGGAAAGAAGAGGGTAGATTTCTTCTGTGAGCCAAGACACTTTGTGAAAATGCAACAGCCTTTACTTGCTCTTACTTTTTAACTCCCACGTCTCTGCTGGGAGAGTTTCAGGGTGAGTCACTTATCCACTTACTGCTTTGTTTATTCTTTCATTCCTTTGGTGATGGGCTGTTTACTGAGTGTCGCCTTTATCAGTGCTGTCCTAAGAAAACTGACTTGGCCAGGCCCTTCTGAGTACCGTCAGATTGCTGTTCCCAGAAACCTACTTCCTGGTTATTTCCCCCTATAGGTTAGGAGAAGATTCAGGTTTTGTGAAGTAAAATTGAGAGGCGCACAGCAGTTAACAGTAAAGGCCACTGGAGGTGCACCTCACCTTCCACGGAACCCTGTCTTGTCCTTCCTGAGTCATTGCTGTGAAGCGGCACTCGACGTAATTCCTTGCTGCTTTTCCACTTTGGCAGATGAAAAGCAAGTAACTGGGCTCCCTGAAAGTTTAACACCAGCATTCCTTTGAAAGAGCCACCTCCCACAGATTAAAGTCCCACTTTGCTTCTCCTTCCCCACCACTGCCCTCCCCACCCCCTACCTTCTTCTAAACTGACTGGAACACCAGCGAGGAAGCTGAGAGCTGGGCAGTCATTAAAGTTCATCAGCTAAAGAGCTCTTCACCAGGCAGGATTATGTTTAATAGACAGCAAGACTGTTCCTGCCGGCTCCCCTTAAGTTTCATCAAAACTCTGCCTAATTAAAACCTTCAATTTAATTATGCTCGTCTGCATTACAAATTTTGATCAAATTGGTTTAATTTGATGCAAGGAGGGATGTTAGTTTCACATGAGAATTGGTTTCATTCTGGGCTAGGCCTGTAACCTCGAGCCTCTCTGGACCCTCTGATATGACCCAGTTTGTCTTGGGCTTGGTGACTCCCACGGTTAGGGGACTTGGCGGTTGGTGCTCCCTGCACACATCTGCAGTAGCTGTCCTGCTGCCACACTGACGCTGACAGCTGTCTTCCCCCGCAGGCCTCCCTTTTCTCTCCTACTTTTGAAACACCCCCACCTTGGGAAAAATCACACCCAATCTGTCAGTAAAATATGTGGCGGGATTGAAATTCTGGCAATCTGTTTCCGCTCAGGAGAGAAACCTCAGCCTGTCAGTAAATCTGCAGGAAAACTTTGTAAAGTCCTTAGTTTGCAGAGCCCTGAGGCAAAGCGCTCCCTGATCACCTGGCAGGAGGTATTCTCCTGGGGTCATTGTAGAGCGTTGGCTTCCCTGCACTTCCTGTCCCCCCACCACTCCCAGACCCTTCACCACATCCTACACAGCTCCAAGGCCTAACAGGCACCCAGCGGGGTGGCACCCTCTGCCTCATACTCTACAGGCAAGCAGGCCCTTCCTGACCGTGCTGCTCTCACCCTGAACTCCCTGCCTAGCATCCCTCCCACTCCAAGGCTTCCCTGCGCATTCATCTGCAGAGTGGACTCCTGCTCCTTGTCGATGATGCCTTACCTCCCAGGTGAAACAGGAAGCTCCCTGCCATGGGCACACACGCAAGGTCGTTTGTCCTTATGAAGCCACAGGCTACATGACTCCTGTAATGCTTCTGAGTCAGTTTTTACCCAAAGCTAATTCAAAATTTGACTTGGATACTGTGAAATAAAATGCAAATTCATATGATGCTTCGAAACAGAACGGGTAAGCACCCGAGAAAGCACGGTCTCAGACCCTCTGAGTCTCAGTCGGTTTTCTTCAGCTGGAGCAAAGAAGTCTAAGCAGTCCTGATGATATTTAATCAACTCTGGTAGAACATTTGCACTTTCACTGGGACTTCTGGTGCCCTGGCTACTTATTTAAGGCCTGACTGTCTCCTCTTGGAAGAGTCCCTAAATCCACTTCTGCCTGACCTTTTCTTTCAGCTTCACTCCCCAAGTGCCAGCTGCCTGGACACAAGCACTTGTGTGCCTTACTCCTGATGGCTTTAAAGTAACTGGTCAACAACTCCAAACCTCTGACTGGCCATCAGCGCCAGGTGACCTGCTCTTGGTGATCATTTCCCATCTGCTCCTAAGGTTGCTTCCATTTCCCTGGGAACTGCCATCAGTAAAGGAATAAGAAAATAAAGAGTTCCTTTAATGTATCAGAGTTATCGTTCAAGTCATCCCTTGTTCTGTAATATGTAAGGTGACTGAATCCTAGAACTCCATGATGGCTGAGCAGTCAATCCTTTAAGCAAGAAAGGTCATTGCCGAATCCTGCTAGCCCATAGTATGCGAGTTCAACAAACACGACATGCTAATGTAATAGTAAAGTATATCATAACCCTGAAACTGTAAGACTGTCAGCTATAGAATTAACTGCCACGTGAATGAGAACAGGAGGCTGCAGGAAGTCAGGAGAGAGAGGCCCCCCTTGCCCTGACACTAACAGCCCAAGCAGATTTAGAGCGCTGCCCAGGAGACTGGGAGGCTTGCTGTGAGCAGACTAACCAACCTCCCAGAGCTCCTGGCTGATGCCTGTCTGGCACGAGGATGCTGACTAGAGATAAATATCCAAAAGAGGGAGGAGAAGCAGGGTCTGGGGCAAAGGCCAGCGTGGCGAGACACCAGGAGGAACCAAAATGAAATGTACAAGAAACATTGCAGAGTGGGCACTTGAGCAGTTATAAGGTGAATTAATTATAATAATATAATGGCCAAAGCATTTACTATAGTGAGCTTGCTCTGGCCGAGCAGCACGCTAAATGCTCTACATGAGTTATCAGGTTCATCCTCACAAATGTCTTGACAAGGACATTTTATTATTCCATTTTTATAGGTGGGGAACAGAGGTTCAGAAAAGTAATTTGCATAGGGTGGCACAGCTGGTAAGTGGTGTAGATGGAGTACGCAGCCTGAGAGTTTCATCATGGATACTTTTCCTCTTATTTAAGAGCTGATACTATTATTTAAATTCTCTCTCTCTCTCTGCTTCTCTCTCTGCCTCTCTCTCTCTCTCTCATGTGCCAGCCCTGTATTCAGTACTCTTTGAGGATAGATTGAGGGTGGAAGCAGGAGCTCTGATCTTTGATTCTCCTGAATCCCCGAATCCCTCATCCAGGGCCTTCTGTGTTGCAAATACTTAATGAATCTACTGATTACTAATGGAAACATTTGTTAACATGTCAGCGTTGAAAGAGTCAAGCATGGTAGCAGGCAGAGAAGAACATTCTGGAGAGAACCATTCAGTGGGTTATCTGGTGAAGTCAGGGTATTGTCAATGGGTTGAAGTGAAATGCAACAATCTCTTCTCACTTATCCCACTGTGCTGGCTAGCCTTGGATTCTCTTTTACTACTTTCTACCTTTTCATGGTCTGTTGCCTTCTATCCTATAGTCCTTAGTGGAGATTGCTCTTTCTCCAGGAAGGCTTCCTTGATTATTAATCAATTAGAGTTAGAATTTCCCACAGAATCTTATGCTTCTCACATCATAGCACTTATCTCAATGTGTTACAATAGCCTATTGGCTTTTTGGCCAATATAGATATAGAATGGGAATGGAGCATGCAGGAATGAGATGACCTAGCAAGGAAAACAAAACAGAAACAAAAGCCAAAATGCAATAAGCTTTGTTATAAAGACAATGGGGGAAATGCAATTATGGTCTGTATAATAGTATTAATGGTGAACATCCCAAGTGTGATAATTACTTTCTGATGATCTTATTCTTAGACAGCTCATAAAGAAATTTTCAGGTCTAAAGTGCTGAGATGGTTCAAGATATTCCCAAGTGTACCTCTAAGTGTACATATACCCAAAGGTGCATGTATGAGTATTTGAGTGGAGAAAGCAAATGTGCTAAAATACTAGTGATTTGTGAGTTCCAGCCAAGTATATGTAAGGAGAAAGGGCCTCTAGGTGTGACACCATATTGTGTGGGCTGACATCAGGAGGCTCTGGTTGCTGAGCCATCAAGCTGGAAGATGCTGTGCAAGCCGTGTCAGGGGCTTGATGTCATCTGTTGGCCAATGGTGAGTTATTTTAGGGTAGGGTGTGGTCTTAAAAGAATTTATTCAGAGTGGATTTTAGGGGAATAATAAAAATCTGAGTGAAAGTTAAGTGATTTTATTCATCTTGTAATGATTTTTACATGTAGGAGCCATCCTGTGCTAGAGGCTATGAACACACAGCAAGTGGGCAGCCACCAAGATGTGAGGATGAGCAGAGTCTAGGTGTGGCTCCCGCCTGCTTGGATATGTATATGTAGAACAGGACTAAACTTACAGTCACTGCTGTCATGAATTAGGAAGGAGGCATTCGTGGTTCTCTGGGATCTCATGATGAGCATGCCTGACTTTTGTCAGGAAAGGTAGAATCTCAAAGAAAGTGGTATTTGGATTTAAGATTTACAGAATGAGGAGCAGTTATTCAGGAGAGAGCATATGAAGGAAAAGAAACAGCTATGAAGAACATGATGAATTTCGATTGAGACAGATTAAGTTTGGGGTACCAGATAAAGTATCTAGAGGAAGGTTAAGTAAAGGAGTCTGAAACGTAGAAGGCAGACCAGATTGGAGACTTGTGAGCACTCAACATTTAGATCTAGATTCGAGGCAAGGGAAGTGCCTAAAGTACACCATTGTTTAAGAAGAGATTAAGCAATAGGAGCTCAAAGGGGAAGCACACATCAGAAAGAGATGGAAATAACCAGGAGATCATGGGATAATGGGAAGCCACAGGGTTGAATTTTTTGATTTCGTATATGTTTAATAGCTGAGATTGTCGCTCTGTTCTTGGCTTATTTCACTTGGCATTAATGTCTTCTGTATCTACCCAGTTGTCATTAATGATGTAGTTTCTGGATTTTTAGAATATATATATATATATATACATACATACATACATACATATATGGGATATATATTTTTATATATGTATATACATACATACATATATATGGGATATATATTTATATATACATATATTCTATTCACCTATTGTTGGGTATTTTGGTTGTCTCTTAGCTATCGTGAACAATGTTTTGATGTGATACCTCAGTTGTCTCTTCAATATACTGATTTTAATTTCTATGGACATACACTCAGGAGAGAAATTTCTGCAGCATATAGTAATTTTATGTTTAGGTTTTGGTAGAATCTCCATTCTGTTTTACAAAATAGCTATATTAACTTACACCACCAACAACAGAGTGTAACTGTTCTTCTTTCTCCATGTCCTCACCAATACTTGTTATCTTTGATTTTTGTTTGTTTGTTTGCTGGTTTCCAGTCCTAGGGATTAAATCTGTCCTGGGAAAGTGCTGTAATATGAAGCTACAGCCTCAGCCTTTAATTTTTTTTTTTTTTTTTTTTGAGGCACGGTATCATGATGTAGTCCAAGCTGGGCCTGATCTCACTATATAGCCCAGTTGACCTCCAACTCATAGCATTTCTCCTGCTTCAGCCTCCTAAGTGCTATGATTATAGGCATGTGCTACCAGGTCTGGTTTAAAAAAAATTAACTTTGAGAAAAAATCTCTCTAAGTTATTCATGATGGCCTTTAATTTGTAATTCTCTTGCCCCACCTCCTGAGTAGTGAGGTCACAGGCACAAGCCACCATGACTGGCTTTCTCTCATCTTTTGAGAATAACCAGCCTAAAAGTTGTTAAATGATATCCTGCTGTGTTTTTAATTTGCATTTTTCTGGTCAGTCACATGAACATTTTTTCATATGTCTGTTGGCTTCATATCTCTTTTTTTGTTGTTGAGAGATATCTATTCAGGTCCTTTGCCCTGAAAATTTTAGTACGTTAGTTGTTTGTTTCTTTTTTACTGAATAGTCTGAGCTCCTTGTATATTTTCAGTGTTAGTCTCCTATCCAATGTGTAGGATATTGGTTACAAGAGGCTAGAGGGGGAGTGTGGATGAGAAAAGGATCAAAACTGGCCAGAGGATAAAATGTTTTAGTACACTGTAGAAACAATATAATTATTGTTTGTCACTTACAAATAAAATAAAAATTTGACTAAGAATATAGGTTAGTGGCAGCATGTTTGCCTGGCATTCATGGGGCCTTGGATTTGATCCCTAGCCCAACCAAAAAACAAAACTTTTTTTTTGAGCCGATGCAGAAATAAGAAGAGGAAAAAAGAAGCTACAGGGAAATGCTGAAAGTGTCACCTGATACTAAGAACCAAAGAATATTCAGGGGCTGTAGTAGTTCAGATTTTCAATGAGGACCTCAGTGACAACAATGCTAGCAGACAAATAGTGCTAAAGTCAGTCCTGGCATGGGAAAAAGGAATAGAGGGCATATATCACTTTGTGAATAGTGAGGAGGGCAGGAACCACATGGAGACTTGCATCTGGTCTGGAGACACTTTATCGCTTTGTTTATTTTTCATACTTACCATGAGCATATTTGCCAGCCAGTCACTAAGTACACAAATAATAAATTAAAGCTAACTCCTAGAAACAACCCACCTGCCCATCGATAGAGGAATGGATAAACAAGTTTTGGTACTTACACACAATAAAATACTATACAGCCATAAAGACATATAGGAAGCATTTGAATGAAAACAGGGCCACCTTGAGCCAATAATGCTCAGTGAAATGGATCAAACACAAAAGACAGACTATAGACAGTGTCCTTCTTATGAAATTCACAAAAAAGGACAAAAAAGTCCCCAACATGGGAGACAGGGTAGAAAGAGGAGCAATGGACTACTAGAAAAAATATGAATCTATTAGAATGTTGGAGGAAGGCTTAGAGCAAGTGTAAGAAGAAAGGAAAAAGAGTCCAAAATATGTGCAACTGGACATTGATCCCAAGCCATGTGTTTCTAATGTGCTTTAGAATTTGGAATTCATGTATATAGTAAATAATAATAATAATGATGATGATGATGATGATGATGATATTAAAGCAATATCCTGCCTTCCAGAAGTAAGTACCCTGAAATGAGATTCAAATCATAGTTCATGAGGAGGCCCAAAGAGAAGTTTTTGGGCACTGTGACTCCTATCCACCCATGTATCTTGACCTTCCACACTTAAGGTATTCCTCATTAAAATGCATTCTGTTGTTAGAGGGAACTGTAGTGTTCGGAAGGACTCAACATTCTAGACTAGGATTTGGCAAACTTTTTATCCATCAAGGCACTTTGAAAGCTTACAGTCTTTGTTACAAAAGGTTGTGTTCTCTGTGTATATTTCATTTATAAAAACGAGAGGAACTGTAGATGGTGATCTGTGTTCTAGGTGGTGGTGAGGTGCAGAAGCCTGGTGCACTAAGACTTATCATTGCTAGGATTTCTGAAAGACATGGCATATCTTAGAAGAGTAACTGTGTTCTGACCTCTCCATTTTTCCTACACTTGGTTTCTCTCACATTTAGCTGCCTTATTTTGATGTTTCTCTGACTAGAATGCTGATTGCCTCCCATTCCCTGCTGGCGACTGCTAAAATCAGGCATTTCCTTATATCTACCTTCCAATTTATCTTGTTACTTTTTCCTTTTGCTTTAAAAGAAAATTTTGGTTTGAGGAAAAAAAACCAGATCTATTAAACCAAGCATAAACAATCTCTTAAAATGTTGGCGAAAGACATATTTTCTTTATCAAAACACAATACTCATGGAATGAATTTTCATTAAGGGCAATGTGAAGCCTTGAGAATTGTGATATTATGAGTCCCATGTCACAACAGAAATTAGGAAATAGAAAAACAGCTTCATGGGCCCGGCCCCACCAAGAAGGGAGGCAGCCAACTCCTTAGAAAAAGGACTGGAGACATTAGAAAATCTGTGTCACTACCTCAGATCAGAGTCAAGCTGGCCAGTATTCAGAACTGGGAAAGACAAGGATGAAAGGTCAAGGGACCTTCCATATGCAGAAAGGAGACACCCTATTGCTTTGTTTTTGAATATAAAGGAAGAAAAGTGCTAGAGTGTGGATCTTGAATGTTCCTCCAAGTGCTCAAGGGACCTTCCATATGCAGAAAGGAGACACCCTATTGCTTTGTTTTTGAATATAAAGGAAGAAAAGTGCTAGAGTGTGGATCTTGAATGTTCCTCCAAGTGCCCACGTGAAGGTTTGGGACAAGGATCTGCTGGCCCAGCTTGTGATGGCTTCACGGGTTGGGATAAGAGCCCTTCTTGCCTAGTACCTTTTTCACTGATCTGATACAGAAGACTGACATTCTTTAGCACTTTGTTCCTTGAGAAAATGATAAAATGTAAAAAAAAAGTAGTTCATAAACAAAAATTTTAAAGACTTGAGAGTGCCAGAATCTGTACCCGTCACCTTCCTGTGAACTCCATTTTGAGGAAAGGTAGCTTGAGAATTGGAAGGAAGGAAAAGAGTTTTGATAGAAGGTGTAAACAGTGGGCAAAGGCGGCAGGGGTGTATAATTGCATTGAAGAGGAATTTGGGTAAAAAGAGTAAAGTGGGTAGGGAGGAGGTCAGGGGAAGAGAAGGAGATAGAGCAACAGGACACTTTTCACAGAGCCAACAGAATCAGGAAAGAGGCCCGTAAGATCATGTTCAAACGTTAGACCTCTAGCCTGTTACTGTCATGCCCAGTGACTCTCCTCTTTGACTATGTTTAGAATCCTCTATGACATCATAACGGCATACCTGTGAGATTTTTTTTCCCACTGGAGCCCCAGTACACTTATGTTCCACACATCCAGTGATGGTCCTGGAAAGGGCTGCCTTCCTGCCCATGACTGCTATTACGATTTGGATTTGGAGTGTCCCCCAAAAACCCCATGCATTCGGATGTTGTGGGTTATCTGTGGGTTTCATGTGCTCTTAGGCAGTGGGGCCTGGTCGAGAGAGGTGGGTTACTGAGAATGTGGGGGATCACTGAAGGAGTGGCCTGGAAGGATGTGCTCCTGCCCGGGCTTCTCCCAAGCCTGGATCTTTCCTCTCGAGACATTGTGAGCAGCTGTTCTTCGCCAGACCCTTCTCATCACTGCCAGTTGCCTGTGAATGGGCTGAAACCTCCTGAATCGTGAGCTGATATAAACCTTTCCTCCCTTAAATTTCAGGTGGCAGGTATTGTGTGTCAGTGAGGAGAAAGTGACTAAGAACACCATCACATTTGGGTCTAGCCTTTTTGATACAGCAGACTTCCTGTGGTTCCTTGAATGCCAGTACTTGGGTCTGAGGCTTTTGAGTGTAAGGCATGATTAGACTGAGGGGAAAAGTACTGCTTTTCAATAAGATATGCGGCTTCTAACAGGCAATGGCCTGCTAAATGATTTCTCACTGGGTCCTTACATCCCATGTCTAAGGACGGCATGATTCATAGTCGCTATCTGTACAGATGAGGCATGATGCCTCCCACTCTCATTTTCAAAAGGTCATATGGCTAATAAAGGACAGGTCAAGGCCCCAAAACTAGACATCCCAACCTTTCATCTGTTAGCTTTTTGTCTTCATCTCTTACTTCTTTGTCCCATTTAACAAAACCCTGACAATCAGAAGATAGAGGCCTCAGTTAGCTATTAGCTGACTAGGGTTGCAACTGACAACAGTGATTTTAAAATGTGTGAATATTGCATTTTTAATGCAGTGGTTGTGGGACATCATGGAGTTTCTTATTGAAAATACTGATTCCCTGGCTTCTAAATGTGTTGAATTACAGAAACTTGGAGAATGGGGCCAAGGAAGTTGCAATTTTATAAAAACTCCAAAAGTGATTCTGACATTCAAAAAGGGTTGAGAACCAATGTAAGAAACTAAACAAAACACTTACAGGGACTGCTTAGATCAAAGTCGACTCTCAACTATTCCTGAACTCATTCCCTAGGCAGGGGTCTCTAAACCCCATGCCTTAGGCCGGAACTGATCTGTGGGCTTAGAATTACTAAGCCACGGGACAGATGAGCCAAGAGCAGGAGCTGAGCAGAGAGTAGGGGACTTCACACAACACCCCCACCCCGACCCCTCCTGCTGCTGCTTGCCATTTTGAATCTATCTTCTGGGGACTGGAGAAATAACACAGCTGTTAAAGTGTTTGCCTAGCAAGTTCAAGGCCCTGGGATTCTATTCCTCAGCTCTGCATGAACCAGGTGTCGTGGCGCATGCCTGTAATCCAAACACTCGGGAGGCTCGGGCAGGAGGATTGCTGTGTGTTTGTGTATAGCCTGGACTAAATATTGACTTCGGTACCAACCTGGACTACAGTGAGACTTTGTCTCAAAAAAAAAAAAAGAAAGAAAGAAAGAAAGAAGAAAGACTATCTTCTTATAACTTACTGCATAACAAAATAAAAACCCACCTTAAGAGATTGTTTTTCAAGCAAACCAGTAGCTGGTGTCAAAAGGTAAGGGACACTGACTGTAGGGAATGGAATATTCAGCCTCTAAATTCTGTTCTCACTCCCATTTCTATAACCAATTCTATTCCTTCCTTCCTTCCTTCCAAAACATCTCTCAAGGGAAGAGAAAGGCAACATAATTTAGTCGTTCAACCTGGGAGAACTTCTGATGGTTTTTATAAATGGAGATGGAATTTCTATTCCCCATTCTCAACTCATGGGTGGTCTATCTTCAAGTGTATAAGTGCAGTTCTGAAGCCTGATTAAAAAAATTCCTGACTTGAACAAACTGCAGCGGATGCTTCAAACACATACCCGGCAAGACTCCTCGTTCTGTGAGTGTTCTGCATAGAAAAGATCAACCTGTTCTCAAAATAGAACCCAGAGACACAAAGGAATCAGCAATAGCCTCACGTATCTGTACACAATGCAGTATGGCTCCTGGTATTTTTATTACCGATCAGAGGAAGCTTGTCACAGTCAGCCATCTGCTTGAGTCACTGCCCGGCTGCAATGGCCAAGGATTCAGAGAAGGAACATTGCAATCAAAGCCCTGGCTAGGGGAAGAGTCACCGAGCCGGGAGCTGACTGTGACCTGTGAATGACATCCTTCAGCATCCTGAAGGACCCAGTCATATACTACGTCAAGAAAACTCGCCTACACACTTGGATCCTTAAAGAGAACAAGTGACTATGACATCAGGCGGAAGCTATTCTATTTGTTCACATGGAGATACTTAATATTTCAAAGTGGTCCCTGCAGTCCCATTAAAGTCACAGACTCCTGGCGTTCCCCCCTCTCACCCCTTTCTGGTTTTCCACACTCTAGTACAGGTTTCTGAAAGGAAAAATTGTGAGCTAGCATGGGATTTTCCTGCAGAGAGTCAGACAAATCCTGATACTAATTATTGGTCTAACACCCAAAGGATCACCTGATTTTTTTCTTTTGTTCCTTTTTAAGGCAATCTTCAATTTTTTTCATGCACTTAGGATATTTTCTGCATCTGAAGTTATTATTTGACTACTATGTTCATAAATTGTTTTAAATTCTTTATCCGACTTTTAATCTCAGCACCGGAGGTTTAAAAAGTAGAAAATCTCTGCTTTATGCTTCCTAAAATGTCTGATGTGAAGAGCTTATCTGGTGTATCCAGGAAGATCAATAGCCTAAAATGAAGGATGTAAGAAAATGCCATTTAAAAAGTTATAATTCATCCAACACCAAGGAGAAAGGAATTTGAAACTGGGGAGCATCAAGAAAAACAGCGAAAAAAAATATTTTGAGATTTAGAAACAATGATGATTAGATCAGAAAGGAACCCAAAAAACTGCCAGTGTGATTTTGATAGGTAAAGACAAAGAGCCAATGGATCGTGCTGACGGAGTGTCAACAGACTCTTGCAAATATGGAATCTGCCACGGAGAAGAACAGGGATGATCTCAGAGGGTCTTAATCCATTGTGCAAAGTTACTTGTTTTTCATGCTGGGTAAGTCAAGGACAAAATAGGTGGGGAAATGGAGCAGCTATTTCTCTAGAAAACTATCCCAGATTTGTGGGAGGAGGTCAAGGAACAAGCAGAGGGTAGGCCCACTTCAGGGAAAAGGCCTGCCCTGGATTAGACAACATACTACTGACAGAATCTGCTCTGAAGCCAAACTTGGAGTGAGACACAGAGCTTGAGGATAGCTGGGCTTGGACCAGCAACTGTAGCTGTACCTTCCTGTGCATTTCCAGGAGGCCACTGCCAGAGGCCACCAGGAGCTCTTTCCCATTTGTGTAGCCAGATCCCCAAAACTACTGTTCAGCCAGACTTTTCTACTTGTTTTTCTTCGGGGAAAAAAAAAAAAAAGAATTCTGAAGTCTGTTCCAAGTCAACAGCTAGGTTTAATCTTTTTTTATTACTATTATTTCTTTGTGGTAATCATCTAGAAGCAAAAGATTCAAAGTGCAAAGTATCAACTCTGCAATTTTAACTATTTTCAAAGGGAGATAAAATAAATGTCAAGTCCAGCAAGGTCGTGTGCCCCTTCAGCAAGTAATTGTCTCCACAGGACCCTTTTGATGTATTGAAAGTGAAGTAGATTGCTAATGCCTTTCATTTAGATGAGAACTCATGGCTCTGAAGCATTACATAGTTTAATGTCTAATGCAAGCCCCTTAGGCACTCATCACTCTGTAACAATCCAAAAATAGAATGGCCTTTCTAGCTATCCTTTGGAGAATGCTCAAAGTGACATGCTACAGACTCCTATGTCCATTTCGTAGATTCTTTCTGGTACTACTACTTTTCCTCTCTAAACTCCCATGTTGGAGAGAAGGATGAACCTTGTATTAAAGGTTAAGAAAATTGGAATGTGTGTCTTGACCAGGGTGCTCTATTTTCTACAAAAAGAAACCCACTCAGAAAAGAATAAAACAAAGAGAGTCTAAGATATAGGTGCAGGAATGGAACGCCAAGAAAGAAAAATGCAATATAGACCAAGGTTTCATTGAATTAGCAGGTGTAAAATGATTGGAAACAAAGGTTAGCTATCTGTAGTATGCCACTTCCTCTTGTGTCTCTACTTACCTGCTCCTTTGACCATGTGTTAGCTTCTTTTTTTCATTGGTGAGACACATTACCCACAATACAACTCAGATGATGCAGAGAAAAAAAAATGGACAAAATAATTATTTCTTATTTTTTTCAGATCTTTTATGGTGGAAGATATAGTATTTATTTGCATCTATACCTGCACACATCAAGTGCTCTTAAGAGTTCTCAGACACTCTGACAAGAGCTCACAATTTTCTAGCTATAATTTGCAGATACTCCCAACTTTGGTTTAAAAGTATTCCTAGAAACAAGTGATTATAATTAGCTTTCAGATTGGTGTTGTATCACTCAGGATGCTTTTGTCAACAAGTTACAGAAGAATAAGACAATAAAGCCATTGATTACCTCACCCACAAAAGAGCCTACAGGTGGACAGTTCCACAAAAATACTAGTGGTCTAAGAGGTAGATATACATTCCAAAAATACATGTACTATGTCCTATTACAAATTTTTTCCATTCAGAAGGAAATACTGAGACCTGTTAGTGCCTAATAAATGTTAGGATGCAATGATCTCTAGTTATGAAGTTGACAATTGAAAAAGTGTTTAACAGATAAGAAAGTGCAAGATTCCAGCAATGGAATAAGTGTTAAGACTGAAGTAGCTGTGGAACAGGGTCTCTTTACATCAGCACTCTTGACATTTTGGGCTGAGTAATTCTTCCCCGTGGGCCTGGAGAGGGTGTGGGAGCATTGTCCTGTACATGACAGGGTAACAGTATCCTTTGCCTCTACACATTAAAGTATGTTGCTCTCCATACTAGTTGTAACAACTGAAAATGTCATTATGCTTTGTCAAGTGTCTCCTGGGGAGGTGTCAAAATCACCCGATAGAAAACCCTGTATAGAGCTATATGAAATCACAAGTAGACATACCAAATGGTGCCTGGGAGATCTGAAAAAGCCACCTGGAGGAGACACACAGAAATAGAATTTGAAAAATTGAAAGGCAAGTGGAAATTAACTAGAAGAGGAAGGGCGGCGGGGGCGGGGGTTGGAAAATGGCACAGGAAACCCATGTTTTCTCATTCCTTGTTCATCACATTGCCATTTTCAGAAGATTGTGTATCAACTCATCCTTCAAAGTTCTGCTAAGAAGTAGGGTTCTGTGGTCAGTGATGTAGGTCCTTCTCTTGGTAATTCTAATAATGTTATTTTTCCAGTACATGTTGGTACGGTAAAGACACTAAGACTTGAGACAAGGCAAACTTTTTAACTTTGTACCATCCTTTGGTATAGAGTGTCTTGGTTACTTTTTTTGTTGTCATGACTCAATGTCCCACGTCTACAACTAAGGAAAGATTTATTGTAGTTTATAGTTGCAGAAGATCTCAGTCCATTCATGGGCAAGTGACTGGAAAATGGTGGAATCACATGGTCAGGCTGCAGCTAGAGCTAGAGTTGCAGGGTAGGCAGAGATCCTGGGGTGGGGGGCGGGGGAAAGGGTGGAACCAGCACATGCCCCTCCAGGTTAAGCCCCAAGAATTCAACTCTTCCAGCCAGGTCCCACCTCCCAACACTACACAGTGTCCATAGGAACAAGAGACTTTTGGGGGACACTTTAGATCCAAATTACCAGATAGAGTATGTAATTTGGAAAGAAATTTCCTTTATCTGAGTTCTGATTCTGCCACTTATCAGCTGATTGTCATTGAAAAGATGCTGCAACCCTTGTCAAAAGTTTGAATTGCTTATCTGTACAACCAAGATGGTCGTAACAGGGACCATACCACTCTGAGAGGATTAAATGAGACTGTTCATCTAAGACTCCTAGGACACTTGTCTTTTAAGAAGTGTTTCACAAGTGCTACATACTTTAAATATAGTGTTTCTCCAGAGACTTTTCCCCACAGAATTAAGTTTTCAGCCTGAAACACGCATTTTAGGAAGCTTTCAGAGCATCTGAGCCACTCACCTACTGGATTCTGACTTATCTGTGAAACACAGAACCTCTAGCTCCCTGGGAGGTTGTGAGGATGAGATCAGATAGAGTATGGATCGAATGTCTTAGGAAAAGGATGTGGCCTGATGTTTGTGCAAGTGCAGTGGGGCCTGCCCGTCAGCCATGCTTGGCTCCTCCCTGCCAACCACATCCTGATTTTGTTCAAAGAAGCACTTTGTCCGGTCTCCATAACTAGATCATGGTTGTTTTAAGCCAGTTTTGGCAGGCTTACTTTTGCTGTTACCTTTTTCCCTTAGTTTCACTTGTGTCTAGAGATAGCCATGAGCTCTAACTCCGACTGATTATATATTTTGTAGTCCTCTAGTTCCCTGTAGTATTCCTTTCTTCCTCTTTGAGCACAGATATGATGCCCAGAGCCATTAGCTTCTATTGTATGGTAGTTAGGCAACGAATATGAAGACACAGCGTTACTAGTTAAGGATGATAGAAAAGGTAGAAAGTTTTGTTTATTTGTTTTGGTTTTGGCACTGGGGATTGAATCCAGGGCTGTCATGCTGAGCACTTGTTTTGTTTTGAGAGAATGTCTTGTTAAATCCTCAATTGCCTATGCTGAGCTTGAACTTGTGATCCTCCTGCCTCAGCCTCCCAGAGTGTTGGGATGATAAGAATGTACCATCACACCTGGCTCCGATTTTCCATTTCTAATGATGTTGTTGAGCTGATGATCTAGCCCAGGAACTGTCCACCTATAGGCTCTTATGTAGGTGAGGTAATCAATGGCTTTACTGTCTTAGTTCTTCTGTAACTTGTTGACAAAAGCATCCTGAGTGATATAACACCAGTCTGAGAGCTAATTATGACCGCTTGTTTCTAGGAATACTTTTAAGCCAAAATTGGGGTATCTGCAAATTATAGCTAGAAAGTTGTGAGATCTTGTCAGAGTGTTTGAGAACTCTTAAGAGTACTTGATGTGTGAATGTATACACGCAAAGAAATGCTGTATCTTCCACCATAAAAGTGTCTGAAAAAATAATAAAAAATTATTTTGTCCATTTTCTTTTTCTCTGCATCATCTGAGTTCTTTCTAGAGAAGTGTTGTGAAAAATATACATTCTGATGCATAATTCTATGTGCATTCTATTGCTGTTTTCTCTGATTTTTTCAGGAAAATTTTTATTTCTATAAGTTCTTCTCTATGCATCTGACTTCTCAAACTACACGCTTCCACATATGAGGCATACTGCAGAGAGGCCCTCTTCACTGGGAGATGTGTTTGTGAATCAAAGTTGGAGGCAGAACTATATAGAAAATACAAAATATTCCTGTTTTGACTATAAAATTGAATTTCCTGAATGTCGTATGTTGCTGGATTCAGTTAGCTAGGATTTTGTTGAAAGTTTTACACTTAAATTTATCAAAGATACTGATCTTTTGGTTTTCTTTCCTGTGATGAATTTGTATGGTTTTTCTATCACAGTAATACTGGTTTCCTTCTCTTATATTTTTGGAAGAGTTTATGAAGAGTTGATATTAATTCTTTAAATACTTTGCAGAATTTGGTAATGAAGCCCCCTGGGGCTGGGCTTATCTTTGTGGGTAGTTTTGCTTCTTTGCTTCTAATTCTTAATTCAATCTTTCCACTTTATTTAGGTGTATTCAGACCATGTTATGGTTTGGATCTGGATGTCTCCAAAAGCCCCATGTATTTGGATATTGTGGAAAGCCTATGGAATCGTGTGTTATTGAGAGGTGGGGCCTAGTCAGGAGAGGTAGATTGCAGGTGTGTGGTGAATTAGAGACATATGGTAGATTATAGATTACAAGCTTGTGGCACACGTTACTGGGCAAGTGACCTGGAAGGGTTGAATCACTGGGATATGACTGGGAGGGGTATACCCTAGCTGTGCCCTGCCTCCGCTCTTGGCTTCCTGCCTTGCATGCCTTGAACCAGCTTTTCCTCTGGCTATGCCTCTGCCGTGGGCTTCTACCATTGCTGGCTGCAAATGAACTGAAACTGTGAGCTAAAATAAACTTTCTCTCCATTAAATTGTGGATGTCAGTTATTCTGTCCCAGCAAAGGAGGAGTAACTAATACCAGCTAATTCTTCTTCAGTCAGTTCCAATCATTTCCTGCTTTCTAGTAATCTCCATCTCCTTTAAATTGTCTAATTTATCACAGCATTTTTCTTTATAAATCTCTTTTATTTCTGTATGGTTAGTAAAGGTATCCACATTTCATCTTTGGCTCTAGTCATAAGTCCCTCCTCCTCCTCCTCCTCCTCTTCCTCCTATTCCTCCTCTTATTCCTCCTCCTCTTCTTCTTTTCTCTTTTTAGTCAACTGCAATACAATTTACAAAATTTTTGTTTTCAAAGAAGTAGTTTTTCATGTTATTGTTTTTTTGGTTTTTTTTTTCTGTTTCCAATTCATTAATTTCCACTCTCATCTTTAATATCTTCTTCCACCTGCTTTCTGAGGGTTCAGATTTCTCTTCTTTTTTTCCAGTGTATCAATAGAAATTTAGATTATTAATTTGATATTTTTCTTCTTAAGGTAATTACAACTATGAATTTCCTGTGTGTGCATTTATGACTATAAAATTTCCTCTGACCACTGCCTTAGTTGCGTTAAGTCATAATAGGTTTGTGCCTTCATTTACAATCATCTCAAAACTTTCCTGGGGTTTTATTTGATTTCTGTTTGATCCAGTGACTTTAGAAATGTACTGTTTAATTTCTGTTTAAATTAAATAGAAAATTTTAAAGTTTTCTCATTTTTGGTGACTGTTTTTAATGTTATATTACATGGGCTTATCCTGGAGAATGCTCCCTGCACACTTGAGAAGAAAGTATATTCCAGTTATTTGGGTAGTGTTCTCTAAATATCTATGAAATATATTAAGCTCATGACATTGTTCCAAGGATTCCCTTTCCTTCCTGTCTTTCTATCTAGTTATTCTATGCATTGCTGAAAAAGGGATGTTGATGTTTCCAAATATTATTGTTGAATTGTCTATTTTTACCTTTATTTTTTTCATTATATAATTGGTACTAAATCTCCTCCTAATTTCCTTTCACCTCTTCTTTCACTGATTTTGAGATTACTCTTAAAATTGAATTTCTTCTTACTCAGTTGGAAACAGAAATAATTCTTTTGAATTCTTTTGAAGAGATACAAGGCACTGCCTGTTGTGTGGGCTGTTTCTCTCTTTCACCACCACCAGACAAGGTGGCGTAAAACCGGTGTGGCCAGAGAAGCAAAGACAAAAGAGGAAGACGAGCTAGAAAAGCAGACAGGAGTTGGAGGCCATGGAATTAAACTCAGTCTAGATTCCACATACAGTTTTGATCCTGTGTCCTAAACATCCTTCTACCTAATGTGAGTTGATTTGACCATTTCTTAATTCCACCACCCGGAACATTTGAAATTTGACTTCTCATTGAATTTCTTGTGTCAATTTCACCATACATTCCCCGAAGAATGGCAGGTACAGATTTCATTTTAATAAGGAATTTCCTTGAATTTGTTCTGTGCAATCTGTATTTTAACCTACTAAGGAGCTCCAAAATCTACCATTACAAAACATCTCCCTGGTCCTTGATGAACTATTTAAAGAAACACCTTATCCTAATTTCCCGGTCATCACTGGAGGCTAGACATTTCTTAACTGTCTGATTGGGTTTTTCTGATACTGCCAAACCCCCAAGTCAAGTAGTAAATTTTGTGAAAACAAACACTTAGTCTCCCGGTGGAGCACTGGGTTTAAACAATACTGTGTCCTTTTTGCAAGAAAACACATCTGCTTTATGACTTTGACTTTTCTTTTAAAAATAATTTTTAAAAAGAAAAACCGTGTGCCGAGCCAACACATTTTCCCTACTTGATCCCCAATTAAAGGTTCACAGTTGTGGAAGCTGTAGAGCCACGCTTGAGAGTGTGGCCTTAATTCTTGGGTCCAAGTCCTGGCTCTGCCCCTTTACAGTAGGTCTTTGAATGAGATGATTCCTTGAAACTTTCCATGCATCATCAACAAAATGGTACCAGCCCCACAGGGCTGCTGTGATTAAAAAAAAAAATGATTTGTGGCACATAGAAGGCACTTATTGAGCATTAGTATTGCCTTCACCTAAGGAAAAGTGACTAGACTTGTTTATTTATTTATTTATTTATTTTGATTAAAAAGAAAGAGGAGAGACACACACAATTGCCACACACTGCACTCCACCTCTAAATGAGGTAATGGCTCTGTCTGGGAACTGGGACATAAAATTTGCGGGCAGATGCCAATATTGATGAGAAATGAAGATTAGGGAGGCTTCCAGAAGCTTTGAAATGCAATCTCAACTCAAGCTCTAGGCAGACAACAAGGCTGAGAAATGCAGCTCACCCTCTCTACCCAGAAACTCTTGCCTTAGATTGCCCTGTCTCCAAGGGATAGGCCCCTGGGTGTATTAGCAACACAGACATGAGAGACATATAATGCACGGGTGGGCTAACTGGCTCCAGGCATCATGGAATATTGACATGTCTTTATTAGACTCTCCAAAGAATACACTCTACTGTCAAGTTTGGCAGTGAAATTTGGAAGTTGCCTGGAGAAATAGCACAGACGGACTGAGAACACAGTGGATTCATAATCAGGGGCTTAAATCCAAGTCCTGCCTCAGGCGCTGGATGGCTAAAAGATCCTAATAAACTCAGCTTTCCCTGCTTGATTTGTTTTCTCATTTGTATATCATGAAGTGGAGAACATTGCTTCAGTTCCAGTATTTTATGATGGTGAAAACATGGTTCTGCCTGTTTTACCAAATTTTCCAGCAAGGGAAGAGAAGGAAAGTATTGGGCACCTAAAACAGAAAACAGGTGAAAGCTTTGCAGAATCTTGGGATTGGCTCCTCACTACTTGTGCTTACTCTAGAAGCAAAATGATTGAAACCATAATATAAACTAGAATGGCTAACATGAAGAACAGAGTAGAAAGTATTGGAGAAACTGGAACTCCAGTGCCTTAAGTGTGGGAATGTAATTATTACAACCAGTTTGGAAAACCATTTGTTTGGCAATGTTTATTAAAACTGAATCATAGAGTATGTATACTCTATGACCCAGAAATTTTACTCCAAGGATTGCCCTAGCAGTAATGTCTGTCTACGTGCACAAAAACCACTCATAGACATGTGCACAGCAGCACTATCAGCAATACTCTCAAACTGGGAACAACCCACATGCCTGCTTAGAATACAGTGGGTGTGTAGGTCAGACCTGGTGGCACAGGACTCTAATCTCAGCACTTTGGAAGGCTGAGGCTGGAAGTCTGTAGGGTTGAGCTCAGTCTGGGAAACTCTATGACTTAGTGAGACCATATCTCAAAAGAAAGAGGTGGGGATGGGGGAGGTCAGTGCAAAGGCCCTGGGTTTGATCCCCAGTACCACAAAAATATACATTATCACCACCACCACCACCAAAGAAGAATAGAGTACATGCTGGTCTAGCCACACAGAGAAATATTTCATAGCTTAGCATGAAATACACTACCACCAGGAAACCATGGGTGCATCTTACAAACATGGTGAGCAAAAGAAATAAGACACAAAACAACAATGCACACGAATCTCTTGGAAGCAAACAGAGTGAGGCCCCTTGAGGGGTTTAGTGATCAGAAGTGCTGGAATGTTCACCTGCCTTGGGTCACATAGGTGAGTTTATTTTGTGAGTATTAATTAAACTGCATACTTCTTTTTTGCATGTATTTCATACTTCAGTAAGTTAGCCAAAAAAACCCCAAGGTTTGAATATGTAAATTGTGTTTGGGCTTTTTCTTCCTGCTCAACCTGGGAAGATACCTGAGTCATATACTTTGGCAGGTGTATATTTTTCTGCTCAGTCTTGCAGTGGGAAAAGAAGCCTCTTTTAATTTTTTAAATTGAATTTCATTTGTAAATTCTAGGTCTTTTTTCTCACTCTGTCCCCAGCTCCCATACATGTCCTGTCCAACTAGTGGCAGAAGTAATGTCTGTCAAACCCACAAGGTGTGATCAAAGTGCATGGTGAATGTTAAAATTTTAAAAGTTTAGTACTGTAAGACAGATTGACATTAAGCCTTTCCACAGTGTTTTTTCCCAGCTTTGGACGCACATCCCATTATTCCTGGTACTTCCTGAAACAGTTCTGAAGTCCTCTTTTGTGAGCATTTTTACAAAGTGTGATAAAAAAAATAAGTACAGTAAATGCTGTTCGGTACCATCTGAGAAAAGCAGGCTCATAAAAAGTATAGTGTGTGTCCTAAACCACCTTATTCCCTGGATCTGGCACCAGGTGACTTTGTTTTTTCCCTAAAGTGAAAATGACTGTGAAAGGTATGTTTTGAATTAATTCAGGACATTGAGCCATGACTGTGAAACTAACGACACTTAGCAAGTCAATCTTCCAGACCTGCTTCAGAAAGTGGTGAGAGCAACATCACAATCATGTTTATAGTAAGGAGGAGTGTTTTGAGGGAGACCGATGACAATGTGTCATTTACTGTAACTTGTTTAGACATTTGCTCTGTTTTTGTTCACACTTCATATGTCTCTTTTATCCCTCTGTCTCCCTTGATGGTGTCTGTGCTCTGGACACAGCAGTCCTGGACAGGCCAGAGTGGTCAGAGGAGGGCTGTCCTGGTCCTAGCTTGTCCCCACCAGGTGCCAAGCATCAAAAGGTTCTTGTTCTCATCAGTCTCTAGTCCTTTACTCACCCAGGGAATTGCTCGTACAACTCAGCGTCTTCGCTTGTCCTCTCCTTCCCACCACAAGGCTTCTCTCCTTTACCCTGTAAACAAAAAGCAAGACCTGATTTGTGCAATCTTTTGAAGTGGTGAAAATACGCACCCAGCTGTCCAAATGGAGTGGAAAAGGGAGGTAGTGGTTACAAAAAACACCAGGGGAAAAATTCACAGTTCGGTATCTCAGAATCACAAGCTCTTCTTTCTCATCTGACAAGTGTTGTGTTCATCTTGGAAGCACTGTAATCTATTTTATAATCATGCATTCTAAAGGAAGAGGAACAAGAGGCAAAACAGGGTGGGATGGGGCTGAAGGAGAGGGGGAGACAAAGGGCCTCGATGTGTTAGTTTTCTAGGGCTACCACAAATGTATGATTTTAAGGCAAGTTTTATCCTCTCAGGATACTGGGGGTCCAAGTCTGAGTTCAAGGCTATTTTGGAAAGTTCTGAGGGAGAACAGTTCTTTTCTAGCAGTTGGTGGCTTCTGGGCAATCTTTGGTTTCCTTGACCTGTAGAAGCATCACTCAGATTTTACCCTACCTTGTCACATGTCGTCCTTTTTGTTGTATGAGTGCCTTATGTGTCTAAACTTCTTCCTGTAAGGATACAAGTCATTGGATTGGTTTGCGTCTTATTCCAATATGACCACATCTTGACTTACTCATATCTGTGAACAAATTTGTTCAGGATGCCATAACAAAGTACTACAAACTGGACAACTTCAACAACAAGAATTTCCTTTTATTATGGTTCAAAATCAAGTTGTGAACAGGGCAAGCTCCTCCCAAACACTGTAGGAGAAGGAGCAGGTTCAGGCTCCAGTGGCTCAAGATGGGAATTTTCCTCCTGCATCTCTTTACATCACCTTTCCTCTTTGCTTGTCTGTGACTGTATCTAAATTTCTCTCTTTTATAAGGACACCAGTCAATTGACTTGGAGCATTTGCTCGTGACATTATTTTTACTTAATTATATGAGTAAAAACTTTACCTTCAAGTAGAGGTCAAGGATCCAAGATATCTTTGTGCACAGGAGTGGGTGTATGAGTCAGCACATAACAATCATCAGAGGCCAAATAAAATCTGAACAAGGTCTCAAATTACAGGGGTGAGGAGTTAGGACTGAAAAATCTTTTTCTAAGGGATACAATTCAATCTATAACAGTCAGCTTACTGCATCATGTTGAAACCTACGTGAAACCTGTCTATATGTTGTCAACAATCCACATTGCCCAGGATGTGAGCTCTTCTAGGAGAGGAGCTAAGTCTTTATTCATCTTTGTTTCCAGCTGAGGGAGATGGAACAGAATAGGTGCTCAATGAGTATTTGTTGGATAGAGCTGAATTATTTGCCTATTATTTACAAAAATTGCTTTGTTTCATACTTTCTCATCAGTCATGAACAAATAACAAGCCAAACACGCACTTGAATGGTTATGTAAATCTTACAAATCACAGACAGAATCAAGAGGTACCTTGGAGACTTTCTGTTCTAATACTGGCAGAGAGCCATCACGCACCTTCTTGGTTGTAACTCTGTGTCTGCGGCAGGCACCACTAATCTGTCATGGCAGTCTTTCCTTAAGCTTGGAGGCAGCTTCAGAATCATTCACAAGATGTAATTCCAAAAGATGAAGCCAAGTAGCATTTCTTAGGAAGTTGAACTCCATTCCTTCCAACTAACGAAATTGAAACTCATCACAAGGAAACGTTTTCAAAATGATGCAGTAATCATGGTAGAGACTGAGAAGCCCTATCTCTTAATTTCTAGGGCCATGCTTGTTCTGCCTCCTCCCCAAGGGTTTTCCAAAATGTTGTAGTATAACTGGTATCCTTGATACAGCATTTCACAAGACAACACTGAATCATACAGTGAGAAAAATCCTCAAGCCCAGATTTTTCAGTAGACAACTAGGATGTTGCTAGAGCTTCATATTTCTACATTGTTTGCCTTTTACTTTTCCTGATTATCACCAATTGGGACAACATTTCCACATACGATAGTGATAAAATCTTCCTTTGAAAAGAGATCACTTAGGTTTTTCAAAAGTCAGTATAAAGAAGAAATATAATGGAGGTAGCCCATGAGTGCAGTGAAACAAAAAGAAACTAAGAAAATATTGTGTACACTACACACACACCCTTCTTCGGGACTCCTTAATATTCTCTCTGAGACAAGTAGTATTTTTCCATCCCTTCTTTGCTGGAGAGTGTTTCCTTTTGTGCCCCTACCCTACGTTTACCTCCTGCTTCTAACCAGCCTCCTTCCAAAGCCCGCCACCACCCCAGCTGCTAGACTCAGACTCTGTCATCTCCAGCACAACTCCCTTTATCTGCCAACACCCAGTCTCACTCTGCCTCTCTACAGACCACATGTCCTGGTAGATGAGGAGGTTCAATGTTAATCCAAGAGTGGAAAGCAAATCCAGCCCAACACCACTCTCCCTTCTGAGCAGCAGAGGTGGAAGACTTCGTGTGTCTGACTCTTCTCTCCTCAGCCTGAGTAAGGCAGGCCTCTGTCAGCGGCACAGTAGTCAATCACAGTGCTCAGCTAGCTGTGTAGTGCACTGGGACTCCTGCTGCCTCCCTCCTCTAGGGGGACTGTTCTTAGACCTTTCAAGGCTCTCAGTTTGAAAGGAGCATCCTTGTTAGAGGGACATGGGGTCCGCAAACTTTCACTGGGCTGGGAGGTAGGTTGCTTCAGGCAGCCTCCCTGGTATTATAGGGCAGTAAAGGCCTAGCAGGGGTCTTCAAGCAGGCCCACCAGTGGGAAAGGACCAGGACAGCATTTCCACGCATCCTCTCCCAGTGGACAAGGTAAGATATGGCCACCTTAGCCCACTGGAAGAAAGGAAAAGAAGTGAGCAAGAAAAGAGAAATGAATAGAAAAAGAAGGGGGGTAAGGAAAGCATGGAAGGTGATGAGGATATGCTCAGAACAAGCTGTAAAGTTTTCTGAGATCAAATAAAAGATATTATAGCATCACTGGACAAGGTCCAGAGAAGTTCCCAAAAAAGAAAATGGAGAACCTTGACTCTCTGTAACCATGGTATAATTTCACTAACTCCAGTCACAGGCAATTTTCAGGACTCATCAATAGGCTCAGAATGAGATTTATTTAGAAAAAAGTACACACTTGGAGGGGAGTACGGGTATTTAGAAAGTGGGACACATATGGTTTGGGGTTGGATTTTCGTGTGGTCTTACGGATGTGTTCACCATAGGTGACTCAGGACATGCATTCTCACATTCTGTTAGGCTACCCACCTGGCCCTCTAGTGTTGTTGCTGCTTCCGAGGATGAGGATGGGATCTTCAGGAGAAAGGGCAATTTGCAGGCTAATTGTGCCTCTAGGACTTTGTAGGAACTCGCAGCAGTAGATACAGATACAGATCTAGAGAAGCTACAGTAGGAGACTCTCCTCAGAGTGTCCCTCTGTCCTTTCAACAGCACAGCCACTTGGAAGAGCCCCGTCCACCCAGTGCCGCCCAGGGGCTTTCTGAGCCCCTGGCAAGAGCAGCTCCCTCTGAAACAGACTCCTTCTTTAAAGCATGAGGCGGTCTCAGCTGCTGTGGGAGAATGTAAGGTGAGGCCAGTGGGCTCCTGAATCTGCTACTGACAGCTAAACATTCTCATTTTTTCTGCCTTAGTCATGCACAAGTGGTTCCTGCTATCCTACTCCTGGCTGATCTTAAGTACAACTAATTTCACCAATTAAAAAAATTTTAACTTTCCATAAGCTAATTAACCAAAAAGTATTGATTCAGCTAAGGATCTTGAAATACTAATTAACCACTCATTCCTAGAGTGTTGATTACTGTTAACTTGCACACATACACATCACACCACTTACACTGAAGTATTTTAAAGTTAATTACCACGCACACAATATAGCAGTAACTGAAGTCTGATTTTGTTGGGGCTGCCAAGTACACAGTCCTAAGAGATGAATTCTATTTGCTCCTGATAATTCAATCAAGACAGGCTTGGCTTCTTTTGGCCAGACACTTGCTTTTTAGCCTTTACTATAGATTGGAGGAAATCATGTGATCGAGTGATGGTTTATGAAAAGGAAAAGGGAACTTTGCTGAGAAATACTTTTCCCTCCTAAAAAAGAGACACATATGAGCCAACGTCTCGACACTGTGGCTGTCTTTGTCTCCTGTATTTACACATGCTTAGGAGAAAATATGAAAGACTGCAGCTCTGGCAGCCACTTGGCAATCATGAGGCCACTGGCATGAGGGTAGAAAACTAAAATGCTGATGAGGGGAGAATGGAAAGCCTTGGGTTCTCATGATCTTGTTGAGTTATTGTCTTACATGTATGTTGTCACAAAATACTTGAGATTGAATAATTTATAAATAATAGAAATTTATTTCTCTCAGGTCTGGAGGCAAGGCAGTCTAAGATTAAGGTGCGAGCAGATTTTCTTTACCTACCTTTCCATTTTCTTTCTTTCTTTCTTTCTTTCTTTCTTTCTTTCTTTCTTTCTTTCTTTCTTTTGGCAGAGTCTCACTCTGTAGTCCAGGTTGGTCCTGAACTTGCTATGTAGCCCATGCTAGCTTCAAAAATAGCAATCCTTCTTTTTGCCTCAGCCTCCCAAGTGCTGGAATTACAGGAGTATGCCACCATGCCCAGTTTAAATTTTTCAGTAAGGAGTCCAGGGATAGTTGAGGGTCGACTTTGAGCTAAGCCTCTCTGTAATTGTTTTAGACAGGTCTCGGTCTGTAGCCCAGGGTTGATCCTAACTCATTATGTAGCCCAGGTTGGCCCTGAACACATGATAATCCTCCTGCCTCATCCTCCTAAGTGCTGGGATGACAAGTGTGCTCCACAACACCCAGCTTATGCGGTGCTGGGAAATCAAACTCAGTATCTTTGTGCTTGCTAGGCGAGCACGCTAACCACTTGGCTGCACTTCCAACCCTAGATTTGCTATTTTGAGAATGTGTATTCTGTTTCTAAGATGGCACCTTGTTGCTGTGTCCTCATAGGGTCAAAGGTAAAGGGGTAAAATGGCCTACTTAGTACCTGGAGCACTTTCTTATTAAATCAACATACTTATTTCATTTAAGAGCATGAGACTTCATGACTTAATTGCTCCCTAGATGCTCCACCTCTTACTTTGGGTCTTAGATGCCAACACATGAATTTTATGGGAACATATATACTCAAACTGTAGCAGTTATCATCCACCTCAAGTTGGAGTTAGTGATGTCCAAAGCAAATTCGTCCCCCTTTCAGTGAAAAATAAGCATATTTATGAGTTTTGTCTTGTTTTATTAGATTTTTCCATTGTTCGCTGCTCATAGTGGCCCAACTGATACATTGGTATCCACAATGAAGATGTAACAAAGGGTCTTTTTTAAACCTCTGACACCTAAAAACTCTGTGTAAATATGACCCTCATCCTCTCGAAGCAAAAAGATGAGGGGTTCAGTTCTTTCTTCTCTGCCAACATTTTTAACCTTCTTGTCACTTTATGCTTTTGCTGCTAATTTGAGATGGCAAGTTTGAGATGTGCTAATTCATTAATATACTGTGCTGCAGCAACTAGGAAGAAGATAGAACCAGCGGAGCTTGAGCTCCCTGATCCCCAGGGTTTCTTTAATATCACCTCCATTTGTGACCATTGGAGAGATTATGTCAACTTGAGACAATCAGGAACCACACCTGAATTAGGATTTGGGAACCACACCAACATTGGTAATTGAGAATCAGCCTGGATTAGTGTGTGAGTGATTTGTTAGTGGGCGGATGAGGGAAGAGCTAATAGATATGGGAGGCCCAACTGGAACTCGAATTGTCTAAAAGAAAGGAAGAAGGAAGATTGTTACAGGTTCTTCCTCTGGGAAAGCTCTTGCCTTCACAATTGCCTATGGATGTTGACTTGTCTGCTACACAATGCAGATATTCATCACAGATTCACTCCAGTCTTGGCTTGCACCTGTCTGTCCCTGCTGACCTTCAGTCACTGTTCTTGAGTCGCTGAGCCATCTTCAGTCTCCTGTCTTTGCCATTGTTCTTTGAACAACTGATATCTTCAGCCGACTCTAACCACCTGTCCTGCAGTATCAGACTGGGTGTCCTACTTTGTGGCTGAGCCACCATAGAACACTCCAGCTCTTGCACATGCAGGCTGCCATCTTGGGCTCTCTCTACCTTGTATTTGTAAGCCTTCCTAATAGATCCCTTTTGTTATAATTTCTATAAATTTTGCCTTTTGGAAGAACCCAAACTAATTCATCATTCTTTCCTGCTTCATGCTCCTAGAAAAGAACTGGGAATTGGGCTTTAGAATTTATGCTGCACTGAGACCTCTTTCTCCCTCGTTTCAGAGTGTTTGGCCAGTTCTTGTCTATTTCTTTAACCTCAAAGTAAGATGAGTAGCATCTTCCCTAAAGATGTCATGTGTTTAGGATAACAATTGAGCAGGTTAATCTAAGTGATAGGCGATTTAAGGCTGTGCTTATGAGCATGTACCCTGAAGCTAGGCTGCCTGGTTAAAATCGTGGTTCTACTCCTTGTCACTTGAATGACCTTTAACCAGTTACGTATCTGCTCAGTCTCTTAGAATCCTCATCTGTAAAGCATGGATAAATATAATGCCTGCTCCGAAGGAGTTTTCTTAGAATTTAATGGGTGGATACACATAGAACACTTACAATCGCAGCCAGCAAAGTTCCATATATGTACTTCATCTCCACCATCACGTTCTCCTCTGATAAGAAAATGTAGTACACTGTGTGAAGAGATAAATATAGACTGATCACCCCAAGGTGGGAATAAGGAATAATTGTAAAAATAAAAAGACTTGATGGCTTTAGGAATGAAAGAGAGTAAGAGAGAGAGAAAGAATAGATAATAAAAAAGGAGAAGGGATGAGAAAAGGATAAGAAGGTTGAGGGAAGAGGGGAAGCAGGAAAAATGGGGAAGGAGCACAGGAAGGGAGTAGGGAGGGGAAGGGAGACAGAGAATGTCACAGATGGCCAGTGAAAGGGTGCTGGGTACAAATAAAGGCTAAGTGGCAGGAGCAACAAGAAAATGCTCATTTTCTTTCCAGCAGGCGTGGTGGTAACTTTGGGGAAACGTCATTCAGACTGTGCCATTTCCCACAGAGTATAATATGGCTTACCTGCTCTCCGTCAGTTGCGCCCAAGTTAAGCACAGAAGCCACTTTGTCTCTTTAGGGCACCATCATGTGGGTGCCATGACAAACAAAGTCTTTCCCAGGAAATAGAACTGAGAAAGTAACTGAGACATCTGGAAAGTGTTGAGACCTTCAGAGTAATTAGCACCCCATATTTGTGATCATCCTATGGATGCTAGTCTCATCTCAGAGGAGCCTAAGGGTCATATTTTTGAACAGAGAACCAGAACCAAGCTTTAGAGCATATAGTTTATACAAGGAATCCAGATGCCTCATTTCTGGGTACACACTAAATTAGGAAGAAGCGAAGCCACTCCCAAGTCCTGTACCTTAGGCCTTCCCCTCCCCACTCCCCCAGAAACACCTGTTTTTCATTTGCATTCCTGTTCTCTTGCTGGGATCTCAACCTTCATTTCTGACGGAATCTCTCTGTGTCTTCCATTTCTTTAACCCCAGTGTAAATACAAACAATTTTTTCATTTAAAAATATGAGTGATGTATGTAAAGGCCCAGGTAGAGTACTTAGAGATATACTACAATCTCTCATTGAATAAATATTAATTATCTTTCATTTTCCATTATAAATTTGGCCCTCATATCCTATTTCAACATTCAGTGGAGGCAAGGGAGTAGAGCCTTGAAGTTTTCTTGAATTAGTTGGACTGCAGATGAGAAAAAAAAATCTGTAAATGCATTAGAATGTGATGAATCAGTAATTACTTTACTTCTAAATAAAGTGGGTTGCTGAAGTAATCTACTTTTTAACTCATAAAAACCAGTTGCAAAAGTTCTGTTATGTTAAGTTATAAAAGTTTATGAAATTCACTTCAGAAACAACTAAAATATCAAAATTAAGCCAGGCCTGGGGGGTGCATGTCTGTCATCCCAGCACTCTGGGAGGCTGAGGTAAGAGAATTGCAAATTCAAGCCGAGACCTGGCAATTTAGTTAGACCTGCTTCAAAATAAAAATAAAAAATGGGCTGGGAATTTAGCTCAATACCAAGACTCTGGGTTTAATTCCCAGCACTGAAAAAAAAAAAATCAAAATTAGAAACCAACTCAGTGCCCTTTACAGATACTGAAGACCATGAGTGCAAACCAAAGAAAAAGCTGCAATCTAGAGAAGCAGAAGGCAAGCGCTCTACCACTGAGCTATAGTCCTACAAGGCGTTTCTTGAGCTGGCTCGGGTAGAAGGAATCCACTTCCACCCCAGAAGGGTTGCTGAGTCTGGAGGAGACTTAAGGGTGCTGTAGGCAGGGAAACTTTACTGGAGCAAAGAGAAATCAGTCAGGGTCCCTGGCTGGAATGAAGGATTTAGGGTTTGCAGGAGCCTTGAAGTTAATCCTCCCTAGCCAACAGTTCTCTCTCATGGGAATTTTTTTCAATGTGTAAAATCACCTGAAAGTTCTGCAAAGGGCCTAGAGAGCAGAGAGAATTCTCAGAGTCTTTTGGTGTATAGATCCCAAGATCCCAAAGTCCTGATGGGGAAGGGGATTCTGATCTCCCCACCAGACTTTTAAACCAGAGATGAGCTGCAGCTGTCTACACGGATAACCGTCCCCAGTTCTGCTCAGTCCCCACCCAAGCTGCATGTCAGCCAGGGGGTGAGCCCTTTGTGGAGGTAGCACTAGTCCACTGAAGCCTCTGCTCATATTTTAGACACTTGGTAATTCAAGAAATCGTGAAATGCAAAGAAGCAGGATAATTAACTTGTAGCTAAGAGAAATAAAAACAGGGCTGGAGGAATGGGTCAGCGGTTAAAGCGCTTGAGCAAGCACTAAGTCAAGTGCTACGTACCCGAGTTGGATTCCCCAGCACCACATAAGCTGGGCGTGGTGGCGCATGGCTGTAATCCCTATACTCGGGAGGCTGAGGCAGGAAGATTGCCGTTGAGTCCAAGGCCAGCTGGGCTCCATAGTGAATTCAAGCCAGCCTGGGACGCAGAGCGAGACCCTGTCTCAAAAAAAAAAAAAAAGAGAAATAAAAACACAGATGACCTATATGATGAAATCTCAGAGAAGCAACTTATATGTATTATAAGTATGCTAAGGAATTTAGAAGAAAGGAGGGACATGATGAGGCTACGGATGGGGAATTTTGCCAAATAAGTGAAAGCTATTTGATGTATTCAAATAGCAGCTTCAATAGCTGACGTGTACCCTATCTCATTAAAGAGAAAGCAAATTGTTGGATGGGCTAAACATCAGGCTAGACAGAGCAGAACAAAGGATTAGTGAATTGGCAGTAAGTCAATAGAAATTATTGGAACTGAAGCACAAACAGAAAAATACATTTAGAAAAGTAAGAATGTCAAAGGCCATGGAACAATATAAACGCTGCTAGCGACAAGTGTAATTGGAGTCTCAAAAATAGAGAAGAAAGAGAGCAGAAAAAATGAAAAGATGACGGCCCCAGATTTTCCACAATGGATGTCAATCTCTATCAAGCTCTAACAGCCTGTTCTGCAGGGTGAGGGATCCCATTCATGGACTGGCTCTGATTCTTCACTGATCGTCTTGATTTAGGCCTAGAGTTAAACAAATGTGCCACCCACGTTAAAGGAGTGATAGAAGTGCTGCCTTCTGAAAATGTGGGGTGCGCACTCACGCGTTCGTCCTTTCCTACATGTAAGCTTGCAGGTCTTATTTTTCTCACTTGTTTTATTTATTGAAAAATGATAGGTACTCGCTATTATTTTTTCTGAGGTTAAATGTCTTCCATTTTCTTTTAAAAATATAATATATTTTTACTATGTGACCCTTAATTATTTTCAGTGTCATACTAATCTTTATTCAACACTTACACATTAAACTAATAGCTTTTTCTCTGAGTAAACCCAAGATATGCATATATATTTTGAATAGGTCAAGTTCCAAGCTCTATAGTGTGGAAAATAAATTTGTCAACCTGTCTACCTTCATCTCTGAGTTCAATGCCTTCTGAAAAGTCTGGAGAAAAGTTAAAAGGAATAGGAATCAGAATGCCTTGGGGGGTGGGAAAATACTATATTTCTCCAGGGAAAGTATTTGAGATATATTTCAAAAGGCTGATTAATATAATTTGAAAATCACAGTTACTTGATCATTTGAAACAAGATGCACTTGTTTGCCTGTGTGTACATGCACCCAACACACACACACACACACACACACACACACACACACACACACACACACTCTGCAGGATCTCTTACAGTAAGCAGACAAATATGCAAACTTTGCTTGTAAGTCAGAGCCATCATTACAATATCAACTGCAGTTTATGAAAAGAATTAACTCTCCTTGGCAACACATTTGCCGTGAAGCCAAGGCTGTCTCCATTGGTGTCCTCTGCCATCAGGAAATGGGTAATCTACAAATGTGCTGCCCCACCACTCAGGCAATACATGAGCTGTTGGAAGGCTCTTGTTACCTTGCTGGCATATTTGCTGGAGGAACATTTCACCTTGGTTGCTCCACACACAGTTGCTGTCTCTTCAGCCTGGTACATGTGCAGGAATCCTGGTACACTACGTGTTGCCTGGACACTTGCCTGCATTCATTACCAGCAACGACAGCCTGTTGGATCTCCACCAAGTACGTTTCAGGAGGTGTTCTCTTTGCAAGTCCAAGTGTTTTTGAAGCACAAACAGAAAAATACATTTAGAAAAGTAAGAATGTGGTTGACCCTTATTTCTCCCAGAGAACCGAAGTGAAGAAAGCTCAGCTGTTCATAAACATAGAATATGAATTAATCACGATTTGGGTCCTGAGGTGTTTTCTTTTTCAATAGTGAAAAGGTCAAAGCAAATGTCATGACACATTCTGTCTTCCTATAATGAACAGCTGCTTTCTCACGAAAAGCCTCACTAACAAGATTCACCCCTTAATAACTGTGATCATTTGTTGACTGCTTATTATTTGGTACCATGCTAAAGCCTTGCAATATTATTTTATGAACCTTGAAGGCAAGTACTATTGTTACCATAATTTCACAAATAAAGAAATTGAGATTGAGAACTTACTTTCATGCTATTCTTGATGGAACCTAGATTGAAAGTTGAATTCCAAGAGGTCTAATTCTCAGCACTTTTTTTTTTTTTTTTTTTTTTTTTTTTTTACTATTCTTGATGACTTCTCACTTAAACAAGAAAATTGCTGAATGGAGAAAAGAGATTAGAAGTTAGAGAGTTTCTTCTACACAATTTTGTCACCTTTGTCATCTCTTGTTAGCACAAAGTGGAGATAAAATTATAGCAGAGTTCACAATTGTTATTGGCCAATGAAAGAAAGTCCACACCGAGAAATCATCCACTGATAGCAGGTGCTTCTCTGCCTTAGAGGACTAAGTTTTCTTGTTCAAGTGGCACTGATTCCACTGCGGTGATATCAGAGCCCTGATGTTCTACCCAGCTAACATTGCTTGCCTTATTTGACCAGTAGCACTTCTTATAGCTTGCGTTATGAAACCCTTTTGGAGAAATACCTGTAAATACAGATTTTTCAGCTGTGAATCAGTCAGACCTCATTAAGAAGCCCCAAGTTTTTATTTTGCTTTGTTTTGCCAGGTATCACAATGTACAGAACAAATCATTTAGTTTAGTTTATTTGCTTCTTCTTTGATTGTGTAAAGCCATCTGAGAATTGAATGTCCTGTCCTGGGGAAATAGACACAGCCATACAGCTTTTACCTCATGACTTAAGTTCAACCACACTAGAACAACCACTGTCGATAACTACTCAGTGTATTAGCAGAATTCTGCATGAAAATGCTATGTAATTACAACCTCCCTCCCAAATCTGATTAACTAACAAAAAGAAGCATCTATTCTTTGTGGGACTGTGGCCTACTTGTGAATTAGCTTGGCTCATCTGGGCCAGGTGAGATTCCAACCTGTGGCTTGGTCTTGAGTTTTTCTCCATTCCAAGACTTAGGCTGAAAGGGTTACAGTTGCTTGGAACATAGTCCTGAGGGACAAAGGCAAAAGTTTGAGGCATCTGGTTAGGAACCTACAGTGTTCTTAAAGAGCCTACTCAATATTGACATTTTGTTTTTAGTTTACTTCTGTCTATGTTAATTGGCCAAAGTGAGTCACATGGGAAGCCCAGGTAGGAGAGGTGCAGGGATATATGTTGCTAACTATTGTGACAAGCCCCAGAAAGTACATGGCAAAAAACACGAGAGTATAATTCTTTATATTGAGGAATAATAAATTGGGAATGATAAACCAATAAATAACTCTTATTTTCCACATTATGTTGTTTGTTCTTTTTTATAGGACCTATAATATTTTATTACAGTTGTCCTTAAATATATAATTCTTCTAGTAGACGATGACTTCACTCATTTCCAACCCTAGAGACTAGGTCAGTGCTGTGGCACTAGTATTGATAGATATTCAATAAATATTTAAATGATGAATGTAGACACAAGTCAGGTATTATGACTGGTATTATGATTGTATGATTAGGTATTATGTTTAATAATTTTTTAATTTTCAAAATAATATTATATGAAGCTATTCTCTATTGGAAAGTTGATTAGTCTCTGAAGAAGAAAAGTGGTTAAGTAAGAGACAAGTCTTATTTTGACTGATTTAGATCATTTTATCCATTCAGTATGTATTTATTAAGTTCCAACTATGTGCCAAGTGCCAGGGTATAAAAGAGACACAGTTACTATCCTCACCAAGCCATGGGCAAGAAAGACAAGTGGGAAATGACCACCCTGTGTATGAGTACCACATTTACAGAAGTAGGGCTAGTGGATCTAACCAGCCCTGGGGGAGCAGCAAAAGCCCCCGAACACCATGACGCCTGTAAATATTAAGCTACAAGGGAACAGGTGGCAGGGAGAAAAACATTCAAGAAGAGGATGTAGCATCTGAGTAAAAATATCAAGGATGAAGTGTAAGTTTCAGATTTAGATAGCTGGGTTAGTAGTGATGGGATGGCATTTACCAAAGAACACAGAAGAAAAAAAATGTTTCTCCGATAGGTCTGTGGGGTCTGCACAGGAGTTTATTTCTGGGTGTGACAGATTGGTAATACCTTCTGAAAGAGACATCCAAGTGGTGGAATACAGTGAAGATAGTATTTGGTTTTTTTTTCCTTGTTTCTGGTACAAAATTTCAAAACCTTAAGATTTTCTGAGTGATGGCAATTATCTTTCATACTAACGAGGTGGTTTATTATGGACTCATGTGTAGCTTTAGTGTAGGAACTGGTCACTGAAAAAGACCAAGCATGTGATTAGAGAATAAGAACTCTGGACCTTCAAACCAATGAGAGAAGGGAGATGGTGGCTGAGTTTAATCACTTAGCCTTTGGTGTAATCAGCTACATAATGGAGCCCTAGAGCTCAGAGGAGTTTACTGTTTGATGGATACATACATGTGCTGGGAAGGGGATATGCCTGGATTCCACAGGAAAGGGAGTAGAAGCTCTGTGTACCTCCTACTCTCCCAGGATCTTGCTCCATATGTCTCTTTTGTTTAGCTCTTCCTGAGTTGCGTCTTTTATAATTAAACTACAATTACAAGTGTAGCACTTTCAGAGAGTTGATCTGATAGGACCTAAAGGGGTCATAGGATCATCTCTAAATTCGTTGCTAGTTTGATAGACACGTGGGTGACTCTGAGGCCTATAACTGGTGTCTACAGAGAGAAGGAAGGAGTCTTCTGAAGGACTTTGCTCTTCTAAGTTCTATAATGGCTCTGAATAGTGTCAGAATTGATTGAGATTGCAAGACACATAGTTAACCTCAGAGAAGTATTGTTGAAACAACGCATATATCGAGACCAAGCTACTGGCAAGATTGACCATGGAGGATGTGAAGAAGGCCATTTAGAAAAAAGCCCAAAGAAATACGGGCATTTAATGAAAAGTATTCCAAGATGTCATTTCAATTATACTGGTGCTAAACTGAGTTTAGATGATATAGAAATACAGATGCATTTATTTAATAACCATGTACTTATTTTAAATGTGTTGAACATACCTTTTATTTAGAAAACATTACTTTTTCCAGTAAGAAGAACAATTTAAATTTCCTTGTCAGAAAGTTAATTTGAGTTTAATAAGGGAATCAATTAAAATTTCAAGATTGACAAAATTGTAAAGATGATACTCAGCTAACTTTATTTAACTATTTAACAATATTTATATTACATGTTGTGTGACCAATCTGGAAAGTTTTTAATAAATAAAAGGCATAAAAATCCTTGCCCTTTGGGGCTTATATTAATATTACAGTGGAGGAGACAGAATGACCAAGATAAGTAAGCTATGGAGAGGGTAGCAGAGAATAGAGAGTGCCAAAGATAAAAAGACAGAAATGGGAATAAATGGGAATGAATGGGAATAATAAATTTAGGGAAGGGAAGCTCAAAGTTTAAATGTCAATGAAGCTCTCATCAAGATGACAGTTGAGTAAAGACATAGAGGAGGGAAGGATAGCTTGTGGGTATTTTGGAGAAAAATATTCTGGCACAAAAAGAGGATAAATGCAGGGGCCCTGAGGCAGGATCATGCCTGGAAGCCAGGAGGCCAGCGTGGGTGGAAAGGAAGGAGTGAAGAGTAGCAGTGAGAGCAAGTGCAGATCCTGAAGGATTCTGTGATCATTATAAAAAAAAATAACAACAGCTTGATTTTATTTTGCGCAAGATAGGAACATCAAGGAGTGTAATTCAGAGGAATAGCTTGGTCTAGCTTATGTTTTAACAAGGACCTTCTGGCTATGACTGAAACTGAAAATGCCAAGAGCAGAGGCAGGAAGGTGTCAGAACAGGTAAGAGATATCAGGGGCTTGCACTAGGGTGGCAGCCCTGAGAGTGATGTGGAGTAGTACGAAGCTAGAGACGACGGAGGACAGAGTCTGATTAGGCAAGGTTATCTGCTCTAACAAAAATACTATAGGCTGGGTGTCTTAAACGATAGAAATTTATTGCTCACTTTTCTGGTGGATTGGAAGTCCAAAATCAGGGTGTCAGCCAACTTGGTCCCTGGTGAGGGCTTGCTTCCTGGTTTGTAAAAGGTGTAAAAGATACCTTTTCTCTGTGTCCCCATATTGGTGATAGTTGGGGGAGACAGAAAAAGAGGAAGGGAGGATGAGAGGGAGGGAGGGAGAAAAAGAGAGAGAGAGAGGGAGAGAGAGAGAGAGAGAGAGAGAGAGAGAGAGAGAGAGAAAGAGAGAGAGAGACAGAGAGAGAGAGAGCTCTTTCTTCATTCCCTTATAACCTTATAAGGGCATTAGCCCTGTCTTGGAGGCTCCGTTCTCATGACTCAGTTAAACATCATTACTTCTCAAAGTTCCTACCTTTGAGTACTATGACACAGGAGAATGGGGCTTAACATATGAACTTGGTCTTGGGATGGGAACACAAATATTTAGTTCATAGAAAAGCCAATAGGATATACTGACTTTGAATGTGGGAGGTCAAAGAAAGAGTAGTGTCAAGCAAGATGCTGGACAAAACAAGTAAAGAATGAAATCAATATTCCTGAAGTGGGGAAGGTGTAAATAGAGCAAGCCTGGGACATATGATTTCAGTTTTGGACAAACCTTTAAAATATCCCAATTATAACTTTATACAAGCTGTTTTGGTGGAGTATTGGGAACAAAGACCTGACGAGAGGTAGTTCAAGAGAGAAGAGGAGCTAAGGGAGACACTGCAGAAACCTCCAGAAATTCTTTCCTGAAGGAAGGGGAAAATGGCAGCGGCAAGCTAGAATGGAAAGAGGACTTAGAGAAGATTTCTCTTAAGCTTGGATAAAAAGTACACCAGTGTATCTGTATACTAATGGGAATGGTCCAGTAGAGGAAAAATAGATGATATAGGTGAAGGCGATGGGAGCAGAACAAGCTGCCCTAAAATATGCCACTTTTAGAATATTTGGAGCTAAAGAAAAATGAGAATCAACAGATGCAGAAAATATTTGCTGTGCTGCCCTTATTTGCCTAAAAGCAGGGCATAAATCACCCTTTGAGAAAGGTGGCCCATTCCAGAAAGGGAAGGACACACCTGTCACTCATAGGAGGCTAGGCGTGGTGACCAAGACAAGCTTAGATCTACAGAGTTACTAAAGCAATTCCTCTCTCCCTTTAGTTCCTTATGGATTGTCCAATCGCTTTCCTACAAGTTTTCTTTCTTTCATTAAAATGGTATATAATCCTTTGAATCTTACTACTTCTCTGAGTTTCATTTCTTTTATGTGAACTCTTCTTAATGTAAGAAATAACTAAAAATTACACTCTCTTTCCTGTTCATCTATCTCTTACATAGGTTTGAGTCACAGGCTTCCAGCCAGTGAATCTGAGGGCAGAAGAAAAGCTTTACCTCTCCGACAGAAAGAGCAGAGATGGGCACTGAAAAGAAGGCCAGGAAGAGCGAGGAGGACAAATACAGAAGAATGGAGTGTCATGGAAACCAGTGCAAACTGTCTAGAGGGGAACAGCTCCACGATTGCAATGTTACCCAGGGGCCAAGTAGGCCCAGGAACGAAGCATATCTATGGAACATGTGTGTCTTTCAGTGACCACAAAGAGAATTTCCACAGAATGATAGAAGTGAGCATAGAATTGCTGAGCTGACGACTGATTGAAAGGTGCGGAAATGAAGACAATGCGGACACTTGAAGAAGGGGCCCAGAATGGCATGAGGTAAGTGGATAGCATTCTACTAGAAGGTAGACCTGACAGTAAGCGAGTGGTGTTTTGTTTTGTGTTTACTATGGGAAAAAGCTTAGCATCATTAATGGAAAAAGAAAAATACCAACAGGGAGGTAGAGGCCAAAAATACGTGGGAGATAATTAGGGAAAATCAGTTGCTGGGAGACCAGGAGGGGAGGAAAGTGCTCCGTTTACCCACTGGTTACATTGAGCTTGAGTATTTTGTGAACGTATGTGTCTTGTTAGCATTACAGTCCCTTCCCCTTTCTCCTTCGGCCCTTCCATACCCTTCCCAACCTTCAGCTTCCACATCACACGCATTTGGTTCTGTAGAATGTCTGTGTTTTGGATTTCCCAAATCAGAGAAGCCATTCTATATTTAACCTTCTGCATTTGACTCACTTTAGTGAGCATGATGATCTCAAGTTGTGTCCATTTACCTACAAAAGCCTCAAGCCTATCTGTCTTTATGGAAAAGTGGTACTCTTTTGCGTACATAGAGCATAATTTTTGTATCCATTGGTCTATTAATGGGTATTTCACTGTCTTCCACACTTTAGCTATTGTCAGTTGTGCTGCTATAAACAGGGGTATATTCATGTACATTGCTTTTAACTCTTTTGGAAAGGCACTTGAGGTACCACTGGATCAAATGGAATATTTATTTTCAGCCGTTTGAGGAATCTCCACACTGCCCTCCATTGTGGTTGTACCAGACAGCAGTCCCATCAGCAATGTAAAAGGGCTCCTCTCTCTCCACAACCTTGCCAACATGGATTGCTGTTTGAATTCTTGATATAAGTGCTCCTGATGTAGGTGAAGAGGTCTATCCTAGGCAGAAGGGTTTGGTTTCCCCTGGGACCAGTTTAGAAAGAACTTGGTACAAAGTAGGTGCTGCTGAGCTGTGCCATGCAAAAAGTATCATGTTTCTATTTCCTTTCTTTCTAAGTTCAACTGTCCTCAGACATCTACTGGACAGTTACTCAAGGATCTCCCATCTTTACTGACCTCATCCAAACAGATTTCATTCAGTATTTTTGTTTGTGGCATGGCGCCCCTCTAATTAGCAAGGTAGCTCTGCTCATTGCATTTTTTAAGCAGCATTTGCCTAAAAGGTACTGAAGGTGATATACAAATCACAAGGACAGTCTATATAGATCGCAGAACTGAGGTAAAAGGATTAGTTAAACTTCAACTTGCTTGTAATGCTCTAAATCCTGACTCTCAAAGTAAACAAAACAAAACCTATACTAATTGTTACTGCCACAGCGAAGTCGGAGATCTTTTATAGGTTTTCGAATTCCTCCCCATCAACATCAGATTCCTAGCCCAGGGAAGTTAAGTGCACAGGTTCAGGATGCATAATGCTTAAAAATCAAAAACTTTAAACTTTTTCACCAGCTTCATAACTGAGATAGTATGATTTGGAGAGATTTCTAACTACCTAGGCCAAGAGGCCCAACTTTCTTTATTTAAAAAAATTGCACCTTTATTTTAGGAGTCACTAAAATTTTGTTTTACTCTACATGATATGTTTGTATTGGTTTTAATCGATTTTATTCAATGGTAAAATTGAAGCTCCAGGAAAAAGAACCATGCCTAAATCAAGCTTTGCCTACCTTAGCATAGCAACTTGAGGTCACCCTGAGTGGTATTAATCTTGATATTATCAGCCCAGTTCTGCAAGGGGATCAATCTTTTGTCAGTGCTGCTTCTGTACTCAGTTCTTGACTTTTCATTCAATTATAAGATCCTGTAGGCAGAAGTGCTGGAGAGCCACATGTAGTCTTCCAAGGCATCCTCTTGTTCCCTTTCCTTGGGCTGCCCTCTTCACTTTCACCGCATTCCACAGGGTTAGGGCAGAAACTGTCAGTAACCAGAATCACCAAAGGTTGCATCTGACTGGTTCACTCTCACCAATAGCAGAGTTGATAGTTCTGGGGAAAGGTGCCTGAACTAGGTCTGACCAGAGAATTTCCATATGCTTTGGAGGTCCACAAGTCACTTCCTGGTGAAAGTAGGAAGGGGGACACTTTCATGGCACATCCACACTGGTGGACATTGTTATAGCATGTGAAGATTGGGGCTGAAATGAGGGGAGAAGCAGATGTGAGATCTCAAGAGAAAGTTCTGATATTGCTGGAGTTTTTCCAGTTTTCCCAGGTCCAGCTGAGGCTAGCCATGCCTTTCCTGAGAATTCATATTCATACTTATATCCTGGGCCAATAAATTTCCCACTTGCTTTAGTGACTTTGAAAAGGGTGTCTGTTTGTTGCTGTAGAAAGAATTAAATGTCACAGTTCTTTAGAAAGCTTTGCTGAACAAAGATCAGAAGATTAATGAGTGCTTGTTGATTACCTACTTGCCATTTATTGGCTGATGTCTTGCTGGGAGAAACCATCCTGGGAAAGTATTGACTGCCATAGACTCCAACCAAGAGCCTCACCCAAGGCAATTCACACGTTCAGTATTTGTGAAATTCAAGCCCTCTAGGGAGCAGGGAGGGAGAAAGTGAAAACAAATGAGTCTCTGTTGGGAGGGGGAGAAACAGACACTGTGATGTCTTCATCCTAGCATAATTCACTGCAGATACTGGCAGGAGTCAGGAGCAGGGAATAGTAGCCTGGGCCAAGGGTCAGAAGACCCCACTCTTTGTCCTGCTTGTACTGTTGATCAGGTGTGGAACATGGGATGACCTTGCAAAGTTCTTGGGCTTATGTTTTCTCGTCTGCAAATGAAGAAGCGAGAGGAGGAAATTGCCTTTGAGATGGAAAATATGATCTTTCTTACCCTTTCTTTTATGGTTTGTTTGTGTCCTCCCATAATTCATATGAAGCCGAATCACCAAAGTGTTGATGATAGGAGGTAGGCTCTTAGGGAAGTGATTAGGGCTTGAAGGCTTTACTCTTGTGAATTGGATTAATATTTTTATTTTTTAAAAAGTCCTATATGTAAACCAATACACCCCCACACACAAAAGCAATGTTGAAAACCACAAAATCATCTCATTAGGTGCAGAAAAAGTCTTTGACAAAATGTAATATGAATTCATGATTTTAAAAACATTCTGATGAAAGTAGGTAGAGAAGAACCTTACCTTCAGATGATAAAAGTCATTTATGACAAACCTAGTGCCAATGTTATACTGAAAGGGGAAAAATTGAAAACATTTTCCCTGAAGTCAGTAACAAGACAAGGGTGTCCAGTCTCACCTCTCCTATTCAACATAGTACTCAAAATTCTAGCCAGAACAATAAAGCAAGAGAATGAAATAAAAGAAATACATGTTGAAAAGGAAGACGTTAAACTATCCTTGTTTGTAGATGTCAGGTTCCATTACAAGGAAGATCCCCCAAGGACTCCACCCGATGTCACTTAGAATTAATTAATAAATTCAGCAATGTTTCAGGCTACAAAATCAAAACACAAAAATTAATTGCATTTTTTACACTAACAAATCACTGGGGGAAAAAAGAGATGAAAGAAACAATCCTACTTCCTGTAGCTTAAAAAAAATTCAGATAGCTAGGAATCAACCTAACCAAGAAATTGAAGGAGCTCTACAATTAAAACTAGTATGTTGAAAAATGAAGTTGAAGAGGATATTAGAAAATGAAAAGGTATCCCCTGCTCCTGTATAGGTACAACTAATACTGTCAAAGTGGCCATACTTCCAAGTTAATATATAGATTCAATGCAATGCATATCAAAAATACCAACAGCATTTTTCACATAGCTAGAAAAAAATCTTAAAATTCACATAGAACCAGAATAAAAAAATACTGAGCAGTAGGACAAAGGCAGAAACTATCAAGATTCTGGAAATCAAGTCTTATTAAAAACAAGAGTAATTTAAAAAATAGTATTGATTGTACTGACACAAAAACAGGCAGGTGGACCAGTGGAACAAGAATCCTTAAGTCAAAGAATCCTCAGCCATCTGATAATCAAAAAAGGAGTCCAAAACACACGGAAGAAAAGACGGTCTCTGTTACAAACGTGCGGGAGAACTGGTCATCCACATGCAGAAGAATGGATTTAGATCCGTGTCTTTCACCCTGGACTAAAATCAAATAAAAATGGTTCAAAGACCTAGATATTAAAATGGAAACATTAAACCTGCTGGAGGGCAAAATTGGCAAAACTCATGAAGATATAGGCACAGGCAAAGACTTTCTCAACAGATATCTGTTACAAAGAAATAACATCAAGAATCAACAATTGGAATTATAACACATTAAAAAGATTTTGTACAACAAAAGAAATAACAGAGTGAAGAGAGAACCAATGGAATGGAAAATAATTATTGCCACCTATTCCTCAGACAGAGGGCTATTATCTAAAATATACAAAGATCTGAGAAATAAAAGACTCAATTAAATACAGGCAGTTGAAATAGAAAAGCCATTCCTAGAAGAAAAACAAATAGTCAACAAATATATGAAAAGAATGTTGTACATTTTTAGCTATTAGAAAAATGCAAATCAAATGACACTGAGGCAGGAGGATAGCCAGGAGTCCAAGGCCAGTCTGGGCTACAAGTGAGTTCAGGACCAACTTAGGCTACAGAGTGAGACTCTGTCTCAAAAAGAAAAAAAGATAACTTGTTTTAGCATCATAAATGGAATATGATACCTGCCCCTTCGCTCATGGAGTGCTCTTAGACCCATGCCCTACTGTTAAGGGAATCATGCAGTGTGATTCTCTCTCAATGTGCGGTCACTGTTATTACCTCCCAATGGCGTGCCAAGCCGCATCACCAATCTATGGATTGGAAAGGGTAGATGAGCTCTCCGGAAATGCTTTTTCTTAGGTGGAGACTTGGGCATCACCAGCCTGATTACAGACCATAACAGAAGAAATGGGGTAAGAGAGATGATACCAAATTTATCATGAGTCAGAATTCAAGCTTGCATGTCAAGGCAGGAGAATACCATGCCTGCAGGGACAGAGCACTGTGTCAAGTAGAATTAAGGGTGAAATGGAGAGCAAATATCTACACCTGTTTGATGAGTGATAATGAGAGTTTAAGAACCTCATCACAAGGGGAAAAAACCACAATGGTAGCCAAAATTTTTTCCTGTGATCTCAGTTTGACCATGGATCCTGAATGGTGTAATGCCAACATAAATTAGGATTTATGTTATGTAGTAAGGTATCATATCAATATGCAAGAGCTGCTAATGTCTCGGTGAGGGCCACTGCACAATATCAGGATCAATATAGTGTAGTGTCATGACTTGTGTAAATCTCAAGTATCCAGTTTATGTGGAGTGTCAGAACCAGCAAATTCTAATTATATCCAGTAGTGTTTATCAAGTGTAAGAACCTTGAGCTTCCGTGACTTCATGACACTTGCTTTGACAGTCCTTGCACTTGACGTTTCAGTCTCAGTTGAGTTGTGTCTGGTCATAGACTGCATGGCTGATCCAGTCCCAGTGCTGCTTCCAGGTCTTCTGAGGCAGAGAATATCCAGAGCTCCAATTCACATCCACATGGCTTTCAGAATTCCCTGTGCAAAGATCAGAGTGTTGTGCCCTCCCTTTCTCCCAAAGGAATGTGTATGTATATGCCTATATGGACACTAGTGTATAAGGAACTATGGTTTAATTAGATGAGGTAGTGATAACTTGGATAATTTTTTTATCATGGTTAACCATTTTACAATAAATATGAGCCATTTGGAAGGCCTCTCTCAAGTGGATTTCTACTATTACAACATGAGTTAGGAAGCAAGCTTGATTTACTGAAGACCTCAGACCTTCATATCTAAACTGTCTTAAAAAAAAACTCTAAGTGTTTCAGTGGTTCTGCAATTTGAGTTACTTGCCTTTTTCTACCTTTTTCCTTCCATTCTGCACACAACTCTATTTCCTCACTGCTCCAAGGTCAGGAGACCAAAGACCTGAGGCAGTCAAAAATCATTAATCACAGTCATTCTTGTGCAGACAAAAGAGTAAAATCAGAGAGTGGGCATTGTAGAATTCAGTTGGTCACTCATTTATAATTTACTTGGACCTTTATGTGGTTTAACATTTACTTTCCATTTATATCTGTTTTTGTGGGGAAGGAAGGAAAAATTCGGCCATTTTAAGTGCCCAAGAGGGATCACTCTTCCAGTCACCATTTTAGAGAAGGGCCTCAGATACGCAGACACATACCTCAAGGGTTGGTCCAGTTGAAAGATATTTGAGATCTTAGCTACCTAAAACTCCTGTGCTAGGGACTGTCAGTTCTCATCATCTAACTTGTCAGTTATCCAGGTGCTTCATTTTTTGCTTGATCCTGACTACAGCCTGAGTTGGTAAAATGTCACCGTTTCATTTTGGGGAATAACAGATCCTATGAAAGAGACATAGAAGAACATGCTGGCAGAAATCTTTCGGAAACTTACTCCGGGTGTCCAGAGTAGAGCATTTCTATCTTCCTCCTTTTGATCAGTTGATACTTGAGGACATTTGACTAGGCAATTATTAAGTCATACAACCAGCGGTCCCAATATGTGCCCTAACGTGTGAATGGTGTTCTAAGCCCTTCTCAATCCAGGGCAAAGAACACCTCACACCTGTAGAAGTACATCAGACAAAATAATAATAAGTAATAATAATGTTGATGACATGAGCCTGACAGCTCGGGAGAACCTCAAATTCTTGCCCAGGGAGGGGGTGACAGGGAGCTCCATTCATAGTCATGCGAAGACAGCAAGCCCCACCGCAGTGCTGTCCAGCGTCAACATCTGAGGAATCCAAGAGACGAATAGTGTCGATTTTGTTTTAGGTATGGGTCCCTTGGGGCATGAAACGCATTTTACAGACCTTTGTTCTGCACAAACATGTAAAGCATTATTGCACAAGGATTCAGGAACTGCAGAACCTTCTTATATCCCATCCATGGATCCCAAGCTAGAAAACCTTACATAGCAAAGACAATAATAGCAGCCTACAAATCCGTTGCCTCTTCAGCCTCCACTAATAATAGGATAAATAGAGCATCCCAGAATTCTGTGTGCTCCTGGAAACAGCCTTGCGTCTCCCCTAAATACCCTCTGCCTTGATGTCACTAGGTCAGCACTAATCTCTTTATGTCCTTACTCTAGTTTCCTTCAGTCATTGCAGGCTGGCCAGGTCTGCCACACCACAGCTTATGTCCCAGACTGCAAGTCTCACGCAGCTCAGGGGGTGACCAGAGCAACCCCTGCTCATTCTGTCATTTGGCTTCACTCTCCCTGGCTCGACTTTTCCCAAACCACTCCCCATGACTTAATATCAATTGAATTTTACTGTCTGATCCCCTTAGGCATAAAAGTAGAGAGAGATTCCTTTCTGCTCACTTGCTGCTTTATTCTTACGACCTAAAAACCAGGTTTGGCATATAAGAGCTACTTCAGAAATGTTTATGGAATGAAAATCTGATGAACAGAAAGTTGACATGTATTGAGCACCTGCCACATGCCAGGCATGCCAGCATTTTTGCATATATTATTTCATCTTTGCAACAGCTCAGTAATGGGAATATTATGACGTTCACTTTACTGATGAGAAGGCTAAGATTTGGAAAGGCAATGGGTGGTTCCTAAACTCATGAGCCAGTGAGTGGTGGATCCAGGACTCAAATCTAGCCATCTCATTCCTTCTGTGTCCCTAAGTACTGCAATTTTGCTGTGGGTTAAAGCCATTCCATGAAATGTCCTAAGCCATAGGTTGATCTTTGTCACAGATGGCTATCTTGACCTCTTTTTTCCCTTCTCCTGAACTATGTTTTTAGTTATTCTAACAGATTAGAAAATAATGTTTCCCACAGAAACACACACTAGAGAGAGAGGGGGGGAGGGAGGGAGGGAGGGAGAGAGAGAGAGAGAGAGAGAGAGAGAGAGAGAGAGAGAGAGAGATTATAGCAAAGCTGTAATGAAATTTGGAACACTGGACCTTGAAATATTTAATTAGAACAAGTATCTCCATAAAACTATAGAGCATTACTCACTTTCCACCACCCCCACAAAAACAATATCATTTGATGGAAATTCAGGTTGGTTAAACAGAGTGATTGCAATTGAGCATTCAAGGCATGTTCGGAGTATGAGCCCGGAGCCCGTTACACACTCAGAATGATGCATTGCACCTGCAAGCCTGCAATAGCACATTCATTTCTCATTCATGGGAGAGTAGGACACTTCTAGAAAGAATGGCTCTGGTGCAGGTAATTGGGGATTGACCAAAACACAAGCAAACTGTCAACATGAAAGGACAGGATCACCTTCTTAAATAGAGTTCTCACTGCCTCCCACACTGCAGCTAAGAAGCTGCTGCCAGAGGAAGAGATGGGAGTGTCTAAACCACAAGCAGAAAGGAACAATTCATGCAAAACTCACATTAGCCTTCACATTTTCATAAATGCCAGTTGTCTGTGTGCTGAGTAAAGTCATCACTTATTTATATTAGTTGGATTTAGAAATGTTGAAAATTTAAATGTTCACACTAAGATATTAAAGTATTTTGTCACAATAAAATCTACTTATTTAATAGTATGCATAGGCATGCCAGGAATTGAGAAAGAAAAGTAAACTAGAGGTCTTCTCCTGGAGCTGGACATCAAGTGGAGGGAAGTGGATTTCGAAGAAGAGGAGTGTTAGGTCATGGCCACCCCTGACTCTACAAGAGCTGGGGTGCTCCTGAGTCACCCAACAGGATGGGAGACCTGGAGGTGGCCATCTGAAGACATCTACCTAGACCAAGTCTAGCCACAGAGGTTTGCAGTGGCACCTCAGAGGTTGCAATGCTGCCTACTGCCTAGAAAAATTGGACCAGTATCTTCCAGAATTCTGGCTTCTGTGTAGATTCTTGCATTTCTCCTGTGCATGTGAAATCAGATTCTGTGAGGCTTGATCCAGGAATGTTCTTGTTAATGGTCTCCTCCCACCCCAGGAGATTCTGTGTTCAACCTTTATTTGACCCCTATTCTAGTGATCATGGCTCTAAACTCTTAGACCTACAGCTGGGGCCAAAAAGTTCCAAGTTGTTACTTTATACTCTTTTTCATTTTGGTGATTTTTCTCATAGTGTTAGTTTAAAGCCATCTATTTAGAAGTGAGTAGGAAATTTATTAAGAGCTTGGGATTTATGAATCAGGAGAATGAGTTCCAAATCTGCCATTTAGGATGCACGAGCATGCTAAGAATTGGGATAGAAAAGCAAAGAAAGTCACAGCTTTCATTCTCTTGGGGTGAGACATTAAATGAAGACAGGTGTTTCCAAGAAGAGCAATGTTGGGTCCTTACCAGCCTTGACTCAGCAAAAGCTGGGGCATTCCCAAGTCAATCCACTGGGACTGGAGACCTGGGGGAGGCAGGCATTCTGGAAGTAGGCGCCCTGAGGCATCTAGTTACACCAAGTCTGATCGCAGAAGCTGACAGTAGCACCTCAAGGGCAGCCTTGGACAACTTAGTTCTTCAATCTTCAGTCAACTCAAGTCAGGTAGAGGGTGATAACTACCTGTCAGTGTTGTTGAAGTGATAAAGTGTGACAACATCTTAGGAGGTGCTGAATACAGTGACTGACATGGAACAAAATAATGAGAAAGTGGCAGTGGTAGAGACATTAAAACTCAGAGCCGCAGGAGGGGAACTGACAGTCCCAAAGTCTTGGTCTTTGGAATCTGAGAACTTGTCAAAGTGAGATAAGAAAGTAGGTTGATTTATATGAAAGTGTTTGTCCCTAGTTCCAGGGACTCTGCAAATCACAACCCTTGGATCAAGTCTAGCCTGCCATCTCTTTACAAATAAAGTTTTATTGGCGTACTGCCACACTCCTTTTTTACATATTATGGCTCCTTTTAAGCCACAATGGCAGAGTTGAGTAGTTGTGACAAAGACCATCTGGCCTACAGATTCTAAAATATTTATATCTAGTTCTTTTCAGGAAACGTTTGCTAATTCTTGCACTAGTGAGCAATAAAGTAAAAGTTTACTTTATACAAGAAGTGGGGTCTAAGAAAAAAAACTGAGCCACAAAGAAGACCAAGTTACTAGCTGTGCTGTCTCATGTACACACACACGCACCAACCACCCCCACACTCACCCCATATATGTACACGTTATGGTTAGGAAAAGTATCCCCCAAAAGCCTATGTTAGAGGCTTGATCCCCAAGGTGGTGCTGTTGAGAATTGTTGGGATCTTTGGAAGATCGTTGTGTTTTGGAGGTGCTCCCGAGGAGATTATAGGACCCAAGCCTGTCCTTTCACGTGGCTTGTTGGCTCATGAGATGACCAGTGTGTTCTATCATGGTTCTACTCATGACATGCTACCTTCGACAGAAGTCAAAAGCAATGGGTTGTCTGATCTTGAACTGGAACCTTCAGATCCAGAATTCAAAATAAACCTTTTCTCTTTATTAGCTTATTATCACTGGTATTTCATTACCATAATATGAAGCCGACTAATGCAACACCCTTCCATGACAACCTCTACATAAGCAGTCTTCAAGGATTTGTGCAGAATTTTCCATATAAGAGTTTCCCAGGATGTTCATCTCGCAGCCTGGCCAAGGGTAGGGGCCCTGAGGATGGAATCAGGACATCCAGAATCAGTACTCTTCCAATAACCAGGTCTGTGATCTTAGCAAGTCCTTTTATTTTTTTATTTTTTTGAGCTTCAAGGTCCTATCTGTGAAATGAGAAGGCTGAACTTGCTTGGGTCATTTACAAATGCTATTCATATGTTCAGTAAAAACCCCCCATGCAGAGGATATTAGTCTTTGTGTGTTGGTTAGGGACCGAGAAATAAAGAGGCATGGGAGGTGACTGAAATCTTAGGTGTCTCTGGTCCCTTCAGCATTAGGCATCAAGCTCATGCCTTATAAGTGGCATTCTTAATCTCTTCATAGCTTTGGTCAGAGTCAATCAATGGATGCTAATTTCTGCTGTAAATAGAATTGTGTTTCCCTTCAAATTTCTATGTTGCAGCCTTGATCTCCAACTCGATGCTACTTGAAATAGGTTAAATAAGGTCTTGAAGGTGATGCCCTACTCTGATACAATCAGTGGCCCTACAAGATGGAGCACCCTCTGTCTCTGCCATATGGGTCTATGGTGAGGAGATGTCCTTGTACAAGCCAGGAAGCCTTTGCAGAATCTGAACAGGTTAGCACCTTGATCTCAGGGCACTGACTCCAAGACTGTGAGAAAAATACCTTACTGTCAATCCTCTAGTGTTTTGTTTTGGCAGCCTGGGTAGACTAATCTAACTAGATTCCAGATTCAGGTGACCCTGTAAGAAATAATAATGGCGTAATTCTTGGCTCAGATGGCCTCTTCTGCAGATAAGGAGTAGGAAGGAAAAGTGACACATACTGAATGCCACCCTGGCCACCTCCAATTTCTTTTAGTTTTATCTCAACGATTTTAAGTTTGTGTATTTTTTTTTCTGACAAATAGGGAGAAGTTGCACTTGGAATCCTCATCCTGGTTCTATGATACTATGCAAATTTAGTCTAGAATGAGTTCAGGGATGGATCAGACCTAATGTTAAACTCTATCTGAACCTGTGTGACCTTGGCCAAACTATCAGGCCATTCTGATGGATACTTCTTTTATCTATATTATGAGAATGATGTCAACAACTGACCAGCTCATTGTATATTATTTTGTTTTTTCTTTGTCAAGAATTCATGCATGGCTTAACATGCTGTCTCTAAGTTGATTTTGTTTTTGTTGTTTGTTTGAGATGGGGTCTTACTATATAGTCCGAGCTGGCCTTGAACTCATCCTGTAGCCCAAGCTGCTCTCAAACTCACGGTCCTCCTGCCACAGCCTCCTGAGGGCTGGGTTTACAGGCATGCATCAGTACACTTGGCCTGGTTCTGAGGATTTCTGCAATGTCACATTTCATATGTTGGCCTAGGTACCTCTTATTTGAAGTCTCGGCTGGGGAGGATCTGCTCACTCCTGTGGTTGTTAGCAGGGTTTCATTTCTTGCTGAATTAAGAACCTCATTTTCCTATAAGTGCTCTCGATTCCTTGCCACGTTGTTCACCTCACAGAGAAGCTCAAAACATGGCAGCTGGCTTCACACACTAAAAACAAGAGAGAGAAGAAATAGGGGAAGTAGTTGAATCTTGATAGTGATATTATATCACCTCGAGCCACATTCTGTTCATCCCAAATAAGCCATTTGATGTAGACCACACTCAAAGGTGTCGGCGTTACCAGAGGCGTTACCACAGGCCAGAAGACCAAAAGATGGGAACCACTGGAGGCTGTCTAAGAAGTCACTTACCACAGCTGAGCAGAGCGTGAAAGACAAAACATGACCGAGAAGAAGATTGCGGCCCAACTCCAGTATTCATGAATTTCGTATTTGTGAATTTCCCTACTTGCTAAAATGTATTTGTAACATCTAAACCAGTACTCACAGCACTTTTGCAATCACTTGCAGACATTCTCTGAGCCCCAAAAAGTTTTCATTGCCCAACATACATGTTCCATGCTGAGCTGGGACAACAAAGTGACAGTCTGCCCTTTCTGTTTTGGCTCTCATACTGTGAACAATGTCCCTTTTGAAGCCTATTTAGTTTCCTATCTTTCTTGCTTTTGTGCTTTTTTTTGTTGTTATTGGTGGTGCTTTTGCTCTTTAAAATGGCCCCAAGAATAAGCTAAAATTGTGCCTAGTGAGCCTAAGTTGAAGAAGGCTGTGATGTGTGTCTCACACACATAAAAATACATGTGTTAGAGTAGCTTCATTTATATGTGAATCATATCTATTGGCTATGAGCTATATCTACTGGCTATAAGGTCAATGGTGCAATAGTATACATTAAATAAGACATCTTTAAGCAAAACACACTTAAAGCTATGCATTGATCACTTGATGAAATGTCATCATCTGAGGCTTATAATTATGTAACTTTATTTTTCCCCTAGGAACAATGGTTCAGTATTGGCTAATTCAGTCACTTTATAAAATACAACTGGACAAATAATGAGAATTGATGTATTTATGTTTGAACCTCAACTCTACCGTTTTCCCAGCTGTTCTATCTTGGGAAATATTATTCTCACTGTGCTTTATTTTCCTTAAGAGTAGAGATAATAGAACCCACAAAGGAGGACTATGGGGAGAATAAGCTGTAGTAATTCCAGCCTAGCAACTCTCCTATAGTAAAGATCTCCTAAATAGATGTTATAATGATTATTCTGTTTCACCTGGATTATACTAAATTTCCTGGAAATTTTCCTCCTATGATGGAACAGTGCTACATGCAGAATAGGCACTCGTGAACAGGTGAGCATTCTCTGACCCTATCACAGAGGAGAGCAAGTACCTCCCTCAGGGCCTGCTCCTTGGTTTCCATACCATCATTGTGTTTGGAAGGGTGAAAGATTATTTTAAAATCTTGCATCAGAATCCACATCAAGATGCTAAATCCATAGAACTGACAGACTGTTGACTCACTTCCCTTAGGAACTCAGAGGATGGCCACCAGATGGAAATGTACTCATGACATGGCAGCTGTGATATTTTCTCCATGTCACTGGCATGAGGCCAGAAGTGGATTTGGCTGTAGTCCACAGTGGAATCAATTGTCTGTAAAAAGGCACCTATATTGCTGTGGAGAAGATTTTTCCATCTCTGAATGCTGAGTCATCACCGCAGAGGTGCGGTGCAGCATCCTACCTACTGTCTCTGAGTTTGCAATTTGACCTTGTTATTTTGCAAGTTGTTTTTCAAGCCCAAGGCTTTGTCTCTGTCATCTCTACTCCAACTTCCCCTCAAATGGAGAGCATTAATGAGCTCTGTCATGGAGAGGGAGCACAAATGGATTTCAAGGGCTATCACCCTCAGCCCTCTCAGGAAGGTAGGTCTCTTGGGACAATGAGGGTGTGTGTGTGTGTGTGTGTGTGTGTGTGTGTGTGTTTTGTTTGTTTGGCACTGGGATGGAACCAAGGACCTTTATACTAAGCTACATTCCCAGTGGCAACCCCACTTCTTAAAAAGATCTCCCTATATTGCTAAGTTGGCCCAAGCTGGGCTTGAATTTGCTATCCTCCTGTCTCATCCTCCCGGACAGCTGAGATTACAGACCTGTTCTACTATATCCTGTTGTGTGAGGGCATCTTGATGTAGCCATGTGAATCAAGGCCAATTAATCTCTTTGAGACTGATTTGGCTCATCAATGAAATGGTACTTACTTTGTAGAATCTTATGGGGACTCACTCAGGTGAGGGAGAAACTAAACTTCATTCTTGGTGGAGTTGTATCACCATTTGCCCCCTTCTTTTCAGTGTTCAGTAAGAGCTAACTTTTCTTGAGTACTTAGCCTTAGACATTATCACATTTACTCCTCCCCAAACCCTTCCATTATTCCCATTATATGGTGAAGGAATTGAGGCATGAGATGAGATGAATTGCCCAGTGTCTTTCTCTCTCTCTCTCTCTCATCTCAAAAAGCCAATGTAAATCCCTTCAAACATGGAAAAACTTTCCCGTGGTCACATCTTAAGCTGGAGCAATGAAGATTTGAAAGGGAAGGAGGAGGAGGAGACATAGAGTAAATTGTGACACCCAATTCTAAGACCAATTTGGTATCTATTAAACCAAAATGGCTCCAGAAGCACATACTGGAATAACATTCTTGAGGGCTGGGGGGTGGGATTTAGCGACACAGATCACAGAACATCAAAGTGTGCTCTACCTTCATCTAGTATTTCTGCTTCTAGGCTTGTATTCTATAGAAACAATCAGAGATATGCAAAAATGAGTCATCACAATTCTTTTTGTTAAAAAGGTAGTCTATATGCCCAATACAACCTGCACACCCAATACTAAGAATGGTCTATATTAGCTCACCGTAGTAAACTAAGACGACATTAGAAAGCTCACGCCAGCCTCTCAGTCTTACACCTCTTCCAGACCGCTTCTACAGGTGGTGACACTTTCTTCTATGCAGCTCAACAGAAGGAAGTATGGCATAGTCCTTCACACACCTCTTTCACTTCACTTCCCTGACCTACTCAGTCACCAAGTCTTGTCCTGTATAAATTCTAAAGAGATAACAAATACATCTATTTCTCTTCATGTCCCTTTGATCTATTTCTTGTCCACACTATCTACTTTGTTCTTTTGGATAGTCATAACCACCTGAGTCCTCATTTTTAATCTTTTCTCTGTTCTGTGCCAGAGTTGTTGCTGTTGTTATTGGGGTATCTTTTCTTCCCCTTTCTTTCTTTCTAGTACTGGGGATTGAATTCAGGCCCTTTGCACTGAGCTTTTTTGTTTTGATTTTGAGACAATGATTTCAGTAAGAGTCAATTACTTACAATTCAAAACTTGGAATTCTCCTGCTTCAGCCTCCCAGAGTTCTGGGATTAGAGTCCTGTGCCACCACACCCAGTACAGAATTCTTATCAAATGAATTCTGGTTCAGTTCCTTTCCTGCTTTACAAAGCCTTCTCATTTTACCTGTGATGAAGGAATTTCGACTCATGTCCAAGTTTAAGAATGTGCAGCAGGAGTCAGCACACTAGCCTGTAAAAGGCCAGAGAGAGTGAGTATTTCAGGCTTGTGTGCCATCCAGTCTCTATAGCATAGTCCTCTGTGCTGCCAGGATGTGAGAACAACCGTGGACCTCACATAAACGAATGAGCATGGCTGTGTTTTAGGAAAACCTTTTTTTGTTTATAGGTGGAGTGCTGGGTTTGGATCCTGGCCTGTTTGTTGACCCCGAACCTAAAGAATTTAGAGCGTGTTTTTCCTTCCAGATTCTACAAAGCCATTTACCAGCTCCCTGTCTCCACAGGAGGACCTCAGGCAAATGCTCCTCCTACAGGAATCTTCCCGTTCCCTCTATTTCTTGCCTGTATCACCTGAACCCATTCCTTTCCTTCCTAACCCAATGCATTCTCTTGTTTCCTGACCAGTGATTTATCATGGTCTCATGTCAACTTCAGGGTCAGACTCAGTGTTGTCCTCACAGAGTTGGCTGAGTTTAGGTTACGTAACTCTTAGTGCAACTGTGAGTCTGTATGTCATTTCTACTAGAACTGAGTGTTACGAGATCAAGAATTATACCTAGTACTTATCCTGAGTCTGTTTCCAGTGCCTGGCATGGTACCTGGTGCAACCTGCACTCCATGCATTTGTGAGAATGTTGTTGGCTGGGCAAATGATCATGCAGCAAGGAGAAAGCACCTGTGCAAATATAATGAAATATTAGGAGATAAGTGATTTTTATTTTCTTTTCATACTTTCATTTTCCACGTTTCATCAAGAGTAAATATTGATAGAATGCTCAGAAAAATAAAGGAGAGAAAGAGAGAAGAAGAGACACGGAGAGGGAGAGACAGAGAGAGACAGAGAAAGAGACAGAGATAGAAACAGAGAGAGAGAGAGAGAGACCCAAATATAGATAGGGAAAGAGTAAGAGAGAGTAAGAGAGACTATCCCTGCTCCTATTCTGAAACAGCTTGCAAGATCACCCCCAGTTTTGACACACCCCACATGTTGTCATGCCCCACTATGCTTCGGCACTTGTTCAGAGCTTCCTAATGCACCCTTCCAGGTGCTTTCTTACGGTCTTTATCTGGCCCTTCCTCCTTTTCTACAGGTGACATTGTTAGGCTTAGGAACATCTGTATACCTGGCTGTCATTTGAATTGAGCTACAGCATGTAGGAATGCCTGCAACATAGGTGCACACGCTTTCACATGGTCCTGGCAGCCTTCCAGAGGCTGCCAACTCCAAGTTTAGGAAGGAGTTAAAAATCAGTTGCTGTCATGTGAGATCTCAGCCACCAGCAGTTTAGCAATTCAGAAACCATCCCTACAGATGGGAAGTGTGGCAGCTAACTTATTTATTTCACTCACCAGTAGCTCAACTTCAAACATCTGGTCATTTCCATGCCAGGCTGGTCTCCAAGTAGTACTCAGGATCAAAGGCCACTTGGCCACCATGTTCCTATTTATTCATCCAGTAATTTTGTCCACATTAAAGAGGAAGCATATGAGGATGATACTAATCATTATCTCCAAATAGAGCTAGCATTTTGGACATCCTTTGAAAGGATGTGTGTGGGTGGATAAAAGGGGATTTGATAATTCACAAAAATGTATATTATGCAGAGGGTTGTAAGGCTACAAGAAATAACAGGTTGATTTTCAAAGTTCCAAATATGATAAGCATTTAAAACAATGTCATGTAAAGATAAGCAACAATTCAAGGTAGCAGACTGGATTGCAGACACACAATAATGATGGTAAGTGGCAGAGAAGTCACACTTGCTCTAGTTCCCAAAAAGTCAAGACTATTACTTTCCATTCTTTAATTTTATGATATGTCAGTGTTTTACTGGCACATACTTCCTAGTAGTAGAAAATCCAGCTCAAATGGATTTAAGCAATGAAGCAAGTATCTGTTCATATTTGATAGAAGTCCAGAGGAGGGCAGGGTGGATGCTTAGCAGCTCACACAGGCATCAAGAATCCACCATTTTTCATCTTTTCACCTTGCAGTCAATGGTTGCTTCAAACTCAGATGTGGAATTGCAGTAGCTGCAGCAACTACAAACATGGCATATAGATCCCACGACCCTTTCTTGAGGTTTTCTGTTAGAAATGAGGGAACTTTCCTTGGAAACCCTTCAACAGATTACTCCAGTGTAGCATTGGGTAGAGTTGAATCATTTCCCTTATGATCCAGTCTCTGTGAAGTGCACAGGGACAACTCTTGGGCCACTTATTTTTACTACTAGAGGTAGGAAGACAGTCAGCTTCTTCTTGAGTATATGGAAGATAGGTTTGGTTAGGTAGGAGGGAAGGTGAATGCTAAGCAGGAAAGCAACGATGTCTACCACTAATGACTAATCCCAAAAGTAAGAATTATTTTATGCCTTCGGATTCTGGCTTTGCCATGACCTTTACAGCCTCTCTCTCTCTCTCTCTCTCTCTCTCTCTCTCTCTCTCTCTCTCAACACACACACACACACACACACACACACACACACACACACACACACACACACACACACACACACACACACACACAAAACTAGCCAGAATATAATTATCTCACATCTTCAAAAACCATTGTATTTCCTATTTTCTTAACTTTAGACAAATCATACTAGTTATTTTCCAAAAGTTACTAATAGCAACCTTCCCTCAGTCTCATAAGAATTTCAATTTAGATTAGAGCATGAAAAATACTGAGGGCTGGTCTTCAAAGATAAAGTATGGAAAGTTAAGGAGAGAGAAGTCTAAACTCTCAGGCATTTGACTGGGGGAGAAGGTAGGAGTTCCAGTCATCAAAAACAGGGTGTCAGAGGAGAGGAACAGATTAGAGGGAGACTTAGGAGATATTGATTTGAGAAAGTATTAGACAGAGGTTGACTATAGAAGTTCTAAGTTCTGGAGACAAAGGCTTCCTGTGCCTATAGAAATTTGTAAGTAAATAGTATCTAGATACTTGAAGTCATAAATATGGAAGAGATACAGAATTAGAATGTGCTCATGGTATGATGGCAAAGCCGATGCTCAGTACTTATGCAAATAAATTAAGAGCTGTGATGAAATTTGGGGAAAACAGACCAGGGAATAAATCAGGGATTCAATGGGCAGAGTCATGGAGGCTCAGAAAGAGGAGAGTTTTTTTGAGAGGAAACAAGTGGTCGCTGAAGCCTATAGTGTTATAGAGAGCTCAAATAGAAAGAAGACTTGAGAGAGTTTATTGACATCAGGAATTTATTGGCCATCTTTTCTGGAACTGCTATGGTTTAGATCTGAAATGTCCCCGAGAAGCCTCATGTATTTGGATGTTGGGCTCTGCACTTCCTTGCTCACGGGTTTCCTGTCTGCCATGCTGTGAACAGACTTCCTATACCTCTGGTAGTAAGAAATCATGTGCTTTCACCAATGCCAGGCATCCATGAATAGACTGAGACTTTCTGAAACTGTGAGCCAAAATAAATCTTTTCTCCTTTAAGTTGTGCATGTGGAGTATTCTCTTCCGACAATGAGAAAGTACCTAAGACAGAATCATTCAGAGAACATCATAAAATCATAATTTTAAGATAAAAGAGGACAACATTGCTGATTTTTTTCGTTGGAGGGGGAAGCTACTGGGGATCAAAGTCAAGCACTTTAGGTAATTTTTATGGGAAAATATCCTCACAAGATTAACTAAAATTTGAATGGTACTAAAACATGCAACTAAACTAAAACCTGCAATATTTGCCTCATCATTAATGGATGTATCTATGATGCTATATGGTTCTTCTCTGTGTTCTGGAAGCATGTAGGTGGGTAATGGGCAATGGTGGGGAACATGCAGGAACAACACTGATCAGACCCCGTCATTCTAGACAGACAATTCTACTTCCTTCTAGCTGCCTCTCTACCACTGCTGCCTTGATTGTGACTACTGTCACACCTGGACAATCGCAGTCACCTCCTAATTGACCCTCCTGCACCTTGAAGCCACTGTTCTCACCTCACTAGTGCATTATTTCTCTGCTGAAAATGCGTCAAAGAAGCAGTAAAACAGATCAAGATAAAAAGGTCCAGCAGCAGAACAAATGGACGAACATGAAAGAAAAATAAGGAACTAATTTCGAAATGATGAAACTACAATTCAAATGTTGCAGATATAAAAATAAAAACTAAATCTGTGCTGCACCTAGCGTGAAGCTTAAAATATGCACAGCTTTGGGATGTAAAAGATTGTTTAAATGCAAACAAATCAAAAGGCAGTAACGAAAAAAAGAGAGAAGACCAAAAGGACTTCACCAAACTAAAAACTAAGCTGTGTGTAGTGGCACATGCCTGTAATCCCAGCACTCAGGAAGCTGAGGCAGGAGGATTGCTGTGAGTCCAATGCCAGCCTGGACTCCATAGTGAGTTCATGACCAGCCTGGGCAACAAAGTGAGACCCTATTTGAAAAGAAAGAAAGGAAGGAAGGAAGAAAGGAAGGAAAGAAGGAAGGAAGGAAGGATGAAAAAAGAAAGAAAAAGTGTCAGATCAGGAATAAAAAATGTGTGTATATGTTTATTGGTATCTAGAATATATTAAAATCCTTGTAAAATGGATAATTAAAAGGCAAAAATTCAAATTTTAAAAAGCTTCAAAAAAAGGTACTTTACAGAAAAAGAAAAATGGGGGTCCAAAAATTTTTTTAATGCCCCAAATAATAAGTTATCAAGGAAAGACAAATTAAAATTATACTGAGATTTTATTTTATATCCATTTGATGAGCTAAAATTAAAAATGACAGAAAACCCAAATGCTGACAAGTTTTAGAAGCAAAAAGAACTCTAATACATTGCTGTTGAAAGTCAAACTGGTAAAACTACTTGGCAATACTGTAGAGAAGTTTCTTATAAGGTTAAATATATGCTTACATAAAGAAAAGAAAAGTCGAAGGACCCACACCATGAAATTCAAGATTTTACACAACATGGTACTCAAATTGTGTGATAATTATTTAAAATATATAGAACAATGGTAAAGATTCGAGAATCCAGAAACAGGCCCATAATGTACAGCAACTTGATGTTTAACAGAAATGCCAAGTCAGTTCAATGAAAGACAAGATAGTATTTCCAATAAATCATGCAAGAATAAGTGGATATACATATAAAACAGTTAATGAAACTTGATTCTCATTCTGCATGCAAAAAATCTCAAAATGGATCAAAAATCTGAAGTTATGAGACTTCTAGAATAAAAACTTGTGATGTTGGGTTAGAAAATGATTTTTTAAAAGGCATAAGATGTGAACATAAAAGAAAATGATTGACAATTGGATGTTATAAAAATTGTTGTATAAAAGATATATAGGACAGGGAAAAAATTAACTGAACACATATCTAATAGAGAGTGTGTATGTAAAGTATATATTAAAGAAACCCCACTAATGAGAAAATACATGACCTATTTTTCTGATGACAAAAGAAATCAGCAGACATTTTACCAGCCAATCTGCGAGAATGGTACAGAAGCATATGGAAAGATGATTGATAGTATTATACGTTAGGAAAATGCAAATTGAAAACCAAGTGGGAGAAAATAGCCTAGTAAGCAGTCTGAAATTTTTTTCTTTTATAAAAGCAAGGAGAAAACTGGGGATAAATTTTTGAGAATTCTGGAAACTAACCAAATTTTTGTGGCAACATGGGAAGTACTTACACAAGAAAAACATCTAAATCCCACCAGGAACAATGGATTTTGTGGCATTGTAAGTAGGCCTTTCCCACCTCCAGCTTTCCCAGTAACAGAGGCAAGGAATAGCCCAACATTACAATGAAAACCATAACCTGGCAACTACTGGTAGGAGTAGAATGGGGTGGGAGCTCATTCTACCCAAGAACCATCGCTATTTGACCTGCTGGTGCTTCCTAGAAGGCTGCTGTAGAAAGGGTGTGTTGATTTGACATGAGTCAGAGCTCACACAATTCCTCCCCGGCGGGTATTTGTCAAAAATAGTTGCAGGCAACTGCTTAATATCACAGCTGTCAGAGCAGTGGGTAAAAGTTGGAAGGCAACAATAGTCAAACCAAAAAAACTTAAGGAGAAAATTTGGGAACTAAGATGCCCTAAGGGCTTTGAATTACTCTGACTTCTTCCTGGTTATGAAAAAGCCCACAAACATCCATGAAGCTGCGTAAGCACAGAAACAACGCGGGACAACCCAGTGCTCTCTCCTCCAGCTGACCAGGAGAATGCACAAGCAGGAATTGAGGTAGAGCTGTCACTTGCCTGGCCGAGTGTTCAAGCCATACTCCAACATTCACACAGAGACCTTTACTCAGGATTCGCCAAAGGAACAGGAACAGAATGTATATAATTACAAGATAAAGTTGGTTAGGTTGACTCATATAATCAGAGGCAGAAGAGGCCCATAATGTTTGTTTTCAGGCTGGAGAGCAGGAGAAAACTGTAGCTGCTCAGCCCAGGAGTCTGAAGGCATCAGTAGAAAAATGATGATGCACCCCCCCACCCCCATCTGAGGCTCAAGGCCTGAAAGACCCCCCGGAGAACTGCTAGTGCAAATATATTCAAAAACTGAAGAATCTGTACTCTCATATCCATGAGCAAGAACAGCAGTGGAAGCATATTTGCTCACACGTGTGCATGTATGAACTTCCTCCTCCCCCCACTTTTTCATTCCCCCCACCATCCTGGATTGTGCTGCTCACATGCAAAACAGGTCTGCCCCACTCAGTTTGCTGACACACATGCCAGTCTTCTCTGGACAACACCCTCACAGATACATCCAGAAATATGCTTTGCTAGTTTTCTAGGAGTGCCTTAATCCAGTCAAGTTGACAACCAAAATTATCCATCACCGAGATTTTTTTTTTTTTTTTTTTTTTGCAAAGAGTGAACAGCTTGGTGGCTAGGCATTTATGACACTATTCTGTCAACCAGTAACTGACCTCTAAGCTAACTGAGTAGTGTCTCCATTGGTTGCTATCAACAAAGGATACAGATACAAGTGTTACAGCATTAGATCAAAAAGGTTGCTAAATATCCCATAACTGTAGCATACAGCAGAGGCAACAGACCCCAGAAAAGGGAGAGAATCTGGTTTCCAGAGTCAGCACGCTAAAAATCTAGTTTTCAGCGAAAATATTGTGAATATATGAGGAAGATAGACCAAGTGAAGAAAGATGAATAAAGCTTCAGAGATCTGTGAAGCCATCGTCAGGTGCATGAACAAGCATATATTTATTGTAAGTCTCACAGAGGAGGATAGTGTAAGAGGCAAGGAAAATATTTGAAGGAATGTTGGCCAAATAACTGCAAAATTTGATGAAAATATCAATATAAATTCCACCTAGAATAAATTCAAAGAGATGATACTTAGACACATTATAATGAAATTGTCAAAACTCAAACCGAATATATGCCACCGCCTAACTAGAATGCCACTAACTAGAATGGCTGAGATGAAGCAGACAGGATGTGATGCTTATGACTTACTGGTGGAAAGACACAATAAACAGCTACTATGGAGTACATTTCTAGCTTTCATATAAATTAATGTATACTTACTATATAATTCAGCAACTCTAGTCTTAAGAGTCACATTTAAAAGTTTATAGAATCTTTGCATGAAATCTAACAAGCACAAACAAATCAAATGTTTATCAGTTGCAGAATGGATAAATATATAGGGGCATATTCATTGAATACCACTCCACAACATGAGCAACAGATGTAAGTGTAAGCACAGAAGAATCACAAAAGTATCCTCTTAATTGAAAGATGTAATGCACACAAGATGATTTAGCACATAATTTTATTCGTATCTCTGAAATAGAAAGGCAGAAATAGCCACTTACAGACCACAATGCCCAAGTTTCTCTACTTGCCACTCTGACCGATCAAAGGAAGCCCTTTATTATGGTGAATAGGAAAAGGGTTTATGGAAGGCTAGCTTTGAGGGAGACGGTGAGAATGATTCTTCAAATTGCCGCATTCTCTAAGGTGCCCCAGTGTACCAGAGACTTACAGAAGCACGGGCCACAGGGGAAGGAAAACCACTGATCTAAGTTTACAAGGTATTAGTCCATTAAACAGATGTTTGCAGTTCATTGCTGGGAAATGTACAGTCTGTCGTTGGCTGGTGAGTCCTCTTGACTGCAGATCTTTGCATATCCTTGCGCCTGGGAGTTCTTCATTACCATTCCTCACCTCTGGCTCATATGCTCTTGCTATGGGCCTGCCAGGAGGTTTTCAGTCTTCATATCATAAAGGTGTCGCTGAATCCTGGGGAGTAGGAAGGGGAGTCTTTAGTCTGAAGGAGAGCTGCTTCTTCCTTTTCTGGCTGGGGCCAGGGATTGCTTCTTCTTTGCTTTAGCTGTCAGACGGGATGGAATTGTTAGATACATGAAGCGGGGGTGAAGCATTCCCTGGAAAAATGCTACCCTGTGGGATCAGTGATAAAAAGCAGGTCAATGACTGGCCAGTGCAATGGATGAGGAAAGATATTGGCTACAAAGGGGCAAAGGAGAGTTTTGGAAATAATGTAAATGTTCCATATAATGTTTGTGGTGATGCTTACATACCACCTACATTTGTCAAACTCACCAAATTATTTCCTTAAAATAGGTGAACTTTAATGAAATCTTCGTAATTCAATAAAAGAAAATATTTCTACCTATGACTTAGCATTTCTACTTCTAGTTATTTATTAAAGACAAGTGAGAACATATGCCCTTAAAAAAGACATGTATAGGAGCTGGAGCTGTAAGCCCATGATTAGAGCACTTGTCTAAGAAGCTCAAGGCCCCAGAGTTGATCCTCCAGCTGAGCGTGGTGGCACATGCCTGTAATGCAGACACTTGGGAGGGTGAGGCAGAAGAATTGCCGTGAGTTCTAGGTCAACCTGGGCTACACAGTGAGTTCAGGATCAGCGTGAACTATAGAGCAAGACCCTGTCTCAAAACAAAACAAAACAAAACAAGACAAAACAAAAAATGTGTATAGAAATGTTTATAGCAGCTTTATTCATAATAATCAAAAATTGAGAAGCAGGGAGTCCAATAAGAAAATAGAAAAGCCGTTTAAGATAAAAAAAATTATTCAAGAGAATATTTCCTAGCAATAGAAGGGAATCTACAACTTGGATAAAACTCAAAATTATGAGTGAAAGTGAGACACAAGCAATGAACCATCTATGATTTTATTTGGATTAAGGTTAAAAGTAAGCAAAACATATACATGATGATAGAGATCAGAAGAGTAGCTGCCAGTTGACAGCAGTAAGTGATTCGAATAGACAATGACAGACCTTTCTGGAAAGATGGGAATATCTTATTTTTTGATGAGGGAATTTAAGTACATGTACTCATTACTCCTGGTAAATGGCACACTCAAAAATCCATTACTCCTGGTGAAATGGCACACTCAAAAATCCATATATTTTAGCATATGTAAATATCATAAACTTAAAAAAGTTCTCATTACATGTAGAATAACATCCAGACACGATAGAGGTCTACAAGGTCCTAGCCTACGTGTTCTTGTTCCACTCTGTCCTTCCCTTCCTATCCTCCAGGGACCTCAGCTTCTTCCAAGACTTCAAGCATGCTGAAGCAATCTCAGCCTTTACACTCATTGTCCCCTTTACCTGGAAGTCTTACTTGTCTCTTCTCACAGCTGGGTCATTCTTCTACTACAAATTGCACACCAAAGGCAGCTCCTCAATGAGGCCTTCCTGGGCCACACCCGGAAGCATCCTCTTTGGATGTTCGCCTTTGGCCTCAGTTTATTTTATTCACAGCCCTTAGTAACTATTTTATACTCTGTTTCCTTTGTGCTTGCTTGCCCAGCGTAAGTTCTCAGCTGCTATAGTTTGATGTTGAGTGTTTGGTAGTAGCCTGTGGCTCCATTGAGGACCTGGTGGAAGAACTTTCCATTATTAGAAGCATGACCTTGACAGAGATATTGGGACCCCAGTTTGTTCTCTTGCCAGCTAGTGAAGTCATTTCTTTTGCCATGATTAGCTGCCTCTTTACAGGCTCAAAAGCAACCAAGGCAAATGACCTGGACTGAAACCATCAAAACTGACAGCTAAAATGCCTTTCCTTCTGAAAGTAGATTCATTTTAGGTATTTGTTACAGCAATAAAACACTGAATAATGCATTAGTTCCATCAATGGTAATTCAGTACTTGAGTAAAATATCATATATGTACAATTATTGTGATGATGTGAACATTTATGTCCCTTCAAAATGTATATGTTGAAATCCTATTAGGAGGTTAGAGTATGATTAGGTCATGAGGACAGAGCCTTCATGAGTGAAATTAGTGCCCTTATGAAACAGGCCTACACTCGGCCACCACCATCATGTTAGGACATACCAAGAAGGCACTTTCCATGAGTCAGAAACAAGTCTCACCAGATACCAAATGTGCAACTGCCTACAACTCAGACTTCCAGTCTCCAGAAGGGTGAATAGTGCATAATAAATTTTTTATTTATAAGACACCCAGGCTGTGGTATTTTGTTCCAGCAAAGACAATTATTAATAGAATTCTTTTGCTTTCAAAAGAGCTCCAGTTTAGACACATTCACCGTACCCATCAGAAAATTCCACTGACACAGTGGCAAAAAAAGAGAAGTGACGTTTGTAGGGCTAAGGGACTGACAAGCCAGGAGGCCAGGTGCTGAAGTGCCAGGTACTCAGGAAGCCATGGGAATGGTGAACAGTGAGTAACAAAAGGAAGCCCCAGAGAGGGAGCAGGGGTGATCCAGAAGAGGAGCCATCCAGGCAAACTTCACTCCTTGGTAGGTTTCTTAGGTGCCAGTCTAGCCATCTTAGCTACCTTTTTGTTGCTGTGACAGAATACACAGCACCCATAAACGAAGGGAGGAAGGATTTATTCAGTTCACAGTTTCAGAAGGTCTCACATAGCCAGTTCATGGACAGCCAGCAAAGGCGGAAGCACACAGCAGAGGCTGGACACCCCATTGCCAACAGAAGCCAGGTGAGCAGACAGTTGCCGTTACTAAATATTGGCTGGACAGCTCCATTTTCTTTGTCCCTCAGGGAAAGTTAGTGCAGTTTCTATTAATGCCTGCCTCAAGGTTCCCTGCTTGGCAAGCTCACTGTTAGCATCTCTTATGCAGGTCTGAACTTCAGAGAAAAGCTGCTTTGCAGATTCATCTCTCCGTAAGCCTGTCACCTTTTGCTATGATGTCACCTTGTACATAGCTGCTTCAGGGTTAATGTCAGATCTCATTACCTTGTAAAACACTTCCCTGGGTTTTCAAACAAGGTCTGCCACAGAGGGGCTTTTGTTAGTCAGCTTTTCATCATCACTGCACCAAAAATACCTGAGAAAAATGAAAACAAAACAAACAAAAAGAAAGTAAAGGGGAGAAAATTTATTTTGGCTCATGGTTTCAGAAGATTCAGTCAACAGTTGACTGATTCCACTGTTTCTGGGCTTGTGGTAAGGCTGGAAGTGTGGAAGGATACTGTAACAACGGAGCTGCTCCATGGAGACGAAATATGCCCTTTAAAGGCACAGCCCTCCTCATCCAATCACCTCGTAACTCTGAACACTGCTGGAGTGGGGACCAGGCCTACAACCTATGAGCTTCTGAGAGGACATTTCAGACACAAGTCATAAAGAACTAAATTTGCCTTTGTGCCTTCTTCTTTGCTGCAAGGCAGAAAAGCAAAGGCAGCCTCACTCAGGAGCTCTTTCATATCTAAGCTCTTCAGATACCATGAGAACATGTCATGGTTGTTGTGAACTGTAGAAACTTGTATCTCAGTCATGTGATAGCTTTTTAGAGCCTTGACTTTTTCCTCCCAAGCTGAGTTTTCTTCAAGTGGCAGCTTGTGTTTATTCTATAGGGCTCATGGAGAACTTAGGAAAAGAGAAAAAAAATCAACACAGTGTAGTTATGCACTTGGAAAAACCATATGCTTCATAAAAGTGCATATGTTCTGTGTTTGTGATGTAAAGACAGATAGGCAAAAATAACCACCTGCCAACTTCACAATCCACCTTGATTAGAAACTTCAAAAAGCCTATGTTCATATGCAGAAAAAAATATAGCCATGCCAATGCCTTCAATTTCACAGACTGTCAAAGCTGCAATCTGAAAGAATTCATTCAAGGGTTACAAATTCCAGTTCCTATGGAGGAGCAGGCTGGTAATACAAATGAATAAAGTGGACCAGAGGGATCCTACAGACCTGGGAGTGAGGGCTTGGCCTAACTGGATTCTAGGCAATTGTCACACAAAATAAAAAGAAACTAGACTTTCAGAGTCCCTAACTTAACTTTTCCTGACTTGTTAAATGTTCTGAGCTGACTCAGATTTATTTAAAAACATTGTTCCGGCCAAACTGTACAGTCTATAGGATTTCATGTGCAGGCCCCCAGTTTGAGAGTTTAGTTCTAGCAAGATGTCATTGTTACTAATATATGAGAAATTTCATGTAAAGGAAAACCTATTTTCTCACAGTTATGTTGATTGTGAGCAGCAGAGGTGTTTCACGGCCCAGTTATCTTACCTCTCAGCCAGATACTACTGTGTTATTGTCTAACCTGTTTTAACCAGCAAAATTCATGTACTGGTATTAATACGATCAGTTTACTCTGTGTTTGTTCTAGTTATTTTTCATTTGCCCCGTAATGTCTCCTCATCCCTTACCTGTGTCTCAGGAGGCTGAGCTTGTGGATTAGGTCAACAGGCCCCATCGCTCTCAGGCTTTCAGCTAAATTTAGCCAACAGGAGGCCTGGAAAGGAGTTCACAGTGAAGGTAGGAGGAGGATGAATCTATGTGCTTCCTGCCAGTTCCTTCCATCTAAAAGCCCTGCAGGCAGCAAGCTTCATTGGGCTTATTTCTCTGGTTTCAGTGGCCTTTTCCTTGCCCCCAGAGGCCCACAAGTGGTATCCACCTCTCACTGTTGTTAGGTTCATTGCTTCTCCAAACTATGTTCACAAGTTTATAAATATTACCTTTTTTAAGGATCTCATCTATTCCGTTGAAGTAGGGTGACTGGTATTCTGATTTGCCTGAAATTCTCCCAACTTTAGCATTAAGAAATCTTGCATCATGAAGTCCACAGTCCCAGGCAAATGGGGACAGCAGGTCCACACAGGTGTGAGCTTGGCTTATATATTTTTGCTGTTCTTTCATCATGCTATAATACTGCCTCTCTTAGACCTTTACAAATTTTAACATTCTTATTCTATAATCTTTTAAAAATTAGATTCTTAGACTGCAAATTCTTTTTTCTCTGCACTTGCTAAGTCTTTTTCTTGGTGTTGAATTTCACTGCCTGAGCCTTTTATGTGTTGAGTTGTAAAAATCTCCCAACAATCTGGTTTTATGGTGGTTTCTATTGTATCCCATGAGTTCCAAGGCCCAAAGCAGTTGGTGGCAATTTTTCAGTAGGAATAGTACCCACTTAGATATCACACCTAGATGCAGCACAGACCTGAAATTCAATTTTCAAGGTTTCGATTTTTCAGACATAGTTTTTTTTTTCAACCCAGATCCTATATAGGAAGTAAGCTTTCCTGCTTCTCTCCTGAGGTCAATGGGAGTTTTTATAGATATTGTTAGGTGGACAGTGCAACTTTCCAAGGCTCATGGTTTTATGCCAGAGGTCAGTTCTAGTTTCCTTTCCTAGCCAAGATTTGAGGCTACATTTTCAGCACCCTACTGCGTGTTAAATCCACCAACCTTCAGCTGTTAGGACTTCTAACTAGGTCAGGAATTTTGCTGAAAATACCAGATTCCTATTACCGTCCTGCTTTGATTCAACTCTTCATTTCTTGCACCTGGGGATTTTTGTTTCTTTCATGCCTGAGTATTTTTTAGAATTCTATTTCTATTTTTTATTCAGGCTTTCTACAAGTTTGCTCTGCCATATTGCCAGAACCAAAGATCACTTTGAAACACTGAAGCTCATGCCCAGCATAAATCTGAGACTGTGCTTTGTGCTTACATAGTCAATAACAGCACACAGCTGACAAATTGAGGCCAAGGTAGAGTGCGTCTGAGGAGGCCAGACATGGGTACCTAACCGTGTGTGAGTCACTTCTGATATTAATCTAGTCTCATTTAAGATGATTGGCACCATGATGCAAGGTGGAAATGAAATATTCATTGCCCATTTGTTATTACCTAATTTGTATGTCCAAGTGTTGACAAAAGAAAAGCCTTTGCTGTCTACTTTATGAGTAATTGTAAATTAATATGCAACCATGCACCCATTCCAATGAGAAGAGAATCATTGGAATCTGCCAACTGCTCAACAAACGTGGCCTGGTTTCAACTGCAGATGTCTCTCACACCACCCCTTCCCACCACACACACACACACACAGTCGGAGATTCAGATGGGATAGAGAGAAGGGACAGAATAAAAGTAGTGACTTTAGAAGCATTATATAATCAAAATGAATAATCAAGGTGAAAAGCAACATTAATGATCATCTTCAAATGTAATTGACCAGGAAGATGAGGCCCAACTTGTATTTCAACTTGTCTAGACATTTCCTTATACTCTTCCAGGTATTTTTGCAGCCCTGCCAGGCACAATCACTTAGCTCCTGTGGTTATTTTCTCATTATATAGCTTGTTGCCCTTTTCACTTGAAAAGTTGCTTTAAATTGATACTGTAGTGTTCAATACCTACACAACAGAGTGCCTGATCCATTGACATGACTTACAGCTCCAAAATGGCAGCTTTTTCTTCATTTGCTTAATACACTGGGGTTTTCTTTGGCTCCACTAAAAAGGATATGTTCAGTGCTTTGGTACTTTAAAAATGTCAGTTGGAGTTTCAGATATTTCTTCAGACATACTGGCTGTCAGTTCAATAGCACAGGCTCCACAGCACAAAGCAGATCCTTCACGATATCCTGGTCCTGAGCTCTCTTTCAGGGAACCTCAGTTCAAGATGAAGGCTAGGAATGGGAGACTCTCTTGCTAAGTCTAATTTCCTTGTTTAATTACAAAGGCAGGGACTGGTGAGAGGGTATCTCAGAGGAAAAAAGCTGTATTGGGATAAAGCATGAAGGAAACACAATAATTTAATTGGAAAAGGGGGAAATGGGCATAATGAAACCAGTACTGTCTATGTCCTTTGTGTTCATTATCTTATTCATTACGAAAATTCTACCAGGAAAGTACTGATAGTAGTCTCACTTTACAAAATCGAAGCATGAAACAATAGGAGATTGATTAGCTGGTAAATTCAAGTTAGAGACATTTTAGCTCCAGAGCCTGCATGCTTAAGCGGTATAAATGTGTATTCTCTGTCATCTATGCAGAGGATCACCATAATTAAAACATGTTCACTATTTGTTCCTTTCTAGTTTTCTCAGGTCTACTCCTATTATGGTTGAGACCTGAAATACCCTCTAAAAGCCTCGTGCATTTGGATGTCGTAGAATAGCTTTGGAACCACGTGCTGTTAAGAGGTGGGGCCTGTTGGAAGGGCAGAGCACTGTGGCTTGACCCAGAGGGGGTAGATCACTGGGGCTTCACCCAGAAGCGGCAGAGCACCAAGGCCTGGCCCTGAAGGGGCAGATCATTGGAGCATGGTCTGGAAGAATATTTGCTAGCTCTGCCTTTCTTTACTCACTTGGCTTCCTGTCTGCCATGCCATAAATAGCTTTTCTCTGGCTATGCCTCTGCTGTGTGCTTTTGCCATGGCCGGCTGCCTATGAATGGACTGAGACTTTCTGAAACTGTGAGCTCAAATGAACTTTTCCTCTGTGAAGTTATGGATATTGAGTATTTTGCCCCAGCAACAAAATAGGAACTAATATAAAAATTGGTAACAGAACTGGGGTCGTTGCTATGACCTTACAAGATCACATGGTTTAAAAGCCCTTGGGACCGGTTTGTGGAAGGATTTTAGAAAGTGTCTTAATGATCTTTTCATGGCTATGACTCAATATCCACGAGTCACTGTAAGTTAGGGGAGGAAAAGCTTACTTTTGCACACAGTTTCAGAAGGTCACAGTCCACTCAGGGGCAGCTGGCAACTGTGGATGCCCATGGCAGAGGCAGAGGTGGAGGAAGCTCCTTAAGACACTGCAAAAAGGAAGCCAAGTCTCTGAGAAAAATAGAAAGTAGCACATATCCTTCCCGGTCCTGTTCCACCACTACTTCTGGGTCCAGCACCATTGCTTCACCCCTCTCAGGTTTAAGCCCTTAAACCACTGCATGCCTGTAATCTATAATCTATAATCTACTACACACCTGTCTTCCACCATATGCCCATCACACACCCATAATTCATTCCTCCAGACCAGGCCCCATCTCCTAAAAGTACATGATTCCATAGATAATCCATAGCATCCAAATGCATGGGACTTTTAAGGAACATTTCAGATTCAAACTACAATAGAAAGGTTTGAAGATGTGTATTAAAGAAGACTTAGAATACCATGAACTGAGCTTGATGGGAGATTCTGGTCAGAGTTCAGAAGACCAGAGTGCTGACAGTTGTGTGCATTGTAAAGCCAGGTCTCAAGAAGTTTCAGATAGGAAGGAGGACTTTTTGGGCAATTTGTCCATCTAGACACCATACATGCTACTCTCTGGCAAGACAAAAAAGGTGTTAGCAATTTGCCCTTTGTCCAGAGACTTTGACTGAAAATGAAATTAAGGGTGGTGGACTACTTAATCTGGTGAAGGAATCTTCAAGGCAGCCCAGTGTTCAGGCTGTCACATGGGTACTGTTTGTGGCTGTTAGTCAGCTCTACACTGAGAAGTAGTAGGAAAAAAATCAGAAGAGCACATGGTTTTTAAGGAGACAAGCATTAGAAAGAAGCCAAGTACTTGGAGTCAGAACTATAAAATAAGATGCCTCGCTATTTACCAATTCACTATGATTATAAAAGATCAGGCATGAATTAACCAATTGTATCTTAGCTGTAACAAGTAGTGTTGCCAAATCTTTCTCTTCTTAACCTGCTGGCTAATACAGACCTAGTGGGTCGTACACTGTATTTGCTCATTATATTGCTAGTGCCTCTTTCTCCTTTCCTGCATGTCACTCTGTTGTGATTTGGATCTGGAGTGGCCCCAAAGCCTCGTGTACTTATGGACCCTGTGTACGATTGAGGGGTGGGACTAGCTTGAAGGGACAAATGCTTGGGGCTTGACCTGGAAGGGTGTGTGCTGGCTCCATTCCTACTCTAGACTTGGTTATGTTCCTCCATGCTGTGAAGATCTCTGTCTGAGTCTCTAGCCCTGCCATGCCATTCCACCATTTTCCAGTTGCCTACCTATACAGGGACTGGCCTTCTAAAACTGTGAGCTAAAATAAATCTTTCCTCCCTTAAGTTGTACATGTCAGATATCGAGCCTCAGAGACAAAAAAGTAACTGAGACACACCCTGAGTAAGTACCAAGGTGGTTGTATTCTTGTGGCATTTCTCATGATAAGTGAAAAAAAAAAAACAGTTTTAACAAAGGAAGTAATTCATTGCCTCATTGGACACATAAGTTCAGGGACAAATCTGCCTTCGGACACCTATCTCCAAGAATTCATCTTTCTTTATTTTTAAGCTTGTTTTCCCTATGTTGACTTTATCCTCAGGGCCAGGATCCTCTCAAAACTGTTGGCCATGTGCAACTTTAAGCTTGTGGCTAAGCTGTTTAATGAAAGAGTCCCAGGCAAAATCCTGAGGCTATTTTTCCTTTGGGCTGTCTTGAATTAAGTACTTATCCTTGAAAGAAACACTGTCCAGAGAGTACAGAACATTCTGACTCATCGGACAATAGTCAAGTGTCCACCCCTGTGGAAGAAGGTCACCCAGTAGTCACCACATGAATTGAGAATGGGAAAGAGGTGGTGCCCTAAACAAGGTAGATGACAGGAACAAGGAATGAACAATGGACGGGCAAAATATGCTGTAGTTCAATTTATTACAAAAAAAAAAATCTGATTCCAGGACAGAGATGTCCATACCACAGTTTATTTCTCTTGAGGAATGACAACCCATGTCAGGCTAGCTTGGGGACTCTAACATTCAACTCTGAACCAAACCAAAAGAAAAAACACAAACAAATTGTCTTAGTTACTTTTTAATTGCTGGGACATAAGATCCAAGATCCACAACTTTAGGAGGGAAAGGTTTATTTTAGCTCACAGTTTCAGAAAGTCACAGTCTATTCACAGGTCAGTGACTAGAAAAGGTAGAACCACATGGCAAGGCCAGAGCCAGAGACATATCTCCTCAAAGCATGGAAGAACAGAGCCAAGCCTGGTAGGAAGGGAAGAACCAGCACAGAACCCTCCAGGTCAAGCCCCAGCATCCACCCTGCCTTCCAGCCATACCACACATACCAACAGTACACAGTATCCATAAGTACATGAGGCTTCTGCGGGACAGCCAGATTCAAACTACAACACTGCCCTTTTACAAACATTGTGGACTATACCACAGAATTTTAGGGTTGACATAACCTTATTGGTCTTCCAGTTCAGCCATTTTAAAAAAATCAGCATAAAAAAATCAACCAATTAACTATTTCAAGTCAAGAAAAAAATCAATAGACCATTCTTGAAGCACATGAGCAATGAGCAAGTTTGATGTTTGTGGAAGCAGCACTGGAAGTACTGGAGTCTTGAACCCTAGTCCCAGTGAAAGGCGGCCAGCCTCTCAAGCATTGTGGTAACCATCTCTTTCCATCCATTGATTTACAGACTTTTTTTTTCAGTGATACAACATCAGAGTCAGGACTAGGGGCCACATCCCCATGGCTGGGGCTCCCTTCCACCTCTGGAAAATTTTTATTTTTTTAATAGGAGGTCAGTTCCTTCCTCTATTGGCCATACGTTCTTTTCTTTTTCATGGCTATTCTTTCTGCTCATCAAGGTTTTGCATCATTCATTCGGCCAGCATTTATTGATTTCCTACAAGCACCTAAGGATGATAAGAAGGTGGTAATAAGTGAAACACAGTTGGTGCCCAAAGATGTGCTTCTTTCTCCATGCCTCTTGGAAAATACCTATTTCCTGAATCCTTTCTGCTACACTTAACTCTTTGGTGTCAATGCAGAAGCCACTCCAGCCTGTTTCATTGCATGAAATCTCTCTTCTCAGAGCATTTGTGTGGAGACAAACTGGTTCTTTTCCTGCCTCCCTCACCCCGTGGGCCTAAGGTAACTGTTCTCTGAGCTCATTCTGTTACCACCTGAAGCTGTCCTTTAAAATTTAACAGCAAGTGCTTAGCAAAAGATGACAAGCTTTATTGGCAATTCAAATCAGGTTATTGGGCACCATCTGCCTTCCTTCAATTAATGGGAAGAAGAAACAGATCCTTTGGGCTTTGCTTGTTTTTGGATGCTCCTCCCCTCACAAATCCAGCAGGCTGACTCTAGATCATGCTAATCCTCACTTATATGACTCCAAAATATAACATTGGACAATCAGTGACTATAAGCAGGCCGCTATTCACATATAATAGTTATGGGAAAAACAGATCAAAGTGCTGTGTTTTCCTTTTGTCATCCTGGTGTCCACCCTCCCCTAGTCTGGACTTATGAGATGGCATGTGTGGGTGTGAATAAGGTAATGAAATCACAATCCCGAGAATTTAGGTGACTGAGACTTTGAGGAACCAGAGCCCAGTATAAACGTCTTGTCTCTTCTGCCACCCATATCAAATTCAGGCTAAGTCAATGATTAGGTTTCACCTTCAATTTAAGTACACAACGCAGTTGGAAGCCCAGAGAGAAGCCTCTCTGGATAATACTAGATGAGTCAAGTTTTAACTGGACTGAGAAATTCTCTCCTCCTAGTGAGTCTCCCACCTCCCCCTGCAAGGCCGACTTCTGAAACTACGTCTCTCACAGACACTGGCTATGGAAGTCTCCTGTATAAAAGTAGACAGATAACCTGAGAAAGGAACCCGTACCAGCAACTGCTATGCCTTTAGCACAGGTGTGTGGGATGGGTGTGCAGTATACACAGTGCAAAACTCAGGATGGATGATGGTGGAGAACCTATGAAGGCCTCCTGGGAACAAGGATGTAGGGAAAGAATAGAAGGTTGGGGTTGGCAGGGGAGATGAGGAGACTGAACATCCAGTTCCTGGAGGTTTTGGAGGGAAAGAAGGAAAAGAGAAGAATGGTGGAGAGATGAAGCCAAGGAAAAGGGTGGGAAGACTCCAAACATATTAATTTCTTCCATCAGAACCTAAAAGCCCTGGGTTCACCTGATTAGACTGTAGCCTCTAAAACAACAAGCCCAAATAAACTTACTGTCTTTGTTAGCTCAGTGTCTTAGTTATTCGTTGCTGTGACAGAATACATGATGTCTACAATTTAAGGGAGGATAGATTTATTTAGCTCACAGTTTCAGAAGGTCTCACACAGTCTGTTCGTGGGAAGTTGGCAATGGTGAAGGCTCGTGGTGGATACAGAGGCTGGAGAGCTGCTCACCCATTGAAAACAGGAGCCAAGTCAAGTAGGAGCCAACCCAATGTCTGCAGGCAAGGCTAGAGTTGTCCCAGGAAAAAGTTACGGCAATGTTTCTTCTTCCTTCATTTAATTACTTCAAGCTGCCATTTGGAACCCCTCCCCAACCAACAGTGGGTGCCCCTCTCTCATTTCCTGGCCCCAAAGTCAAAATGCACACCTGAAAGCTCTGCCCTGGGTCCCTCAATCACACCAAATTGACACAATCTCCAGGTCAGATGCCAAGCATATGTACCTCCCTGCCAGGCCCTACTTCCCAATAACACGCAGTTGCAAATACTTTTGTGGGACACTCAAGACCCAAACCATAGCATCAGGTAGTTTGTTGCTATCCAGGTATTTTGCTATAATGACAGAAAGCTAACACACTTAGGAGATGCTGAAATCCCAACCTTTTCATTTTTTTCTTCAAGAAGTCTCATTTGCATACACTACCACTGGCAATGAGAAGCATTTTGTATTTTGAAAACTGATCAGGGATAACATTCTTCTGTCAAATCCAGTCATTCTCAAACCTTAATGCACATCAAAATCAGTAGTGCGTTTGTGAAATTTGCCTTGCTGGATCCCATTTCCAGAGCTTCTGACTCAGTCAGTGTAGAGGTTCTTGCTTGCTGACCATTTTGCTGGCCTGGGACCACACTGGGAAGCTACTGTCCTCACTCCATCCACCACCCTAGCTTCTGCCCCTCATTCTGAGCTTTGAGTCACCGAATGACTGCACAAGTCTAATTCCTCTTCTACTCTCTACAACATCCAGTACTTACGCCCCACTTCCCAGTGGACTGTGAGCACCCCACGAGGAGGGAGGAGGTGAGCAACTGCTTCTTTGGTTCCCAGTGAGCTCAAACAGTGTTGGCAATCGAGTCTGAAAGAAATAGAGTGGAGCTTGTGGGTTGACTGACTGGCATGGAGTAATTGTTATGTAATTGCTGCTTGTTATTATTTCTTCTGAAGAAAAATCTCTCAGAGGACAGACTTTCCTTCTGAAAGGTTGTGTGATCATTAAGCCATAAATGGACCCTGACCCTGTCATCTATGTTTCTAAACCTCAATAGAAACTAGACTCAGGAGAATGGTGTAAGTTTGTCTAAAGTGAAGTGTTTCTAGAATTTTCTATAAGAAGGCTTGGTAAGATTTATGTTCCCCTATAGCTTGTTAAAGAATGAGCTCATGAAAAAGAGTGATGGATCTTTTTATCAAAGAATTCTCTCACTGAGTGGAAGGAAATGATGGAATAATGTAACTCATCGATCAGACAGGAGGTGAAAAAGTAGAGCCAGTATCCTGCAGCACATGTGCCCCAGGAATCCTCATGCAGTCGGAGGATGTCTTGCTTGAAACGCTTAGGACCAGAAGGTTGTGGATTTTTATCTTTTCAGAGTTGTGCGTATTTGCATACACAGAACGTGATATCTTGGGGTTGGGACCTGAGTCTAACCATAAAATTTATTTATGATTTATGTATACCTTATACATAGAGATTAAAGGTAATTTCATACAATATTTTAATAATTTTGTACATGAAACAAATTTGTGAACAATGAACCACCTCAAGTCAGATATGGAATTTTTTACTTGTGGAGCCATGTCATTACGGAGAAGGTTGCAGATCTGGGGCCAGTTCATATTTTGAACTTTCAATTAGGGATGCTCAATCTATAATAATTTAGCTTCATGTTAAAATGCTATAACAGAAAAAAAGCAAATAGTGGCCATGCAAACAGCCTGTTACGTGACTAGGAGGCTCTTGTTCTTCAGTGTCTCAAGGGAATGAACCTCTCTCAAGCCTCATTGGTTGCTGTTGGAGCTGTCCCATGGTGTCTCTCCGTAGTGGGGAACCTAATCTGTGCCCGGTAGCTGGCCTCCTTGCTTCCCTAACCTCCAGCAGAGCCAAACAGCATTGGTTTAAGGGAAAAGAGAAAAAAAAACTTTGGAATTAGTAACTCTAAAAGCAATCCTTTTTTTCCCCAAAGACATAAGTAGATTATTTGAGTCAGGAAAACTTTATTTTCATAGTACTTCCCACACTCAGGAACAAGTTATTCTGAAGCCATCCTAGGCAACTGCTTCAGCAAAGAGATGAAACAGAAGAAAATCTTTCTATAATTATTAATTAACGACAATCCCATGATTCCATTTAATATTCACATAAGAAGTTCACCAACTGAAGAACAGCAATGATCCTCTGTGCTTGAGCCAATTAGATATTTTTGTCCAATCCAGAATAATTGCCCAGACTCTGCCAACATGAAATTGTGTTTAGGATTTTATTTTTATAGCCTCTGAGGCATCGCAGATTCTAACAGGACATTGGAAACCATCCATTTGTGGCACATCTGCTCCAGGAAGATCTACAGATTTCAAAAAACATTAGGAAATTAATACTGATGATTATGAAGCTTATTTTAACTTACCCTTTACTGATAAGCTTTTTAATTAAATGTTTAGATTCCCTTGAGAAAAAATAAAATGATTTCTTAATACTTTGAAATTTTGATTCAGATAGACTAGGAGGAAGGGAATTGTAAGTGACATCTCAATTTTAGGCACCTCATTAGTTAAGAGACTTGATTTCCAATGATGGTTCTTCTAATTGACGAGCAGGCTGGCTGCTCTCTGGGATGGGAACTCCAGGTGTCCAGCCCTCCAGAGACTTGCAGACTTTTGCCTTTCACTTCCCAACGTTGCCTGGGCCAGGAGAAATCTGGACAGAGAAAACTAGCCTTCTGCCACTTGCCTACCCTGTGATCTGAGGCAAGTCACTCACTCCCTCTGACCTCCCTCCTCTTCCGAGGTATTTACAGTGCATAAAATGGCACCTATCTGAACATTTGCTGCAAAGAGGTTAGAAGGTGCTGCATGTGCTCAAACCAAAGTGGTTCTTTGGTTTACTCAGCCATAGTGAAGCACACCAGTGAGCATAAGACATACACGTCTGTCTCTCTTGTCAGTTGCAGTCTGGTGGGGAAAATAGATACGAGTCAAATAGTCATCCATATTAATAACAGAGACAAGGACAATAAAGAGAAAGAAAGTGATTTTGTGAGAATCATAGTGTGTCAAGGACTGGGAATGGGAGGAAGGTTGAGGGTAAGGTGGGGGAGGTGAATTAGAGAATAGGAGAAATACATCTTTGGGTGGAGATATAAAAAAGGAGAAAGGGCCAAAGTGAGCTAAGGTGTAGCTCCCTGAGGGACAGGATCAAGGAAAGAAGCCCTGGGGAGATCAAGAGGTGGCAGGGCAGAGATGGAGCTGGACTCATCATCAGGAAGTTTGCATAGGTTATTGGGAAGCTTTTTCCCTGATGGGGATATAAAGATGGCTGTGACTTGAAGAACAAAATCTTACACGTTTGTCTTAAGAACAAACTTTGACTTTACTAGGAAATAAGGTTTATTGACAGAAATAATTCCTGATTAATTTCTCTGAAAAGATGACTAAGTTATATGCTATATAGAGTTACACACTTTAGTTATATATAGTAGACAGATAATAGACCATAAATGAATAAATGTATTATAACTGATAACAAATCATAAAGGCAACTGGACTTGGAGCTGATGAATGATCTGAGATTGACACTGCAGTCTGCTCACCGCTGGTTATTTAAAACAGATAAATTATCATTTTCTTTGGATTTTCTCTATAGCAGGCACTGTGCTGAATGTTTTTGCAACACACGTCCTCAAATTTTCACTACCGTCCAGTGAGCTACCCATGCCTTCCTCTAACCATCCCCATTAGTATCAACCCCCTTTACCAAGGAAGAGATGGAAACTTAGAAAAAATAAGTTACAGGTAACAAGCAATAAAGTTGGCACCTGGATCTCAGCAGCTAACCCTAGAATCTGCACTGTTAAAGATCACAGTATCATTTTATTTGTCCAGCCTGGAAGATGATTGTGAAGTTGGAATGGTCGCAGAACTCCTTTGCAAATCCAAGAATATCTCTCACAAACCACAGAGCCTGCCAGGGTGAAGGTCTCTGCTTTCTTGCTCTGACATTCCCTGCAACATCACCATCCAAGCCAAAACTTCTGGAGGATTCTTCTTAGCAGGATGCTTATCCTGCCCAAGGACCCATGGGTATCATATGTTAAGTTTATATACATGGACACATTTGCACTTGATTTTTGCTTGGTTAGGCAAAATGTCTAAGAGCTGCTGAGAAGAGGAAATTTCTCTCAAAATTTTGATTTGATAAAGATAAAAGACTGAATGTTGTGGAGAGTTTTTTTTGAATTCCATGTGTTCTGAAAAAAAAGAATCTGTTGCTCACTGAGCACTTGAGCTGGGCCCAAGATTTGCCAGTCCAGAGGTCTCGCCACAGCTGAGCTCTTCTAAGAACCAGTCCTAGTTCACTTACTTTCAAACGACTTTCTTATTTCTCCATAGAAAATTGAATATTTAGGGGTTAACTAGAAAAACAAGTGGACAGTGCATTAAGTTATGAACAATCTGCATCTTTGAAACTCTGTGGTCTTTGCCCCTGTGTGTATTAAGACTGTTTTAGCAAAGTTGCAGTTCGAATGCACCCGTTTCCTTGCATGGGTTTTCACAAATAGCATTTCACATAAACATAAATATTTTTAAGCATTGGGATGGCCCGCAACTTGCCATCTCAACAGCCTGAGCATATTCTTTTTTGCTAAACTATCTTGGATACATTTAATTTTCTAGTATAGAGGTAAGAAAGAAACTCTGAGTTTTAGATGCTTGACTTACACTGATATGAAAATAGTAACTATGGAAACTTACTGATTTCAGAGCATAGGCTTTGTGATCCAACAGACCTGCATTTGAGTGACGTTTCAGACCTGTATTTGAGTTGCGTTTCTGCCTCCTAGAAGTTATGTGACCTTGATCAAGTCCCTTAAGCTGTCTAAGTTCCATTTTCCTCATTGTGAAACATGGACAATAGCAATAGTTTCTTCAAATTGCTGCAAGATTAGGCAACATAATATGCTTAAGTGCTTTGCAGAGTGACTGGCACATGCTATAACCTTAGTAAGTAATATAAATTAGCATAATAGACAGAAAATAGAGAATAGGACCTACCTAGAGCATTTTCTTTAAGACGGTTCAAAGCATTGTTTTTTCCAAAGCCATAAGGGAAGTCACTGGGAGAAATAAAGAAGAGCCTGAACTGACCACATTTTGGTTTGAATTTATTTGCCAATTCCAAGTGTAAGTGTTTGAAACGGACATTTTCAGTGCTAAAATAAGGATGGCAACTTGGAGCTGGTGAACACGAATAATTATAGCCAGGGAATAAATACACTCTGCATGTCTCCTGCATCTGCTCGGCCTCATCTGGGCCCACCGCTCTACAAAGTGGGTCCTTCCAAACCAAGTCAACCTTCTACCAGCACAGCAATGGAACTTTTCTGACACCTACCTCAATCGAATGTTAGAACTTGAAAGCTACACAGGACCATGACGATCCTCATTCACTTTACCGACCAGAAAAAGAGAAGCACAAGCAAACCAAGTGAAATGCCCAGGGTGGTATGGCTGCTTAATGGGTAGAACCCGTCTGTGTGCTTGCTTGCTTGCTTGCTTCTGGTGCTGGGGATCAAGCCCAGAGCCCCCACACTGAGCTCTGTTCTCAGCCACACTCAATCCCAATTTATTTATTTTTATTTGGAACAGGATCTTGCTAAATTTCCACATTTCCCAGTTTGGGCTCAAATTTGGGATGTGCTTGCCTGAACCTCGGAGAGTTCTTGGATTACAGCCCTCTGCCACTGACCTGGCTGGTCATTTCTAATCATTAGCCCATGGATTTTCTAATCTGCCATGCATGTTTCACCTTCATGACAATTTATTCAGCTACAAATTTCCTATACTATTTTGCAAGTTTTACTTATTTCTTGAGTCTGGGTCTGACTGTAATCCAGGCTGCTCTCAAACTTGTAGCCCATCTCTCTCAGCACCTAAGTGCTGGGACCACAGGCTGGTACCAGCACTCCTGGTTGGTTGTTTACTTAATTTTAAATTAAGATCTTTCTTTTACTAAACTAAATTTAAGAAGAAACTTTATCTAACCATTAATGGAAAACATTACTAATTTAAATAAAAGTCATAAAAATAAATGGTAGAATGATATTATAATTCCAGCTAAGAAGCCCACTGGCCTATCGAAGGATGAGGCAGAGTAGAAGGCCCTCCCTCACAGAAGTGGGGATTAGCGAGTGATCAAGAAAAGTAGAAATCAAGATGTGGTACGCAACTGCAACAATTTCTCAAGCTGATTGTTATCATGGATCAAAATATATGCAACAGAAGAACAAAAAATGAGAGATGGAACTAGGGCTGACAACCATCAACCTAAGATTCACCAAGTGGAAAGTGCATCACTTTTTTTTTCTAAAAAAATGGAAAAAGAATAACTACATTAAAAAACCTAGGAGTATGTATTGGCTTGGTGCTGTGAATTTAAGAAATGTCAGCCTGTCCCATCTTGCCTTGTCCACTTCCTGGTCTCCTCTTCACTCTCTCTTACCTGTCACTCATCTTGGGTTTGCTCCTGAACAGTCTCTGGAGGCTGACACTAAGCTCTAATCGAACTGTCTGCTTCACTGCTTGCTTCGTGATCTCCATGTTCAAACCCTCAGCTTTCCTGTACCGATGTTCAAACCCTCAGCTTTCCTGTACCGCTGAGCTTCCCATGTCCTCGTGTGCAGCTAATCTTAGCTGTAGGTTAGCTTTGCGCGTTTGCAGTGTCTCATTCAATCTCAACAAAATATTTCTAAGTGTCTTCTACTACAATTAGCATTTTACAAGTGGAGAAATTGAGGTATAGAGAAAGGAGTGAACTTGTTTATATTCTAAGCTGGGAACACTGGCCTACCCAATTTACTGTTCTATGCTCTTAATCACTAGGATGCACTGTCTGTCAAGTTTCAGTTTATTTTGCTTCAGAAGTTACTGCTTATTAAATTTACCAACTATTCCTTATGAATACAACAATGGGCTCAGTAGAGTAGGAGCAAGCAAAGGATACAACACAATCTTTGTCCTTGAAGTTCACTTATCATTGATATATTCAACAAACCCTGACTTACTACCAAGTTATAATCTTGTTGAGAAATGAAGAGATATGCGTGTAAAAAGAATACACATATATAAATGTTATAATCACATCCCAAATGTACAGGGTAATTAGTAAGAATTATGGGTGGATGAGGAATAAGATGACAGATTAGGATGACAGGAGGCTCTTTCTCTTCATTTCTGAAAAATTAACAATAATAATAGAACAAACAAGCAAAAAAATACTCCTTTGTAAGGTAGCAAGCTCTCATACTTAGCTGTGACTTTTAGAAATCAATTTTAATAAACTACAGAGAAAAAATTTTTTTTCACTGTTAAGAGTGCCGTTGGGTCAAAATGGAGCTGTCCCCAAGGACTCTTTAGATTTCAATTGCGTGTCTGAAAAAGTCCTGCAATCAGTGTGGCCTAGAATACCAACTCTAGGGCAGGAAGCTTTCAGTCAGTTCCAATACAGCAGAAGTTAAGGGGGAAATGTGCTTATTAAGATTGTTCACCTCAGGAGCCTTAGGGTGCACCAGCTGAGCAAGAATTTAGGAAATAAGGCTTGCTCGATAACAGTTAACAGCCGAGCACTGGCAATGACTCAGGGCTGTTCCTTATGGACCTATTTCAGCTAATCCTCACAGGCAACAAGTCTCCTCTTTTTCAGAGACTTTGGAGGCCTGGAGAAGGCCAGTCCTCTTCAAGTCATGTTTAAGGGCAAAGAGCTATCCATCTTTAATACATTTCTAGGTTCACAAAATTATTCTTCTTATAAACAGTGTGGAGTTTGTGGGTCTCTGAAATGCTCGATATTCATTTCGTCTTTTTCTGATTGAAAAACAAACAGTCTACTTGACATCCTACCTCTCCTCTTTACTGGATGTTAGGCTTCTAGAATAGTTTCTAGAATACTTGATATGCATAACTTTAGGGAGAAAAGATTTATTATAGCTCACACTCTCCGAAGGTCATAGTCTGTTAGGGAAGGATGGCCAGGCGGAAATGGTAAAATCACATGGCAGGGCCAGAGCCAGAGCAGGGGACAGAATTCCCCACAGCATTGCATAATATAACCGAGTCTAAGAGGACGGGGGACCAAGCATACACCCTTCCACATCAAGCCCGAAGTATCCACCCCTTACAGCCAGGCCTTACCTCACAACAATACGCAGTACCCACAGGTTCATGGATCCAAATCACAAAAGTTACCATATTCACTATCAGCACATTAATTCAACTGCTCAATTCAATTGTACTCACCTCTATTTTAGCACCAAAACCACTTCCCTGGTTGTCGTGTCTCCCTTGCCTACATCTCCAGCCTCACCTCCCACTACCACAGCACACTTATTGCTGGCCACAGGGACTTTTAAGACAGTGAGCTGGGCTTCCTCCCCACTACAAGCATTCAAATGGGCTGCCTCTTCCACAGGAACGTGTCCACCCTCCTCCTTCGCTGGTGAACATCTTCTCATCCCTGGATCTCAGCTCAAGCCCAACTCCCCTCCCCAAGATCACCTCTCATGCGAGGGTAGCTTCTTGTGGTTTGGGGCACTGAACATCTGTCTTCTTGCTAGTCTGTTATTATCATGAGACCAAGATCTTATCTGTTTTTATTTCCTGGCACTTAGCAGAGGAAGGACTCAATGTGTATTTGTCTGACTGACTGAATGAAGGAAGGAAGGAACAAAGATTATCCATTCCTCAAGATTTCTGAACAGATTCTCATGTTCTTGGTCTCTTATACAACACCTGGCATATGAATACATAGTGAATATGTAAAGGATAAATAAATGAAACTCCCATGTTATGATTTGGAGCTGGGCTATCCCCTGAAAGCTTCATGTATTTGGGTGTTGTAAAATACTTGTGTGCTATTAAGATGTGGGGTCTGGTCAGAAGGGGGCAGCACACTGGGCAGGCCCTGGAAGGGTACCTCTGCCCTTCTTTTCTCCCTTGCCTTTTCCGTAGGCCACACCATGAACAGCTACATCTCTGCTGTGTGCTTCCACCATTGTTGGCCACCTACGTATGGACTGTGATCTCCTAAAACTGCAAGCTAAAATAAGTCTTTCCTCCCTTAAATTGTGGGTGTTGGGTATCCTATCCCAGGAATGAGAAAGTAGCTAAGATGCAAGTGTAAGTTACCACTTTTAGGTACTGTGAAGGACCAAAAGACCAACACATAAGGCCCTCAACCTCAAAGAACATTCCACAAAGCAGAGAAAAGGGGGCAAACGCAAAACTAATCAAAATAATGGTAAAAATAAGTAGGTGGCACAGGAGAAGTGCAAAAGAGAAAGGGACTAGGGAGAAATGACCACCGAGGAAGAAGTGGAGACAGATTTTAACCTCAGTGGCCTTGATCTCAGCAGTAATTCTAGTCTTCATGAAGAGGCCATGCTTTGTTGTGCAGGCCTACTCTTGGGTTAAACTTGGATGAAGAGGTACCTATCTGCCATGTCTGCTTGGCGGCCCTTCCCTGGTTCATGACAGCTCACAGTAGGAGAGGCAATTTAAAATCCTACATGGACCAGACAGCTAAATACAAAGATATAGATTGGCTGTAAGACTAGGGCCAATTCCAAGCACATTTTTTGCCTGATAAGCAGGGGCAGCTGTTTCTCAGCTACTGCTAGTTGTCTCGTGCAAATAAAGGCCCTGAATAGTGATTCCCCCACCCCCCACAATTAAATACAGAAGTTCAGGTTTTTAAGTAAAATCTCGATTTTTAAATGTAGGCAACTAATTTAATTTGTGACTCAAAAAGCACCCTTCAGGTCATTCAGAACACATTTGTGGATGGCATCCAGATGGCAGGCTTCCTCCAGCCATCCACAGCTGGTTTACAACTTCTGGCTTAAACATATCAGACTTGTGAAAATTAAAACCATCGTTCCACACCCAAAAGATTAGCAAATGTTGAGACATCTGATAAAGTCAAATGTTGCCAAGGGAACGAAGCAACAGCACAGCTCATAGCAGGCTATTGGATGTGATGATTGAACACGCCGAGATGCAAGTTGGTATTATCTTGGAAGAATGAAGATATACATGCCTTACTACCTAACAATTCTGTTCCTATGCAAAATCTATAGGACATTGTTTCAAATGTGCAAAAGAAAGATTATATAAATCCAGGAACTGTTGTGTATACTTATAATCCCAACACTGTGGGAGGCTGAGGCAGGAGAATTCCAATTTTGTGCCTCACCTGGGCAATTTAAGCAACGTGGTGAAACATGTTTTCAAACAAAAATTTTTAAGTGGGCTGGAGTTGTAGCTCAGTGCTAAGGCCCTGGGTTCAATTCTCACTACCACAATACAAATATAAGCAAACAAAACAAACAAGTAAATAAATAAATGTTCATAGATGTTTTGATTATTATAGGAAATTGGAAACAAATCACGTCAATTGATGGGAAAACAAATAAGCTGTAGTATACTAATAGAGCAGAATTGAAATAGCTCAAGTAGTGCGGTTACGGTAGCTTGGTGTCTTGAAGGCTGTCTTACACTTACATGTGATGGTTTGGATTTGGAATGTCCCCAAGGCCTCATGCATTTGGGTGTTATGGACTGTAGGCATGTGATGGATTAGAGGTGTGTGATAGACTATAAGTGTGTGGTGGATTATAAATATGTGGTGGATTAGAGACCTGATAGATTACTGGGCATGTGAGCTGGAAGGGGTGGTCATGGAGCAAGGAACACTAGTACTGGAAGGCTTTCTAGCCACAAAAGAGAAATGAGTGTTCAATCCAAATGTCAAGATAGCAAGTCAAAATCATGTATGATATTTGAATGACAAAACAAAACTAATTAGATTTAACCCACAAGCACTTGCTATCTTAACATAAAATTCTGCTACTAGTCACTAGAATATTAAGCTCAATGTCTGTTTTTTTTTTTTTTTTTTTTGCACATGCAAAAAGACTAGGGCAAGTTTGAGTTAAGATATTCAAGGATCAAATTTCATCATCCAAAATACTTTCAGTTGTCAAAGACAGAAATATGAATGCAAGATACTCAGCTCCATGCAAGAAAGTATTGCAACCATAAATGATTTCTTTTTTGATCCACAAAGGATTGCAGCTTGTGTATGCATGTGGTTGGGTGTACTTGCATATATCCATATGCATGCATATACCACATATGCATTTTCAGTCTAATTCAAAGTTTTTCTGTCTTTTGCTCTTTTGATCCTTGGTACTTTCCTGAAAAAATTACAGCTAAGTCTAACTTAGAAGCAAGCTATCGCAAAATTTTTGAAACAATTTCATCTGCTAAGTAATTAAGAATGGAGGAATAGCAAGGGCCATTCAATGGCTCACAAATGCTTTACCCTGGGAACTGCAGTGGCCTTTGCCAAAAGCCAGCCATAACACGTATTGCAATCAGATCCTACCTGACTTATTCAGTACTTGACTAAATCTTATGAAACTTTTCATTTCTCTTCAATTTTTTATTAGTGTGAATTAAAAACAAAATTGCTAACAAGCCTAGCTTGCATGAGTGTTCTTAAATTACACCATGCTAGCGTTCTCATTCATTTTGTCTTGATAGAGCCAACTCACTCTTTGTTTTCTCCCCCAGTCTGAAATGTCTCCCGACCCAAATTTGATCTGGCAGTACCATCTCTGTGCCTTTAGTGATGGTAGCAAACATGGGGAGGAAAACATTGTGAAGAGGAAAAGGAGTGGAGGGAGTGGGAAGAAGGGAGGCAAGTAGAAATGATGAAGATATATGGCAATTTCTCAGGTTAAATATAATTATTATGTATCACAAATGCAGACTAATATAAATAATAGTTTTGGGAAGAAAGAGCTGCAGCTGATCTTCAGTGGAATATGAGTGTCACAGGAGTGAAAAGTTTTGGTTGATGGAAATCACTGAGATGACTGGGCAGTACATTACTGTAGCAAGCCTGATCACTGCATTTATTGATGTAGCAAAACATTTAATCTGTGATGTTAGAAATTTTATAGTCTAGACTGGGGACTCAGACAACAAACATATGAATCAACTAATAATCATGTAGCTATTTAATAACAACTCTTCCTTTTACACCAACTTCTCTTCCTTTCTAACCATATGTGACCTTTGGCCATTCTCTCTTCTACCCACATTGTCTACCTTGATAATTTTGTCTATTCACACAGCTTAAAGAAACTTATGTCTTTCAAATGGCTGTCAAATCTACTTCCCTAATTCACCCTTCACATACAAAAGCCTGATTTGTATTTCCAACAGCCAGCTGGATATCATGTCTGTAGGATCCATCAGTATACCCGAATTCATCAAGACCAGGCCTTAATGCATCTGTTATTGCCACGGTTTCTTTGAGTCAGAAATTCAGAAAGGGTTCACTTAGGTATTTTTTCTCTGGAGTCTTCTGATACTGAGTGTCTGTCAGTCATGATGCCATAGGGCCTTTCTTTATGGTTTCTTCATGGGGAAAGTTTAGGCTTCCTTATAACATGGTAGCATGGCTACCTCTGAATAGTAAGGCTATTTATATGGTAACTAAAGATTGCCAAGGGTGAAAGAACACTGGAAGTTGAGTTACCTTTTATGACCTGCAATCAGAAGTCATGTGGTATCTCTTCTACATTATCCTCTTGTTCACAAGCCCAAAAATGAGCCCTTACTGATATAGAGGTAGGGAGTCAGACTTTATTTTTTGATGTGAACAGAATGAAGTTGCTGTTTCAGTTATCTTAAGACAATATAATCTGCCACTCCCCCCTTTCAATCCTTCTTCCTGTTTCTATTCTGTTACTGGTATCAAAGTTCTCCATTTTACTTCTTCAACTATCTCTGTTCTCTATCCTCAACATACTCTCTTCAAGATCAGATTCAAATAACTTTTGATGTGGATTATAGGTGATGAGGGCTGACTGTCTCTTCTTTCCTCTCCACCACTGTTCATTCTTTCTTCCTAAAACAATCCCTGATTGTGTCACACTTCCGCAGAGTGGATGGATGGAATATAGTAGGTACACTTTAAATATGAGATTTTTTTTCCTGAAAATCGTTGAGCTCCCTCCCTTATTTGTTGAGTTAGGTAAAATACTCTTTGGCCTGACACTGAAAGGCTTCCATACTATTCATTCATTTGCTCCATAAATATGTATTGAACACTCACCCTACCAGGCACTGCAAGTGATGCAATGGATGCAAGATGAGTAAGTTCTCAGCTGTCTTAGTGCTTCACTGTAAATATGCATTCATTCACTCATAAATATTTAATATTTTGAGGATACAGCAGTTCACTCAACATGGCTCTAGTTTATTTTTGTTAGGAAGACACTATTCAATATAACACTAATACATCCACACTGCGTCTTATTTGACACAATGAATTTAATTTCCTGCTGTTTTTCTGTTTGAAGTACATGCTCTGAATAAACCTTACTATTCATTTATTTCCTCTTTGTGTCCAGAAAGTTTTCATATTTTAGTTGATTTCAGTCTTTCTGTCTAGAAATATGTTCCTCTAGTTTCTGACTGAGCACTGACTTATCCTCCATTATGCCATCACAGCATACTGTATCTCCCACAAGCAACTGCTGGGTTCTTGTTTATGTGATAGACAATAGTGTGTGAGTTGGTTCCTTTATGGGACCACTGGACTTTTGGGGGGAGGAACTGTGTCTTCTGCATACTTACAGTAAAAATTAAATGTGTATCCATGGCAATGAAATTTAGCTCATGAGCTACTCACTGTTGTCAGGAATCCCCTCTTTTCCTCTGCCAGTGGTTTTTTTTTTTTTTTTTTTTGAGATAGGGTCTGAAGTTGCCCACCAGGCTTATATTCTATGAGGTCAGCAACCCTTAGAAAGGAGATTAGTTCTTTGCAAACAGCAGGACTGAGCATTGCTGATACGCTTGTGTTCACGTGTACAATCCCGAGCCAATCACAGCACCTCCCGGTTCGGCGGCATCTTAGAGGAGACGAAGGACCATCAAGGTCCTTGAACAAAAGAGAGAATTGTCCAGTAGTGCTGTAAGAAGAGCATTCTAATGGCTGTGTGAGGGCTGAAGTAATGGCAATGCTGGATATCAGGGGAAGTCTGAAATGGTATTCGAAATACAAGGTGGGTTTTAGTTTCCCCTTTGCAGAGAAGATCAGCCAAAGCAGAGGAGAAAGGCTTCTGAAAGACCTAAATAAAAGCCCATGAGCAGTGTACTTGTTCCAGTACTTATTGTCAGGTACTGGAGCAGGAGGTGCCTAGAAAATATACTTCTATATGTGTCAGTGAGGGTATCCCAAGAGGTGAGTGCATGAAGGTCAGCGGACTGAGTGGGAAGATCTGCTCTAGTGTGGGGGACACCACCCAATGAGCCACAGCACCGATAAGTCAAAGAGCAAAAAAGGGGGAAGCCTGTGTGTGTGGTCCCTGGATTCTGAGGAGGTGCACATTTTGCTGCTGCGGTCACCCATTGACATCCCATTCTGGAATCTTCCGCTTTTGAACAATCTTACACCAGTGAATCTCCAAGGGGTTCCTAGCCTTCAGTCTTGAACTGGGGCTGCATCTTGCTTTTTCTGAGACTTTCAGCTTCTTGGACTGAGCAGCTACTTGGTTTCTCTGCCTCCCCTAACTGCAGACAGCCATTGTGGGATTATATAGCCTCTGATCATGTAAGCCTATCTAGTAAATCCCATGTTAGAATTATGTGTTCAGTTTATTGGTTCTGTTGCTCTGAAGAACCCTGGATAATGCAGGCAGGCTTTGGATGGGCCTGATCCTCAGGCACACAAAGCAATGAGGAAATCTTTGCGTGGACAACAAGACAAGAGTCAGGAAACATAAATTATCTTCTTCACATGACCTTGGGCAAACCATTTAACCTTTCTGAACCTCAGTTTCCTCATTCCTAAAATAAGCCAGGAGGGCTTCATGGTCACTGACTTGATTTTCCTCTTTGACATTCTGCACTGCTATTTCTGATTGGAGGATGACTGATCCTTCCTTTGGAAAATATCTGGACTTCAGTTCTCCCTGCTTAATGGCCTAGATCTTCATATAGTCATTAGGAATGTGACCTCTTCCACTTACCAGCTATGGGCTCTTGGGAAAATTACCTAATCTTTATTTGCTTTATGTTAATTTTCTATAAAATGGGGATAACTATCATTCTTATCTATTGATACTGTTATGAGGATTATTTTGAGTGAATAGATGTAAAGTGCTGAAGATGACATGAGGCAGACTGTAAAGGCAATGTGCCTATTAGCTTTTATCAAAATTATCTGCTTTGTTGTTTCCTGACTGATTTTAAGTTGAGAGAATGCTAATGCTAGGACATGGAAAGGTGGACGGTGTTTGGTTGTGCACATAATTCTGTAACAGCCACAACAAGTCTTTGGGCTTGATGAAGCAAATCAATCAATGCTTTATGGGTATGGGTATGGGTATGAAGCCCCTAATTTCAGAACTCCAAATTAGGCCGTATTGTTTGATATGTCTCATTATACTTGTCAGACAGGTGGAAAAGATCAGCGGAGATGAAACACTGTACTATGTCCTTATATTTATAGAGAGATTTCATTTGCCTGAATCCACAGTCCCGTCCCCTCAAAAACAATGTAATCACTCACAAAATGCACTATTTGACTTAGATTCAGTCCAGGGTTTACTCTACCCTCCCTTTCTGAGAATTAAATGGGAAGAAGCAATGTTTAGAGACAGAGTGCTCTCTCTCTCTCTCTCTCTCTCTCTCTCTCTCTCTCTCTCTGTCTCTCTCTCCCTCTTCTTTTTTTTTCTAAAGGCTGGAAGTTTGTCCAGTTTCAGACTCCTCCAGCATATTTCAAATGAGCCATTTTCCAAAATCTCCCTTGTAAATACTATTTCTTAATGCCAACTTTCTCTATGCAGAGAATAAAATGCAATGAGAAGACCTGAGATGGACGGGTCCAGTGACTTCTAGAATCAGCTCCATTTCACTTGCTACAGTTATTGGGAATTGTTACTAAAGCCTGGGTTCTCATAGTGGGTCCCTCTCCTCAGTGTTCAGCTAAATTCAAAGGAGGAGTGACCTATCTAGGTTCTTTGCATCTGTGTTTCTGTTTCTCAAGGATTTCTCTATTGTATCTGTTTTATACAACGATCTTGTGTGTAGGTACTATCATTATTGCCATTGTATAGACAAGGTAAACTGAGGTCCAGAAAAAGAAAGCAATTTGACAAAGAAAAAGGAAATTCGCGTTTTAGTGACAGGAAAAAAAAAATCAGTGACTTCTGCATCAATGGTTTTCCCCCAAAATGGTACAGTTTTCCCTGTGTCTTAGGTACTCTCTCTTTGTTGGGAGATAATGACCAACATATACAATGTAAGGGGATAAAGGTTTATCTCAGTTTATGGTTTCAGAAGGTCTCAGTCTATTCGTGAGCAGCCTGAAATAGTGGAAGTACATGCAGAGATCTAGCTAGAGAGAAGCTGTTTATGGCATGGCAAACAGGAAGCTGAGAGAACAAGGAAGGTTGTAGTTAGTGTATATCTTTCTAGGTCATATCCCAATGATACACGCCTTCGCCCAGGTCCCTGTAATCTGTAGGTATTAAACAATAACCAAATACGTTAGGCTTTGGGGAACATTACAGATCTAAACCATACCACTTTGTGTGCAATTAGCTCCCTGGTGGCATCTGATGAGAAATCTGAAAAAGATTCTGAGTACCTACTTCAGGTGGAGGTTCGTCACCAATATCTGACACAGTGTATGGGATATGAACATGCTAGCTTATAGGCTAAGTATCTGCCATCCTAAGCTACACCGTGATACCTATGCTCTTTAACCATATACATGCAACTTAGCAACCTATACATTATAGATCATTATGTCTCTTTCAGTTATATGTAAACACAAATACATTTAAGTTGTAAAAAAAGGGGAATTTATTATAAGGACATAGAGATGTCTCTTGGAACCCAATAAGAAGTGTTGACAGTCCTCTCTGTGAAGTGGAGTCACGAACAGAAATGTCATCAGGATCCCAAACAGTTTCCTCCTGTCACTTTCCTTATTCCTGTCTTGCTTTCCCTCTCTGATCTTCTAAGAATTCTTCCATCTCTACCGCCACCCCCCGCCTTTCCCTCTGCCTCTGTCCCTTCCTCTCCCCTGGCTTTACTCCCTCTGGAGCTGAACAGTCATTTCCATCATCTCTTTGGCCCCTCATTCATTATTCTCCCTCTGTGGATCAGTTTTCTCTCACCATGAACATGTCGCAAGACCAAGATAGCATGTCCCAATGGAAATAAAGCCTGAGGCACAAATGTAATTTAAAATTTTCCATTCAGTGGCCATATTTTAAAAAGATAAATTGAACAATTAATTTTAACGTGTATTTTAGTCAATATACTTATAAGTATCCTTTAATGTGCAATTCAACATAAAAAACTAAGAAAATATTCTGAATTTTCCCCTTCATACTCTTTGAATCCAATGTATAGGTTCATATGTATAGCACATGTCCATTTCTAATGGTCATATTTTGGACCTCCAGTGTTTGGTGGCTAACAACCCGAAAAAACATAGCTCTAGAATTGTTGGCTGAGATAGTCTGACATTTCTGAATCTCTGTTTCAAGCTTTCAAGACAGAGAATCTAATTGGCTCACACCAAGCTGTGCACCCACATCTACTCTAATCAGCCTTGGCTAGGAAGAAGTAGGTCACATTTATTAAACAAAATGTAAGGAAGTTGTCAGAGAAGAGGTTAAAGAACTTGTCTGCACTTAGAAGGTATATAACACAATGTTTATGAAAGACTGTTCGGAAGAACCACCTAGTATTATCTGAATTCCTGGAAGATCTTAAAAGTTCTCAATAAACTTACATTTTGGAGATGTAAGACAGCGAAACTGCAAAAGGCAAGAATAAATCAAGAATAGTGTACTGCTGCCTAAGGGAACTAAACTAATGCATCTCTAATTCAAGAAATACTTAGAACTACCCAGAGAGAAGACATCATGCAAGACAAACTTGGGGCTGGATCAGAAGTCTGAGGCGGAGGCTGGAGGAAGCAATATTGTTATGATCACTTCCTCAAGTTCAGAACTCATCTTCAAGAATAAAATGAATCCAAGAAAGACAATCTTATGAAGTTTGGGAACCTGCCCTGGCCCGCTGGTCCCCTAGACCTCGGGATAGAACATTTTTCATGCCATTTGCCAACATCCAGATCTCCCCCTTGTACAGACGCCTTCAAATTACACAAACAGTTTTTGTGGGAACATCCAGTATCTCTGGTTTTGTTTATGGAAGCTCTTGAATATGAAGAAGGCTTAAGTCTTTAATGAGAGCAGAGGAAACAGCCGTTCTTTATCTTCTCAGGATGCTTGGGCCTCTCCAGCAGCATTATGTCCCTTACTTCATCAGCTACAACCACTTTATGAGGCGACTGTTTCAACTGTCTATCACAACTCTTCTGAAAAACATCCCTAAGCCCATGGGTAAAGGCAGTAACACAGAAAGATGGCCGTTAGAGGACGTGATGGCTACTCTGAGGAAAGAAAATGTTGTGTGAACAGGAGTGAAAAGGTGAGAAGACAAAAACCTGGAGCCAGTTTCTTTTGGGTAGGCCAAACCATAGGGTCAATGCTCCTCAACAGAAGTTAGAAGATAGATGTGTAGCCATGAGGAAGAGGATGGGGGAGTGGGAAGAAGGGGGCCATGAGAATGCAAATAATCAAATTATTTTATATGCTGTACCAATAAACCAAGATAACTCTCATTATTCTGTATGACTAACAAGCACTAATAAATACCACTGTAGTCTAAAAATCACATATTTCTGCTGCTTTAATACTTTGTAAGTTTTCGTTGTGCTCTTAAGACAAAATTCTAATTCTTTATCAGGGCCTACAAGTTATGTTTGGGCCCTGCCTACCTCTCTGACCTCAACTTGCATCTTACTTGATCCTAAAACTAGTCGCCTTCCTGTTCCTTGGTCATAGCAATCCCTAATCCCTCTAAACCTTTTCCTAGAACTCACTTCTCCAGTTCTCTGTCTGATGGACTCATTCTTGTAGCTCGAGTCAACTCAAATGCTAGTTTCTCGGTTGGGCCTTCCGTCACTCACACATAAAGCAGTTTCCTACCTTTTCCCGCACTCTGCTCGTTAGCTCTGGTGTGCTCTACAGAGTACTTACCCCAACTTAGAGTGGTCTTATTTACTCATCTTTTGCTTATTTTTTCCCACTGGAATGTAAACTCTTTGTGGGTAAGGTTATATCAAGCTTATTAACTTCTGAACCTCAATTGTCTCAAAATTGCCTGGCATATAGTGGGAGTCAAATATCTAGACTGCTCTAGACCCGTGAAATCACATCCTTTAAGACTGACGTGTCAACTCATGATCCTGTAGTCCACATGCAGCCCAGTATGTCTTTGAATATATCCGAACACAAATAGGCGAGCTTACTTAAAACATTATAAACTTTTTATGATTTTTCTTTTTGTAAGTCTAGATTTTGCAGTTCTTAAGCACAAGCTTTGTAGATGACAAGGAAGTGGAATGAAATAATCACAGTATGCTATGTACATAAATATCAAGGTATTACTCATAATTCATATTAAAATTGGAAACAGTCCAGTCAAAACAAACAAACAAAGGTATAGAGCAAGAGGTAGTGCCACCATTTCTGTTATGCTCTCGCCCTTCTTATGCATATGTGGCTTCCATTTTATGGTGGGTGTGGCCTCCAGTACTTTATCTCCAAAGCACAGACTGCTGAATCAACATCATCAGATGTATATTTGTGGAAATTTGGAAAGTAGTAGTTGCTAGTGGTACCTTGGAGATAGAAGGTGGAAGCGAGGTACTTGTAAGTTTAATAGACACTGCTGGAAACTCAAACTTGAGGAAGTATTATTAGACAGGACATTAAGAAAATGTATGCACAAAAGCTTTAAAGATGAATAGTGTCATGCAAATTTTCACCAGGGCTGTGAATTCATAGAGACTGAGGGATTGAATCATTGCCAATTCCAGGAACCCCTTGAAATTATGGATGCTGACTATGGCAACATCATTGACTTTTTGGATTTAAGTAGCTAAGTCAAGACAAGATGTTGAAAAGACTCCATGATTTCTGACATGAAATCAAATCATTTATGGTATGAAAAACAAAATTTGTGCCAGAAACTGATAAAAACCGACTTAGAGATTTAGCATTTTTAGAGAATTTGACCACTCATTTAAATGAGTTAAACATAGGTCTTCAACTTAGCAGTACAATGTTTCAAACCATAACTGCATTCTAAATGAAACTAAAATTATAAAAGCTCAAGCTAAGGCTAACAATTTTATGCAGTTTGACACATTGGCTAAATATGGTCTTATGAATGGTGAGGGATATACAGCCTGTTTTTCAATTTTATGCAGAAATATTAAAACAGATTTCAAGATTTTGGAGAAAGAGTCAGTGTTTTGATGTATTTGAAACCCTATTTCAGTCAACATAAATACGTTACCTGTTTGTTTTCAAATAGAACGCATGTTCTTGCAATCTGACATTCGACTTAAAGGAAAATTTCGCCATGCTTCCTTACTTGACTTTTTAAAGACCTATCTTTCCTGAGACAAGTATTTCTACCATCACGATTATGGCTTACTCATGTCATCACTTTTTGGCAACACCTACATTTGTGACTACATTTTTTCCAAGGCGGAAGCTCACAAAAAGTAAAATTAGAACTAAAATATCTGATGAGCACCTTGAGAACTCACTGAGAACTGAAACTACTTCCATTGAGCCAGACAATTATGACTAATTTTACAGAAACAGATCATTCAGCCTACTAGTTTCATATTTATATTGCCTTCTTTTAAAAAAGTCATAATAAAAATATAAAAAGGAAGTTTGATCTCTTATACACATTAATTATATTAGATATTTTATACCCAGCTCAAGATAATCCCTCTTCATTCTGCACAGCCTGAGCAAGGCAAAAGGTGGCATGGCCCTGTTCTAAGAGCAAAACCAATCTGGAATCTGCATCTTCCAAATGTGCTTCTGATGATTTCCAAATATATTTTGGCTTGTATTAGTTTGGGTTCTTTCAAACAACAGAATTTACAGTTTTTATCACAAAAAGGTCTATTAGGAAGGCTTACAAATCCAAGGATAGAGGTGGTCCAAGATGGCTGCTCAGCTGTGAAGTACATCTCCTGTCCGGGACTGCAGGACAGCCGGTGAGGTGAGAGTCTGCTGTAGATCTCGGGTGAAGACCGAAGCTTGAAGATAGGCGACTGAAGAGCAGCAACGGGCAGACAGGCACAAAGTGAGACTGGAGCGAATCTGTGTTGACAATCTGCGATGCGTAGCAAGTCGGCATGCGTAGACAATTGCGAAGGCAAGAGCTTTCCCAGAGCAAGAAGCTGTAACAATCTTCCCTCTTCCTTCCTTTTACACCCTTGGGGTTCCAGTTGGCCCTCCCACATATGGGTGGGTGTTCTTCTCTCATTGGCCAGCCCACAAATGACTCACACTCTAATCCAGACCAGTTCTTGATTCCCAATCTAGGGTGGTTGACAAATCCTAATCCTAATGGAAGTGTGGTTCCTAATTCCATCAAGTTGACATAATCACTTCAATGGACACAGGGCTGTTTTACTTGCCTTATTTTATCTTCAACCTAAAGTCACTATTCTGTCAGAGATGATGAGGTTAAAGCAGAAGAAACTAGGACTTCTTCAGCTGGTGGCGCAGTTTGTCCTCCTTTTGACTGTTCATTGCACAGTGAAATCTTAGCGGTTAGAACAGGGGGAGCCCTGTAGGGACAAGAACCATGTAGACTGGCTCTTTTGCTTATTCCTGGCACTAAGCAGAGATTCTGCCACAAAGAGGGGACACTATAAACATTTGTTAAATGCAACCATTAAGAAAATGAATGACCACTGATGTGAGTATCAGGCTGGGGACCAAATTAGGCAGATATGCACAAGTTACTCAAAGTTGAGAGAGAAGATAAAAGTGAAAACTTAGAGTATTAGCTGAGTGTGTAAGTTCCCAGAGCCTCATAGTGAAGGTAAGTCTGAGCTATATATTATATTGTTTTTTCTACATCCTCTAAATAAGGCTGATAACATTTTATATCAATCATATGTAAGTAAAACAGTTACTTTTCTGAGACATGATGGAGAATGGTAGGTTGTTCCTCAGCACTATCTTTTCTTACTTAGACTAATTTCTGCTGCTGTGACAAAATATCTGAAACTAGATTATTTATAGAGAAAAGAAGTTTACTTGGGTTCATGACCTGAAATTCTATGAGCATGGCTCTGGTATCTGATTGGCTTCTTTTGAGGGCCTTGTGTTGCTCTATGCACCATGGAAAAGCAGAAAGAAAAGCCAATATGTGATAGAGAGGAAAATGTGATAGCTGATTATTTCCTATGGTTAAAATGTGAACCAGTGGTGAGTATCAATCCATCATAACTAAAATCATTCCCACTAGGGCCCCCTTTCCACACAGCTGTGCTGGAGAGAAAGCTTCCATATAGTTTTGGTGGGGACAAACCAAATTGAAACCATAACTGCAAAATACAGAAAATATCTGCAATCTCGGTTTCCTCTTCTTACATCCCCACCACAAGAGCATTTTTGTCTTGAGAATTAGATAACATATGCACAAAGTTTAACTTAATCCCTAAGACCCATTGAGCACTTAAAATACTTTAGCTATTAGTATCATTTGGCTTAAATACTCTGTAAACTTTGTATTTAGCCTTCCTTTCATGTACACTGAAGAAAAACATTTTCTTACAAATTACATCAGCACTACAAACCAGTAGCTAATGCAAAAGGGAATATCAGTCCTTGCCTCTGCACAAGTTAATACAGATCCCTGGTTAGTGAAGTCTAGAGTCAACTGGCTTTCTTCTTCTTGTGGCATTACAATTTAGAATGTAAGTCTTTTCCCCCCTGATGAGAGAGAAATTTCACTGTCACGTTACAGAGAACATTATCCTCAAGGCTGCTGAAGCCTTTTCAAAGAAAACATTTATTATAATAAAGGCACATGGGAAAACCAAGATCTTCTGTTAAATGAAACTTTGACTTCAGTAGAAAAGAAATCTTAAATAAGTAGGTTATTGTTTATATTCCTTGAAGAGATTTTGAGTTCACAATACGTGGGGTAGGAACATCTGTTCATAACTCTGTGTTAGCTGGTAAATTCATAGATTTTTTTTACTCACAGAAACTATATGCCCTGGCTTGTTGAAGACAGTCCTGGTTATGTGGGTCATTGTCATTTGTTTGTAATAGCAACCTTAAAATTTTTCAGTTTGGTTAACAAGTTCTGTGGTCACCTGATATGGCTTTTCATGTTTCTGCAGCCAAGAAGCAATGTTAGCTAGCTTTCCATTGTGTAACAAATACCTGAGACAATCAGTTTAGAAGCTTTAGAAGTTTCAGTCTAGATCAGTTGGTCCCACTATTTTCGGCGTGTGGCAACACACCATGGCAGGAGTACATAACAGAGACATGAAGCAGAAAGAAGAAAGAGCAGGGGTCCCAGTAGTTCCTTTGAGTCCAATGACTTATGACCTCCCACTAAGCCCCACCTCTAAAATTTTCCATCACTTCTCAACAGCATGAGCCAGGGACTAAGCCTTTAATATGTGCACCTTTGGGATACAGGTAAGGTTTAAACTAGAGCAGAACCCCCAGTGCAATCTGGAGCAATAAGAAGAAGAATTATACGGACAGAGCCCTCGCTATGCTCTGACAATGCATTAAACACCCAATCTAAATTATTTCACTCATTTTCCCCATAGGATTCAAATAGAATGTGGCAAAAAAGTATACTCCTCTGACCATATCCAACATAAAAATTACTATAAGCACTAAGTCAGATTTGAAAGCTTGTGGGAATTTTGAATTAAAAAAATAACTTCTTTCAGGCATATTATTACAAAACCTGAAATTCATTCATCAAAGGCAAATTTTCACCATTTTTCACTAATGCATTAAGCGCCTATTTTTCTTGGGTTTCTTTGTTGAGAAGGTAAGAATGCAATAAGGTATCTTGAAAGAAAGAAAAAGAGCACATTCACATAAATTTTATTACAGTGTATTATAAGAGTTATTTAATTATTATTTATCATTGTCAATTCCTTATTATTCCTAATTTACAAATTAAACTTAATTATTAATATGTAAATATGTACAGGAAAAAAACAATCATATATACAGAGTTTAGTACTTCTCATGTCTCCAGGCATCCGTGGAGGCGGGCAGACTGTATGCCCCAGAGACAGAGGGGACCACTGCATTGGATTATAACCTGCCTTATTATTGTGTCCATGGACCAAGCACAAAGCCTGGCTCGAGTGATGCTTAATGGAGATTTGTTGAATTCCATTTTCCAAACTCAATATATGAAAACTTCAGAATCTAACTCCACATCAGGTTACAGCCAGAGGTTGCACATGGGACGGGTGAGAGGTTTTCTCCAGAATGATATTTTCTCCTATAGGAGCTTCCCTCACTTTCCAGCTCCCTGAGCTTGTGGCTTGGCATTTCATCCCAGGTCCTCCTTCCCTAGCACAAGCTCCTGGTAGTAGGATTTTATTTTCATGCTCGTGTGTTTGATGACTTAGGGCTATTGCTGACATCCTCAGGGGAAATAGGAGCCTTCCCGCTTATGTTTTTCTGGGACGCAATCACAGTAGCTTCACAACACTCTCATTACCTGTGCTCTTCGGGGAGCAAGAGTTTTATTGAAGGCCTTACCCTATCACTTCTTGAGCGAAACATCTTCAAACCAGATGTCTGTGAGAAGTGGAGAGCTTGAGTCACTTTGGAAATATTCCTGTCCTTGACAGAGATGGAGCACAAGGTGACCAACGTCCTTGTGCATAAGTCACTTACGGAGCTTAGTTGAAAATGCACATTCCCAGCATCCTATCCCCCTGGGAGTCTGAGTCAATATGACTTATATTACAGTAGTATTTATTCAGAGTTTTTTTTTTTTTTGTAACTGCTTCTGTGCTAGATGTGGTGACAAATGGCTCTACACACACTACTTGGTCTAATCCAACTAACAATCCAATAATGTAACCATTGTTTTTAATCTCTCTTTATGGAGAAAGAAACTTAGAGAAGTTGAAGACATTTCCCAGGGTCCTGCAGCTTATGGGTGCCATTGTAAAGCTTTGTTTCTCAGAGTATAGTTCACAGACCAGCAACACCAACTTGGCCTGGAAGCTTGCTAAAAATTCAGACTCTTAGGTTCCACCTCAGACCTCCTGAATCTGAATGTGCTTTGGAGCCACTGATTAATGAGCACATTTAAACTTGAGAGTCCTGACCCGAAGCTGGCGTTCTGTTTCTCTGTTCTCTTGCCCAGTGGTTTTCAAACATGAGTTCTCTCCGGAATCCTACGTAGCTGGTGATTTGGGCTCTACTTTTGAAGCTCTGATTCAGTCAGTCTGAGTGCAGGAATCTGTGTCTTTCTACAGTACCCCAAATGGTTTTAATACGGGTATGGTGAGGACCACACTTTGAGAAACACAGTATAGCAATTACGATGGCCTCATTTTCCTCATCTGTGCAGAGCACACCAGGATGTTTTAAACCTGAGCTTCTACTTTATAAAGAGTAGAGAGGGCAGACTCCTTAAAAGAGTGAAACTTAGAGGTGGGGAACTCTAGAATTCAGGAGGCCAAAGACTTTCCTTTTAAAGTTGAGAAAAATTGTGGTGGGGGTGACAGATAACTTGCCCATGATCACATGACTCAATGGTAGAGCTAAACCAGAACCCAGGTCTTCTGAATCTTTCCACGAAAACATAGTGCGCTCAACAGAAAGCTCAGCAGCTCCCAGAGCAGCATCACTACTGAACATTATGAAGCTCTTGGTGTGTCCTAAGGGCTTCAATTTGTTAACTCTTGCCCATAAAGGAGGTGGTAATTTTCCCATCGTACTGACAAGGAAATGGGAACATAGAAGGTAAGGCACCTGTTCAGCTGTGAGGTGGTAGAACTAAGATTCAAACACAGGATGCCTTCAAGTTTAAACTCTCAAGACACTTAAGTAAGCAGAAAATAAAGGAATTACTTAATCAATTAAAACCAAACAACTGCACTCTGTTGTGGAATATGCTGCATGTTTTTTCCTTCCCTTTTTCCAAGTTGAGTTAAGGTGGTAATGCCCCACACCCCATGGCCATGAGAAGAGGAACATGAGAGCTGGACTCAGGCAGATCCAAATTCAAACACAGCTTTTCTGCTCATTAGCTATAGAACTTTGAGAAAATCACAATATCTGCTTGAACCACAGTTTTCTTAAATGTGAAAGAAAGGCAATAATAGTGGCTATCTCCCAGGATTGTGGTAATGATAATAAGATAATGCCATTTAAATGCATTATTTTTTTAAGCACTGACACATATCTTTACAGCTACAATTGATTTTTAAATGAGCTTGAAGTTGTTTTAATAGTTTTAAAGCACCCTAAGGCCAAGGAGCCAGTCCCTGAACTTGTTTATTGCCACGGTTCTAACTGGATATATTTATGAGCCCCTGCTCACTGATAGGGATCAGCCCCAGTTACTATGTTTTCATACTGGAGGGGAAGGAACTCTTCTTCAAGGCATAGTTTCCCTGACCCGTCCCTCACCCTATTTCTCTTTGACAGAGAGAGCACAAAAAATGCTCATAGAAACTTCTACCAAGTGCAGAAGATGCACTTTGCTTCAGAGAAAAGTTACTGTGAAAAACACTTGGGCTGGGCATTACCAATAGGCTTATTCCATCTAGGTTTGTGACCCTGGGCAAATTACTCTGTCTGGGTCCACCTTGGGACAGCAAGACCTGACTCGGGAAGTCCTGCTCTCCTCTCCTCTATCCTGCTCAGAGCCGCTGATTTTCAGAGCCATGGTCTCACTCCACACCAGCATAAGACCAGCACAAAATGAAAGACCTGAACACAAGTGGCAACATTATGCTCTTGCAGGGTAAGTTAACAGCCGTCTTCAGAGCCCAAGGTGAGAAAAGACACCTTGGTAACTGCCTGAATGGTGGCTCTCACAGGTGCGAGGGAGTTGTATTTGCTTCAGCTACTCTGTCTTTCCTCTGAGTGCTATAAGTTGCTTCCGGGGCTCACACTCCAGCTTGTTGTTTCCAGTTGGCTGTACACTTCCACAGGCTCCCAGGGTATTAGGAGCTGGCAGAAGAGGAACTGGCCAACAGTTCAGAACAGTTTCTTTCTCAGCTTTGACAGCACTCCATAGCAGAGAGACACAGGCTTTTTTGCCTCAAAATGTTATTCAAGTCTATCTTTTGTTATTCATTCATGCAGTAAATATTAATTGAGAGTCCACCATGTTGTATGTATACATACAACTTAACTCACCCTACTGATTCTTCAGATCTTACCTTGAGTATTGCTTTATTGGGTATTTCTTGACTTCTTGGTTATGGTTTGGGTTATACTATGGTTATATCCCCTGGTTTTATGCTGTATGCATCAAGCATTCTGTCCATAATCTCTCCACTTACACATTTATTTATGTGGCTAATTGACTTGTTCTATCACCAGACTATAGCTTCTTAAGAGGAAACATCATATTTGATGTTGAATCCCCCAGAACCTAGCACGTAGTGGTACCCAGTACATAAAAGCCTCTATTGGAATACAAATAGGTATAAATTCTTTTGAATCAAAAGATGGAGTCTGAGCTGGAGGAAAAGCACAGTGGCTAGAAGCCTTCCCTAGCAAACACAAGGCCTTGAGTTTTGTTCCTCAGTACCACATAATCTTGGCATGGTAGTACATGCCTGAAACCCCAATACTTGGGAGATTGAGGCAGGAGGATTGCTGTAAGTTCAAGGCCAATCTGGTCTACAGAGTGAGTTCATGTCCAACCTGGATAACAGAGCAGCAAAGACTCTGTATCAAAAATTTTTAAAAATGCAGTCTTCTTAACTTGCTCTTGAGTCTGGGATGACCCTGTGAGTTGTTATGACCACTATAATACTGCAGAAATTACACAGAGTAACACCTGAGGCTGTGCCCTGAAAGACCTGCAGCCTCCGGGCCAAAGAAATGGCTCAGTGGCTAAAGCACTTGATACCTGAGTTTGACTCCCCAGCGCCACATAAACCAGGCGTGGTGGTGCATGCCTGTAATCCCAGCACTCAGGAGGCTAAAACAGAAGGATTGCCACGAGTCCAAGGCCAGTCTGGGCTCCAAGGTGAGTTCAGGACCAGCCGGGACTACAAAGTGAGATCGTATCTCAAAAAAAAAAGAAAAAGAAAAAGAAAAAGAAAAAAGAAAAGAAAAGAAAGAAAAAAGAAAGAAAGAAAGAATACATGAACACGAAAAAATGTTCAACATCCTTAGCCACAAGAGAAATGCAAATCAAAACATCACTAAGATATCATCTAACTCCAGAAAGAATGGGGAAAAAGAAACCCTCCTGTACGGCTGGTGGGAATGTAAACTGGTACAACCACTATGGAGGGCAGTATGGAAGTCTCTCAAAAGACTGGAAATAAATATCCCCTTCAATCTAGTGATACCTCTTCTGGGAATATTTCCAAAAGAGTTAAAAACAACACATAACAGAGATACATGTATACCCATGTTCACAGCAGCACAACTAACAATAGCTAAAATATGGAAGACACCAAAATACCCATCAACAAACCAATGGACACACAAAATGTGGTATTTATACACAACGGACAATGGAATACTAGCCATCTGTAAAGACAGATAGGGTGGAGGCTTTTGTAGGTAAATGGAGGCAACTTGAGACCATCATGCTCATTGAAGTGAGTCAGAAGCAGAAGGTGAAATATCGAATGGTTTCTCTGATATGAGAAACCCAGATCACAATTATTTCATAGAACTTAATGTGGGAAATAATGGGAACCAGAGGGACTGGGGTGTCGAAAAGAGAGAAGGGAAAAACTTGTAACTTCACCATATGTATGTGTATGTGCACAAAATACTCAAAATCAATGTAAACTTTATGTTCTTCACTTATACGTATCAGTAAACTGGGAAAAAATGACCATAAGCCTCTTGCATTGGCCACTTAGGTAACTTATTTTAGAATATTTCAGAATCTAGCAACCATGCTATGAGGAAGCCTGAGCACTATGTGGAAGGATTCGCATGAAGGAGAAATAAATCTCTTGGTTGACCAACTAGTATGTAGATACTTCAGCAAAAGAAATACCAAAGAAAAAGCCCATTCAGCACATAAGGTCTTAAATCTATATTCCATGTGAGCATTGCACATGTTATTAAAGTACATTATAGATGAAGTATATTGTGTTTGAATTTCACTTCATAATTACAAAGACAGTTTTAAAAATCTGCCATGAAATGTGCTTTGGGTCTGATGGGGCTGAGAACACTGATGAGAACTCCTGTGCTAGGCTTTGGCTTGCCCAGCCTCTCAGAGCAGGTGCAGCATCAGTTTCAGCCTCTGGCTTGCCTCTGGAGGCTGCTGTGAGGCTTGAGTGATAGCAGTGGGCTCCAAGAAGGGAGGTATTATGATGATGATTCTAGCAACGATTAGAATTAATTATGTAAACTCTCTGCACAGGACTTTATGACCTGACCCTGTCACACCTTCAGGGACCCTGTGATTCAACACACTTAGCAACTTGCCATGCCCTGAGTGATTTGTGAAGTTTCAAGGCCCCAGATGATGAGCGTGCTCTTGTCTCCACTTACGCAGCTCTGCTTAGGTTTTTCTGTGCCTTCCAACCCCTTCAGTTTTCCTCCTTCTTTCATCTTCATTCAGAGCTCCGGTCTTGAATGAGATCTTTCAGGAGACATTTTCCCACCAATCAGTGTAACAACATTACTACCCCTCTTTTGTGTTCCTGGAACACGCTGCGTTTACTACATTTTTTAGAGTTATATTGTAATAGGTGATCTCGCCGTCTCTGACAGCGCCTTGCGAATCTCCAGGAGCATAGATGATATTGCTTGCATATTGAACTCTGGTGTAAGAATTGGTGCTCAATAGATGCTTGTCAATTGATTGGATGAGTGAGTGAATGAGTAAGATCACTTCCTGAGAAACTCACTCAAACTCTGGTGAGGAACAGACTCAGGCTTGCGATGCTGAGTGCAACCCAGCTCCCTGCAGTGGTTTTCCTTGGTCAGCACCACAGAATAGGTGTTTTTCCTCCTCGAAGGTTTTGCTTTCAGTTTCAGGATTCCTAGCTGTCTTAGACAAACTGCTACCTTCAAAATAACAAGGAGTGTCACCAGTGTACAGCACCAGGGCCTACCAGGTGCAAGGGTCCTCTGCAGCCAGTTGGCCACTGGGTTTCCAGTAGACCAGTCAGTTATTCTTAGATTTTCTTCTGGGCTTTTGTTCTGCCTCGTCCTGCCCCATTATTCTGGACAAAGGGCTGCCTGATGGATCATATAGATCTCCACTTAAGATCCTAACTTAAACGTGGCAATCGTCACAAATTACCTGACCATTCAAGACTTAAGAAAACATTAGCATTTTTGCTTTTCTCAAATCTATAGCTATTGGGGGAATGGTTTGTAGCAATCAGATTTTGGTAGAAAATTTTACAATCTAGGTTCCCAGTGTTAAGACCATTGGGAAAGTGGACTTGGATACTGGCTTCCCAGAAACAAATGCTCTTTTTTTTTTTTTTTCACCAATGGGGATTGAATTCAGGGCCTTTACACTGAGCTGCATCCTCAGCCCATTGTTTTGTTTTATTTATTTATTTATATTTATTTATTTTGAGACAAGCTCTTGCTGATAAATGATCTAAGTTGTCCTGGCTGGGCTCAAACTTGCAGTCCTCCTGCCTCAGCTTCCCAGAGTTCTGGCATTACAAGAAACATTACTGGGCAAAGGGTCTGAGCCGATGGACACAGGCTGAAGGAGAGACCCAGCAAAGCCAGTCTGCTTGGGTTCTTCTGTCTGTGTGACCGTCCTTCCTTCTGACTATGGGGCAGAACCCCTCTGGCATGAAGATCTTCAAGAGAGAAGAAAGACAGTGACATTTCTAGACTTTTCGGAGGTTTTATAGGAGAGAAATGTCTTAGGGGGTTTTGTTTGTTTGTCTGTTTTGTTTTTGTTTTTTCCTTTTTTTTTTTGAGACAGTCTCTTGCTGTGCGTCCCAGGCTGGTCCTGAATTCAGTATGGAGTCCAGGCTGGCCTTGGACTCATGACACCCCTCCTACTGCTGCTTGAGAAGGAGGAAGAATAGATTTTTTGAACAGGGTTTATTGAACTTATATCACCAGGTTACATTCTAAGCCAGGCACTTTCTCTCCTTCCTTCCTTCTTTTCATCCTACTTTTTTCTTTCATTTCCCTTGTTTTCTTTTCCACTAGGAAAGTGAGGAAGAAAAAAAGAAGGGTCTTATATTGTACTACGAAGGGATTTTCTTGCTTCCCTTTCCTCAGGGACCCTGGTCTCCTTTGGAATAATCTCTAGGTGTGTATCTGACACCTGCCAGAGAAGGCTGCCCCCAGGACAAAGGGTGCCATCCCTGATATAAGGCAGAGAACAGATTGGAAGTGAGAATTCAAAAGAAGAAACAAGAGCTCAGAGAGGGCTCTGCGGGAAGCTGGGCCCCTTTAGTGAGTTTCTAAAAACAAGCATCCTGGAAAACATGCTTTTCCTTTACATTCGCCAAAATTCCCTTTCTGGAAATGGGGCCACAGGAATCTCTGATGTCTCGGTACTTAGACATCCACAGGGGAGATTCAGAGACCAAAAGTATTCCCAGGTGCATGTCGCTGGTGTCGCTGGGTCCCCACAGAAGGTGAATGGACACTCCTCTTGTAAAAACTTGAAAAGCAGCACATGAGTGTTCTCAGTCCTTCCTCCTCAAAAGAAGATTCTGGCTTTGCCTTTTTGTTTTCTCTTTTGGTGCCCGGCCTCATGGCCTTTCAGGAAGGCTTCTTGCATGTTCAGTTGAGGTTTCTTTGTTTTGGTCTTTTGGGCAACAGACATGGCAGAAAAGGAAGACAGGAAAGTGGCACTCAAGATTCAATGACTGTGAAAAAAGACGTCTTCTTAGCTGAAGTTTAAGAGAAAAGCACTTCAAGTGGTATTTGCTTGTCTGGTTTGTGCTTTTTATTGAGACAAAGTCTCACTCTGTAGTCCAGGCTGGTCTTGAACTCATTATATAGCTCATGCTGGCCTCAAACTCGCAGCGATCCTCCTGCCTCGGCCTCCTGAGTGCTGGGATGACAGGTGCATACTACCACGCCCAGTTTATGTGGAGCTGGGGAATTGAGATCAGGGCCTCATGCTTAGGGGAAAGCTCTAACCACTGTGCTATTCCTCCAGCCACAGACTAGCTTGTTCTTTTAAAGGCAAGAGACTTGGAGTTGACACAATACTGCAACAAGAGTAGGTGGAACTTTGTTTTGGTCCCTAAGAAGCATTGCCAGGTTGTCCACTGCCATAGATCCAGAAAACACTCTCTTCACTTTTCACATTTGGTGCAAAGAATAGCTAATTTGTCTAATATTTTCTTACTTCATGGAAAATTATCTTTCTGGAGCATCATCATCTTTTCTAAAATCCAAAATTGGTGAGGTCACTATAGGCTGCTGAACAAACATACTGATTTTGAACTTCCAAGGGATTATGTTGGAGTTTCTGTCTCTACCCTGCCATAGATGCCACTGTGCTCCTAAAAATACAGAGGCAAAGAGTTCATCCATCTCAGCTAATATCAAGACCTTCTCTTAACAATGGAGAAATAATGGCTACCTATACCAACTAAAATACTTTGCTACAAAATTAATGAGTCCAATAATTACCCCCAAACCTTTAAGATGTCAACTTAATGTAACCTCTTTTGGTAGCATTTCAAGAGTAAATAAAAAGATAGGTGACAAGCATTCGGGTTACTGTAAAAAATATTCGTGACTAGAAGAAAGGTAGATGGTTCTTGAACACATTCACCCTGTCCAGAGGTCCATCTCAGGACCAGCTCCTCAACTGCACTCCACTTCCCAGCTGGATTCTAAAAATGGCATTTTAGATGATATTTTTAGTCAAGCTTCTATGGTTTAAATAGAGTTTGAATGTGTCATCCAACAGTTCATGTGCTGGAAGCCTGGTCCTCAGTGTATGGTGGTATTGAGGTGGTGATACCCTGAAAAGGTGGGGAGAATTCAAGCTAATTATGTCAAGGGTACACACTTGAAAGAGATTGATGGAGCCCTCGGTGGACCCCAGTGAGCTCCTGCACGAATAGATTTTTATAAAACGAGGATGCTTAACTCCTGCATCCTCTATTTTCCTGTCTCACCCTGTGATTTCTCCTCCTCACACACACTCCATCCATAATGCTGTGTTCCATGTTGCGATGTTGCTAGAAGCCCCTGGCCATAGTCAAGAAGGTGTCAATACCACACTCTTGTATCTCTAGAATCTACACAGACCTCTTTTCTTTATAAGGTCTCAGACTCTGGTATTTTGATACAGCAACACAAAATAAACTAATACACAGGCCTATGGCAGTAGGTGTTGGGAAAAACGAGTTGCCCCTGCAGCTGTTTAGAATCACAGGTGGTCAATCAGAAAGGAGTTGGTGAACTGAGAACTCATTTTACTAAACTGTTTCTGGATAAATGATGCAAAGAATGACCTAAAGTGAAAAGCTATCAAATTCATATTTAACTACAATCCCAACTTGCTAGCTCCAAGCTCAGCTAAAAGAAACATCACATTACTTCAAGTCAAATGTAATCTATCTCTTAAGCTCTTGCTCATTGTGTTAGTTGAGAAACTCAATCTCAGTCATGATTTGGAGAGATTTTCTGTCTCCTGAATTTGTATCAGAGTACGGAATCTTACTTGATTTTTAGGTAACAGGAGAAGGGTCCTGAGTTACTTTATGGCCAACATCTTGGTCTCTGGAACTCACGGCTCTTTCGGGTGAATAGGAACGAGTGATGATGAGTGCATATGAGTAATGTTCCAAGCTGCTGACACCTGTGAGTTTCTAGGTCCTTTCTGAAATCCATGATGCAACCGATCTCTGAGATTCCACAATCCCTTGAGGGCTCTGAGTAGAGATAGAGTGAAGGGCCTTGTCAAATACAAGACTTGCCAAACTCCTGCCACTTAATCGGTGGTGGTGGTGTTAAAATTCATCTGCCAATTCCTTGATGTTCCTGTTCTGTTGAATATGGGGTATGCTTGATGTCATGGGTTCAATTGTGTTCCTTTCTAAGTTTGTGTATTGAAGTCCTAACCCCTAGTTTTTCCGAATGTGGTTATATTTGGAGGTTAGGTTTTTGAAAACACAGGTAAATTAAAATAAGATCATTAGAGTGGTCGCTCATGTAATCTGATTGGTTTCCTTATAAGAAAACAAGATTAGGATAGGATTCAGACGTATATACAGAGGGAAGACCATGTGAAGACCTGGGAAAAATACAAATCAAGAAAAGAAGTCAACCCCACTACCACCTTGATCTCAGACTTGTGGCATCTAGTACATAAAATCAATTTTTATTATTTAAGCCACCAGTCTGATAATTTCTTATGGTGACCCAAGGAAGTGAATGCACTTGATGACTCAACTGTAACTCAAATGTAATGCAGCCAAAGTGATAATGCATGACTTCCCAGGCTAAGTTAGAAAGAGTGACACAGGTCCTCTTGGGCCATTTCTCCCAAGATTTTCACCCTTAGATCATAGCTACTACATGGTGAGGAGAAAACAGGCCCACAGAGAGGTACAGGCTTCAGACAAGGTCCCAGCTGATAACCAGTGTTAATTGCAAGACATGTGAGTGAGGAAGCCATGAGAGGATTCAGACCTGGCCTACAGCCACCCTAGCTAAGGAGAGAGAGAAACAGAGAGAAAAAGGGAGAAAAGAGAAAGAGGGGCTGTTATTGCTAAATCCTAGCCAAACCACTGACTCATGACCAAAATAAGTATGGAGCATTTTTAAAGCAGCAGAAGATAAAAATGAATGCCAGCCTAGAGGTATCAACAACTTCTTCTCCCTCTTAGGAATACTTCTTCTTTCCTCGGATCCATTTGGAGCGATCCCATAAAATCTTGCCAAATTCTTCTTCAGTTATACAAAGTTGGTTTTCCTTTCCAGGAGACACGTATGAGAGAAGAGGTTTATGCCAATTAGCTTTTCTTAATAATCCACACTAACACAGTAATATAATTATTCTCAACATAACACAACTTTGTTTCAGGTAGAAGCAAGCAACACATTCCATTTTATACACTGAAGATCAGAATATACAGGATCTCTAACGTTAGTCAGCTTTCCATTGTCATGACTAAGTGTCTGAAATAAAAACTTGAAAATGAGCAGGCTCATCTTGGTTTACGGTTTCAAAGTTTTCAGTGTATGGTCACTTGGCCCTGATGCTTTGGGTCTGTGGCAGCACAAGATAGCATGGTAGAAGTGAGGGCGCAGAAAGTCTGTTTCACTCATGACAGAATAGGAGAAAGGCGGAAAGAGAAAATGCCCAAAGCCCCAATATCTCACTCAGTGGCATGTCCCCAATGACTTCACTTTATCTACTAGGTCCCTCCTACTGAAGGTTCTCCTACTCCCAGTAGTACCACAGGCTAGTGGATAAGAGTTTTGGTGACATATGGATCTTCGGAAGACATTTAAAATAAAAAACCCCACAGTTCATTTTGGTAGCCTCTGCTCATGCTTAATGTCAACTTGAATTTAAATTCAGCATTTTACCTCATACTCTAAAAGAAATCCAATTTTCTAAACATTGAGTACTAATGAAGACATCACTTGTAGGAGAATTGGGGATTAGTAACAGTCAACACAGTAAAATTATGGAGTCTGTCACAGGCATCACCATTTTTTCTATCTAATTTTCCCACAGTCCATATGTTCCCCCAGTGCCTCGTCATCAGGGATTCCCTTCTCCACCCTCCAACAGTGAATTTTATCTACCTCCTTTCAACTCTCAGACTATAACCAGCATACTACAAAAGGCTAGACAGCCAAAGAGAGAATCGTTTATTGTTCCTGAAGCTTGCCTCAAAGCCTTCCAGTGACTTCCAACATGCTCTCAATATCATTGTCATGTTGTTACTCATGTTACTTGTTTCTATTTCTTTCTCTTGGGGCTCAAGGAAATTGGCAAGAGAAGCCCTGTTCTCTCTTTTCTTTGCTTCTTGGAAGAATGCGGCCATGGCAGCTCTCCTGCACAGTTCCCAATGCCAAAACCAACAAAGGGTGGAGGACCTAGAGCCGGTCACTCTGTGCCTGGCATCTCAGTCTTTCCGTGGCAATGACCTCATCTGTGAAAGTTGTACAGCTCACAGCCTTGGAATAGCACTGAGCCTGAGCAAGCCCAAGAGGCACACTTGCACTGTGCCACTTACCACACATTTGCTGGATAGATAGTAGGAGAGGCTAATGCCCACCCAGAGCAATCAGGCCAACAGGTGCCACCAGAGAGAATGGTCAGCAAAAGAAGTCACCTCCCAGAGAGACAGCACGATATAACAATTTTAACAGGAACTCACAACTACTGTGCGTTGAGCACTTGCTATGCGACAGGCATCACACCAAAGTACTTTATAATTTACAATTTCAGCTAACACTTAGGACAACTTTATAAGGCAGGTATTTATTACTCTGATTTTACAGATGATAAGATCGAGACTTAGAGGATCTCATCCAGGACTAGCGAACTCATGAATAAAGGTCTTTTCATTATCTCTGAGTTGTTATCAAAAGTAGTACCAAAAAATATAGTAGCAACTTCGCAAGAAGAGCAATAATTCTGGAGCACTTACTGTGTGCTAACCCTTTAATATGAGGTACACATCAACCCTGTGAGGAAGATATGCCCGTCATCCTCATGGAGCCAACTGAAATGGGGTTAGGGATAGGCAGGGACCAGTAAGCTTACAGGGAACCAAGAGCAGGAGTGAACACGTAAGTGAGAGAGGCTTGTGAGTCAACTGTGTAGACAGGCTGTTTTCTAAGGTCTCTCATATTTAGGGACCACTGTTTCATTTAATGTGCAACTAACAATAGTCTGAAACTCTCCATCCCACTTGGACACACAAAAATGAGACATTTTTATTTTATTGTCTTTCCCTTCTTTTAATTTTCCCCTCTGAAGAATGCATACTAGTTTCCCCAAATCTCTACAGGTTACCTCTTATCATTTTTAGGTACTGAGGCCTTGTTTGACCTGTTTTTATTTCAAGTGGAATACCTTACAGCATCTAACATACAACTCCAAAGCTGGTGTTCCCTAGTTGGCCCCAAGTTGCATGCCTCCCATGGCCCAGGAATGCCAGGCCCACCTCCTTGGGGTGTCATGGTGCTCCTGTTCTTATTGTGTGCGAGACTATTCATCACACAATCACCAGCATTGATTCCTAACATATCTTCCAAGTGAGGATTGGAATATTTTCTCATTTGCATTGCAAAATAAGTGTTTTGCACTGCAAAGCAAAAATAAGCTCAAGTGTGACATATAACATCAGAAGGCACAAAATCTATATAATGACAACATTTACAATTAAGATATAAAGTTGACTTTTATCAAGTACTTGTTGAATATCCTGTATTCTAATAAGTGGTTTGAATAATTAAGTACCAGCCCCTGGAGTAGCTATTGTGACAGTCCACATTAAAGAGGTGGAAGCAGAGGAATGAAGGGACAAATCTTCTTGTTCTAGAACTTACAGCTGCTCAGCAATGGAGTCACGACCACCCCACGGTTAGGGTGTCAAACATCTAGGAAGCATTTGGTGAAATTTCATTCCCTCTTCTGTCACACACTTCGGTGTGACTTTTGGCAGGTGTGACTTTTCTCTGAGTCTCAGTTTATCATTTTTAAAGTTTTGGAAACTTGCCTGATTTCTGTGCAGACCTAGTAGGAAAAGGGAGAGGGGAGAAATGAAACAGGAAGTAGAAGAGAAGAAGAGAAGGATGGGAGGAGAAAGGAAGAGGAAGGTAGAGAGTGAAAGCGTGTGATTAACAATGACAGGAGCTATTTGACACTTTGATCATTTCTGTGGAAGATATTCTTCAAGTGCACTGAATTCTGGTCAAAGTCAGCCCCGTTGACTTAAACTGAGTGACTTCCCACTCTAGGGCATCCTCTTTGCAAAAAGGAATAAAATCACCCATAAAAATTATGGAGATAAAGAATGTGTCATGTTTGGGGTCAATATGCAAAGCTGCTCCTCTCTTGGCTCAATCTCTCTCTTGTCCCTTCACCTGGGGAGCACTAGGTGGGCCACTAGGCACTAGAGTGTACGGAGAAATTTATCCTGCTGCTCAGCATGAAGGCTCAGCACCAAGCAGTGACATACAATGGGGGAAAGGTCTTGGGGTTTCTACATGATTGAAGTCTAGAGGACAGTGTGTGCTTGTTAAATGATCTCGTGCACCAGGAAATAGAATCCTCCGGGAGCATTCACTCTGTGGTCTTCTCTGTGAAATAAGCAAGGCTTGTTTTTCTGCTTTCTCATAGAGACACTCAGGGCAGATCTTAATTTCAGATGGAGTAGACAGTCACCTTTCTTTTATCTCCTTAAGAGCAATAGAAAGACAATTTTTATTCCCCAAGGAAATTCTCTCTTCCTCAGTCCTGTTAAGGAAGGTTGGCTTCTTCCATGATCCACTGATGTTTTTGAATTGGTCCTGAATTCTTTTTGAAAACACTCTGAAAATGCAAATTGAGTGATGAAAATACTCTACTAAGTGACAGTACCAGAGTATTGATGACCACTAGCCACTGGCTCTACTGATTAAGTCTATGATCTGGGGAAGCCCAGGACTCTTCTTAGCAATGCAATGAGTCTATTGATATTGGCCAGGATTCTCTGGCTTGCCCCACATTGAAGGCTCAACACCTGACGCGAAGCCAGTACTGAATCCAGAAGGGGCAGGGATGGTGTTGGCAACAAGAGGAGCAGCAAGAGAAGAATCAGAAGAAATGAGGAAAACCAAGTCCCCTCCATACCTGGAGGAGAAAGGAGCGCTGAAAAGGGAAGAAGACACGGACACGTGACCCCCACCACCAGCTCACTTTGAGTCATGTCCCAGCATTTTGCATCACACATATTCACTCTCTTTGAAGCCAGTATGAACTCCATAAAGTAGGCTCTGTGATGAGCTCCCAAATGTGGTCGAGAAAATTGAGACTCAGAGATAAGAAAACTCGTCCTAAAGTTATATGGCCATAAGGCTACAGAGCCTGGACCCAAAACATCTCGTGTGATCTCAAGGCCCAAGCACGAGCTTATTAACCTTTTTCTTTACCGTCCCCGTCACCACAGAGTCACAAGTGGCTCCTTCATGGCTCAGGAGGCTGGAAGAGGGGTGGAGCGGAGACGGTAAAATGTACTCACTCTTCTCTCTCTGAGCCGGGGATTGTGACCCTGTAGAGAACAGACAAGCTCTGGTCCAGGCAGGGCTCAGTCTGAAGCTCAGTTATCTGCCTCATTTCATCAGGCTGCTGGCAGCCCAGAACAGGAAATTAAAAGCCACTCATAGATCATACAGAGTGGCACCAAGTGCTCTCAGACAGAATCCACTCTCACCCTCTCGCTTCTCCTTGTGCAAGAGTACAGCTCTGAACAGTTGGACGCCAGACTTGGCAGGGAGCTGCTGACTGTTCTGGCCACTGACACCCCAGAGGCAAATACAGAGGCCTGTGCTCCGAGGCCTGGAAGTTGGAAAGGCAGCCGCTCACTGAGACGGTGGCAGTGTGTGTATGGTATGTGTGTTCTGAAGAAGATGAAGGAAATAATGGCAGTTCTAAGGGGAAAACTGGGGTCAGAGCCAAATGAATTCCAACTTTCTTTATACCTTTTTGCATGCTAAAATGTTTTATCATGAGCTCGTGTTAACTATTTTTACAGGCAATAAATATTTTGAAGATGAAATAAAATAAATCAGAATATACACAGAGGACAGATATCTAACATGAGGAAGGGTAATTATTTTCTATCTTTTCTAGATACCATTCTAGTGATACTTGTATGAGGGTATTGGAGATTGAACCCAGGGCCTTTGCATTGAGGCAAATCCCCAACCCCTTTAAAAATACTATTATTATTTTTATTTTGAATCAGGGTCTCACATGAACTTGCTAAATTGTCCAAGTTGGGCTTGAACTTGTAATCCTTCTACCTCAGCCTCCTAGAGCTGCTGGGATTATAGGCACACATCTGGAGACATCTGTAGGTATAAAGGTGTGCCCTTGGAGGCGATATTGAAAACCTGGCCTCTCCCCTCTCTCTTTCACTTTCTTGTTGCCAGGAGGTAAGTAGCTCTCGGTCACCTGGCACTTTTGCGCGTTCTTCTGCTGCTCCACAGGCCTAAACCTATGGGCCCAACTCTAAACCATATGCCAAAACAAATCTCTCCTCCATACAAGCTGTGGATCTCAGATGTTTTGTCACAGCAGTGGAAATATAACTTACTCACTTATTCCTTTTTGTTTCTTATTTCATTAATTTAATAACCAACTGCTCCATTTTACATTTCAAAAGGTACAAAATGATGTATGATGAAAAAGTGCCTTTTCCTCTCTGACCCCAGCCATGCAGTTTTTTTTTTTTTTTTTTTTTAAGCTTTGCATGTAATCATCCAGAGAGAGTCCAGGCAACTCTCCTAAGTTCTGAGGATGGGCCTAGAGAGGCACCTATAAACAATTAAAAACCTGCTGGAATACTGGCCTAAGATCACTACATTTGTGTGCAAGTTTTGGCGTGTCTGCCCCGAGTGCAGATCTCACAGCTTATCCTGAGGACCCTGATAATTCTTTGTAACGGAAAAGAATTTCCTTTTTCAGTTACTTGAGTGGTACAACAAATCAGGTAATTTGCCTTTTCTCTTTGAACTTTGCTTTCCTCACCTGTAAAAGGGGAAGGGAAATTTTAGCCAGCTCTTCGTGGGTTATTGAGAGGATTGAGAGGATGATTGGATATGTCCCAAGGAGGGTATGGTTGATAATTTCCTGTTTCAACTTGTGTGCTGTGTCCCCAGGGGTGTGGCCAAACACCAGTCCAGATGTTGCTATGATGATCTTTTGTACGTGTGATCAACACTTGCAATCAGCTGACTCCAAATAAAGCATATTATCCTTTATAATGTGAGTGGGCCTCACTCAGTAAGTTGGAGGACCTAGAACAAACACCAAAGTTTTCCAGAGAAGAAAGAATTCTACTTCACAATTAATGCTGGACTCCTGCCCCAGTTTCCAAGTTGTGGGCCTACTCTTCAGATTTCAAACTCAAAGCTGCAACACCAACTCTCACCTGAATAAACAGCCTGCTGACTTACCCTGTGGATTCTGAACTTGCCAATCTCCACAATCAAGTGCAGCAATTCCTTAAAATAACTCTGCATGTCTACATCCTATCAGTCTATTTCTCTAGAGAAAACCGACTAATGAAGAGAAAGCAATTTCTGCATTTGAGGGAGATAAAGTATTTAAAATAAGCCTGTGTTTTAATCCTGCCTCTTCCACTGACCAAGACCCTCCGAATTACTGACCCTTCAGTATTTTCACCTGCCTAAAGCCTCTTCAGGTTGTCAGCAAAATTTGCCCTGTGCAAATGACTTCTTACATTTAGGTTGATATTACTTGGCTCTGCCTTTTTTTGAATGCACATATATGTTTGAACTCACCCTTCAGTGGCCCCAGACCACGTCTCTTTAAGGTTGTTTTCTTCCCAGGCTTCAGCTTTGTCTCTGTTAAGCTTGTGGTCAGGGAAAAAAAAGAAAAGCCAAACTTGTAAAGAGGCCGGCTGTCAAGGGGGCTGGAGGGCCCCAGCCCGGCTGCCACGGGCTGTATGCCCACAGACCTGGGAAGCGTCAAGGAGGGTGAGAGGACACAGAGGGAGGAGTCTGTGGAGCAAGGAAGAAATGGGGACAGGGCAGGGAGAGGAGGTGCGTGTGCTAGGAGGTCCCCAGGGGTCCGGGGTTGATCTGCTAGGGCAGGCAGGCTGGCTCTGCAGACTGCAGGCTGATTGCCACAGATTAGCTGGGACCTAAAAGGGGCCTCTTCTGCTATTCCTCTCATGGGGGATGGAGCCAATCAAACTGGAAAGTCGAGGAGAAGTGCTATGAATAACCTGCCTCTTTTGCCATCACCACACATCAAAACACCACTCAGCCCACTTCCGTTTTTTTCCTTCTGTCAGGGATCCAAGGACCCATATTCGATAGGGATGAGACTTGTGTAAAGTCTGAGATGTTCTCAAGTTGCTACCTGTCCCACCCTGGCAGTCTTCATTTTATCACTCAGAATTTTCCCTTCACTACACTTAACCTGAGCTGGAGTTATTGGGAAATAATTATTTACCAAAAACTGCTTTCTCCGCTGTAAGGAGCCTTGGCATCAGGAACATCATCTATCTTACTCCAGTATTCCCAGCAGATTAATACATTGTAACACACACACACACACACACACACACACACACACACACACACACACACACACTATTCCTCAGGAATGGGATGGCTGAATATCACTTCCAAAAATTCTCTGTGCGCCAAGCAAAGAGTTCAGAGCTGTACTGACATTTCTAATCTACTTTTAATGATAACTCTCTGAAGGAAGTGAGATCATCTTTATCTAACTGATAAAAAGCCAAAAGCTCAGAGAGGTTAAGTAACATGTCCTACTCACACAGTCAGAACTGGGATTCTAATCTAGGTTTGATTTGACCTCAAATTGTGTGCTCTTAGTCACTGTATGGGCTAACATATGCTTTATCTGCAGTGCCAGCAAAAGTTGATTGGCAGGTGACGCCAGGAGCTCTTGGTGAAAACAAAAATTGAGACAGTGTCCTGGACTTAGTAAAGGAGAATGCTGATATTCATTAGTAATGTACACAAGGGGTGAAGTAGAATATCTAGGCGCTCATGTGCCCCCACTGTCTGCTCTTACACTGCATAATGTTGGTCTCCCTGAGAAGCAAAGGAAAAATGAGAGAGGACAAGTAGAAGGCAAAAAGACTTGACTTCCCTTCTGGCCCTAATTTTTAGCTTATTCTACACTTTTTTTTTTAATGCACTAAGAGGGTAGAATGCAATTAAATAGTAAATAGCTTTGAAGGGCTACAAGCAAAGGGTGTGATATTTCTTTCTAAGCTGATGTCATGATGTTTGAGGGACTTAGGTCCCTGGGGTTTCTATGGAACTATAATATTTCTGTGCATAGGTTCTGTTCTTCTTTCTCCAGAAACCTTTCAGTGAAAGCAGGAAGGTGGGGAGTGAGTGGTGACAGGCAACTGCTGAGCTGGATTTGGGGAACTGGAACCTGGTTGTAGATAGGCCTTTGCAACCCGTAGGTCATAGGTTTAGTCCACTCAATTAAATGCTGGCACACAGAACAGCGTACTGATTAAGATTGGAGTTCTCACATTTTAAGTCCCAAAGTTGCTCCTTAGTCTGTATTCTTGAATAAGTTATTTGACCTCTCTGAGCCTTGAGTGTTTACTTAAAATATTATCTATCTCAGGTGCCCTGTCTGAGAATTAAATGAGACTTTTTGTAGAAGGAAATGGTTAGGCGCTGGCACACAGCAAGCACTCAGTGCACGTAAGCTACCGTCTGTGAAGAATCAACAAGCACGTGTGGAAACTAGAAAACCACTGCAGTGACCTGACTCCATCTACATTGCGCCAAACCAGATCATTGCTGGGTTTTGTTTTCCTACTTTGCATCTAGATGCTTTAAGTACTCAACCTTAGTGTTTTCAGAACTGCTATTTTCAGAAAAGAGAAGGGCAGTGTTGGTCAGAGCTTTTCATCTCCCGGAAATGCAACCTGTGGTCCTCCTTGCTCCTGTTAGAAAGTTAATTAAAGAAGACCACCCTCCCGCTGAGAGATTGGTTTGGAGATAGTAAAGCCACAAGGAAACACACTGGTCCAAGATGCTGACTTTTCCTTCTCCTCCTCCTCTCCTCCTCCTTCTCTTTCTCTATAAGGAACAGCTGGAATCATGGCTACTCACAGACTTGGCTATCATTTATTGGGCACCAACTGTGTGCCGGGAAGGTCATACTCTAGACAATCTTAGTCTATTTTGTTTTGTATTGCCACAGCACAATACTTGAGTCTGGGTAATTTACAGTGAGCAGAAATTTACTTGGCTCAGAGTTCTGGAGGCCAGGAAACCCAAGGGCATGTGTCTATTCAGCATCTGCGAGGCCCTACAACCTCTCACAGTGGCAGGCCAGAGTGTGAGAGAGAACACAAGAGGAGTAGAGTTCAAATTCCCAGACTGAAACCCTTTTGTATGAGACTGGAGATCCCACTCTCTGCACACCTCCCCTTAGGCCTGCTCCCCACACCGTGGCACTGGGAATCATATTTTCAGCATATACTTTAAAACAGCCACTGTCACGGTCACACTCCCGTTTTGCAGACGAGGAGATTTTAGCCCAGAATGTACGGCTCGTTTGTTCAGAGTCACACAGCCCTGAAGTCGAGCAGCTGGGATTCAAACCTAAGGCAGCCAGTCCTCACCACTCCCGGGAACTATGCACTCAAACTTCCTAGTGGCATCTCTAGCCTAACAATGAAATCTCCTGGGCGGAGGGGTAAAATGCCAGACTTCCAAATGAGCTGGGACACACTGCGGAGGAATCAGAGCCAGCCAAACATCTATGGGGTATTTATGCAGTAGAGATATCTGGTCCCTGCCCCCAGAGATTGTGATGCGCGCGATCTAAGGTAAAAGTAGTTTTCCACGTGACTCCGATAGGTTCAAAGGTTTTAGAATCAACGAGGTGGAAGAAGAATGTAGGGAGGGATTTAGCAGACTTCTCGTAGGGAGCGACTTTTCCCTCTCTCTGGAGGCGGCTGCTTCACATTCCAGGTGGTATGCCTTGTCTTGGTACCCCCACTGCGGTGTGTGGGCAACGGAGCTTGCCATCATTGCGGAGCGCTGAGTGACTAAACAGCTTGTAATGCGCCATTTAAGCAGGAAGCGCAGGGATGAAGTGTTCCTGGGGCGACTCGTGGCCCCTTTTCAGTTTCAGTATGGCGGTTCTCTGAGCCCCGTCACAGGCAATTCGGAGTCATCAGGAACCATGGGCAGCAGGCTGGTTTCAGGGCCATGTAGGAGCCCCCTGCTTACAGCTGGGGGGACGGGAGAACTCTCTTCACCCATGTGAAGGAGCGGTGTGAGTCCATGCGTAATTAGAACCAGTAACAGGCTCTCAATGTAGAGAACGCGATTTGAGGCTCCTGCTCAGGAAGAAAACATGGAGCCGTAAACACACTTGCAGTTATGGGTGAGGCCAGAACACCATTGAATTGGACGGTAATGGCTGCCTCCTGCTCTCTTTGAACATTTCACCGTGGCAACCAGCAGGGGCCCTTTTCCTGCCTTCTCTTTCATCTTCCCGTAATTCTCTTCTGCCAGGGCTTTTTGGATGGTAATGGGCACATGCCTAAAATAGTGGTTACAAAGAGAATTAAAATTACCACAAAAAAGAGGAAATTAGGCCGGAGTAGATTTCCTCCTCCTCTTGTTTTCTCCTGGTAAGGATGCAGCGATTTCAGATATTGAGAAGAGGCAGTGACAAAAGAAGGCGCGGAAGCTTAATATGTTAAACACCGTATGGTTTCTCCGACTTGGAAAACCCAGAACACAGACATTCTTTGGAACCATATGAAGTGATAGCAGGAGCCAGGGGAAGGGACAGGGAGGGGGTGGGAGGGTAGAAGATGGGAAGGGATTGTGAAGTCGATGTGATACATAGATGTACGAAACACCCAAATTCATTGTAAATACCATGTATTACATTTGTATATTAATAAAAACAGTGGGGGGGAAAGAAGGTGAACACCTTTAATGATACTGCTTTGATACATGTGCAAGATATCAGTAGTTCTGAGGTTCAGTCACCGAAGTTTCAGGAGCAGTATAGCTTGGGCCTAACAACAAGAGTTGAAGAATTTGACATACTTAGATATTAGTAATTCCTAAGCTGTGTGACCTTGGATGAATAAATTTCCCTCTCTGTGTCTGTCACCATAAGTAAATGAAGGATAATAACCTCTGCCTCTGAGGACTATTTGGGAAGTAGGGTGGTTAATGTAAAGTGGGCGTGAAGTGGTGTCCTGTGCTGAGGAGGCCCCCTGTAGAGAGTAGCCACTCCTAAGATGCTGGTGATGACTGACAGTTTGCTAGCTGACTGTGTGCCAAAGACTTCCCTGAATTTCAAATCCTTTATCTGTAAAAGGCAAGCTAATAACGGTCCCAGAGTCATTTGTTTACAGCTCTAGATAAGAATTGAATGATGAAAAGTGCTTGGCGCAGGGCTTGGCAGGGAATAAGAGCTCAGTAAGAACCTGCTGAATAAATGGGGAGAAAGTGCGATACCAGCCAAAGAAGCTCCGTCAGGAGAACCAGAGGGTTTAGTACTAGATACTGAGGGAGAAAAATTCAAGTAGCCATGAGCTGTTTGTCAGTTACATTTTTTTAAGCAGCCAAAGACCTTCTACCGCTTGCTTTCTCCTAGCTTTGCCTGCTCTTCCCAGCCCTTATCGAGACTGTGTGCTGGAAAAGAGAAAACAGGATGCTGACAGACATAAATGAAATCCCAATATCACAGCAGGCACCCAGCAAGGCCACCATCAGCTAGGATGATAAATAATAAAGCCACCTGCACACAGTTGCTCAGCTAGTGAAGCCTGCCTGTGGCTCGGTTCTCCTGAGTCCCTGCCTTGAGGTCCTCCGCTCCTTGCCCTTCAGGCCCTCCCCAGCTCTGCTCTCCAGGGCAGTGACTCACTCCCAAATGGCCTGTTCCTCTCCTGCCAAACCTCAGTCATCTTTTTTCTCTCTCTGCTCTTCCCTAGAGTGGAAACAGGAGAAAACCAGTCACTGATATAATTGTTTAGTCAGCACCATTCAAGGGACAATCGAGTTGCCTTTTAAATAGTATTTATGGTTTTAATTTCTAACTATACAGGTGAGATGATGTGTGTTTAACTTAGAAGACTTAGAGAGAACATCTGGGGGGAAGCCACACATGCAAAAAGCAATTAAAAATATTAAGGCCTAGGTCGTACAGCAGGCCATTAACTCAGAGTTTCTGGAACTGGGTCCTATACCGAGGTTGTCTTTATGTCCTTGATATGATTTCAATGTGCAAGAATATCCCCTTCACTTTTAATTTGGTTACTTGGATTAAACTATACATATCATTTGAAGTTTTTCAACTGATGATACATTATGAACAAGTTCTTATATCACTAAATAATTTTATAAAATGGATCTGTAAGTTTTCATCTTATATATGCATATAATTATTTTCAGCCAATAGCATCTTGTTAAATATTTGTCTAAAATTTGCCAATTAATTTCCATAGTGAAATGCGTCTTTATTTGTATATCTGAGTACATACCTAGACAACACTTATGTAGTATGCATTCATACGTCACAGAGTATTCTGAGGCATTTCATCAAATCATTATACCATCATATAAGATATTATTCCCATTTTAAGGAGTAGGAAGCTGTATTGATGTATACACCTATATGGAAAAAAAAAAATTTGAGACAGAGTCTTGACCTGTAGCCCTGAACTCACTAACTTGCTCAGGCAGGCCTCAAGCACAAGGAAGTCCTCTTGTCTCAGCCTCCCTGCTGCTGGGATAACAGGCATGTGCCACCACGGTGGTGGTGGGAAATCAAACTTAGTGTCTTGAGCTTGCTAGACTAGCGCTCTAACTGCTAAGCTGTTCCTCCAGCCCATATATATGTAATGGATTTCTTAGCCCTGCTTACAAGTAAGTCAGAAGAATGAGAATTCAGTCCCTTATCTCCTGGGGCTGGGGTCTTTCTACTAGAGCAAGCTCCCTCCTCCCGCCCCATGCCTCCAAGTCTTCGCTTGAGCTTTGTACTCTGCCTGAAGTCCCCTCTACTTTCTTTGTTACCTATTACTTTATTTTGTTCTTAAGGATTCAATTTAAGATTATTACCAGGGGCTGGAGGAGTAGCACAGTAGTTAGAGTGCTTGCTGAGCAGGTGTAAAGCCCTGAGTTCTATTTCTCAGCACAACATAAATTAATATAATTTTAATAATTTTAGTCCCCTGAGAACAGTCGCTCATACCTGTAATCTCAGCACTTGGGAGGCTGAAGCAGGAGGATTGACATGAGTCCAAGGCTAGCCTGGGCTACATAGGGAGTTCAGAGCCAGTCTGGGCTACAAAGTAAGGTTCTATCTCAGAAAATACAGTCACTTTTATGGAGTAGGTCCCACCACCTGAAGGTCACACCAGCTCCCAACAGTACAATAACTGGGGACTAAGCCTTCAACAAACAAGCCTTTAGGAGATATTTAACATCCAAGTCATAATGACAAATAAAACAAGAAATTTAAAAGGAGTCTCCAAGGCTCTCAGATTTATGATTTTATCATTTGACTTTGGTTTGGCCACAGAGAAAACAATGTGGCAGATGCTCCAGCCATCTTGTTCAACATCCGCTCCCAAGAACTTTTGGGTTCTTCCCAAGGTCAGACTCACTCTCAGAATCTGAAAACTTGCTGCCTTTAAGGATATTCAAAGAATGTGCTTCAGGCTCTGAGAGGATTTCAAGAGGAATTTGAAAATTCTTTTGGGCAAAAGCAGTATCACTGAATAAAGAGTACACTACCCCCAAATGATACTTTCAAGGAGATGAATTCACTGAATTGTGTAAGTTCAAGTTCCATTCTTTGTCTTCGTCTTTTCTCAGTCTTTTTCCTGTTCATCAGAAGTACTTCCTCGCAGGTGCATCCTCTAGTACCTGACTGACTACAACATAAAAGAATTAGATCAGCACTACAAAACCAAATCCCTCCCCCATGTATGCATGCAGACATAAACAAATGAAGGTTTCAGAGAACAGGCACCAGAAAGTTTTGAGGACCACAGAAAAAGGACTACCTGAAATGCCATGTTCAACTGTATTTAAAATATTGTTCCAGGCAATGATTTTTCCAGGACCAGATTTGGCCATAGTCCATGAATATACCACCGCAAAATGAAGCGTTCATTTATGGACAAGAGAGAACTGAAGCAGTGGTTTCAAAAGGAAGGACTTCAAATCTTTAAGGATTAGCAAATTAATAATAGGAGCCAGTCCACAATAAAATGATTACCTACAAAAGAAATGACCTTCTTGTGCCAGGAGGCATTCAAGAACATAAATTGTATACTAGTTATGTGGCAGAAAGAGCTTCAAGAGTTAATGATTACTTGGAATTTATGACCTCCCAAATCCTCTTCCTCCTAGAGGTACGATGGTGGGGGATGGATAGACAGCTGATTCAGGGATATAGCTACATCTAATCAATGGTGGATTCATAGTTCTTTGTCTTTTTTCTATATTTCATTTTTCATTTCAACCACCAAAAGTGCTCTGTGGCCCAAATTTGCTTTTTACATTTGTTAAATGGCAATAAAAGATTTTTCTTCCTCTTCTTCTGCCTTCCTTCTTCAATATTTTTTGCTTTTTATTTCTTGATTGATATCCCCTTTTCTCCCTGTCTTGTTCCTGTTCTCCTTACTTCTGTCTCCCATCTCTCACTTCTCTCTCTTCTCCCCCATTCTTCCCCTAATAGCCTCATTTTCTTTACAAAACCACTCTCAGCCATACGGCTCAGTCTTTACTTCCTGCTCCAAAACTGGATTGTGTGATCCTGATGTGTCCAATAACTGTAATTTCGTCTCCTTCACCACAGTAAGTGTTCAGAGATGAGAACCTGGCATAAAAGGCCGTGAATCCAGGGACTTGTTTGGTAGCCTCAACAAGGCGGCCCTCCCTCCTTCCTACTAGACTCAGACATGAAAAATCGTGCATTATGGGAATGACAGCAGCTACTTTGCCACAATATTTTATCTGAGAATAAACATCACCTGGAGACCACAGGATCTATGAAATGGAGTAGCACTGGGTCTGGAACCTCTGGATCTAAACGTCTCTGGAGTTTTCTGTCTTGTAACATTAGTTCCTTGTTTTGCAGAAATTTACTTCCAGTCATTTGTCACCAGAGTAATTTCAATGGATATGAATAGCAACAGGTACCTGATTTGAAAAGGCTCAATTTGTCAAAAATCCCTGTAATAAAGGCAAATACTTTGAGGAGAGAGACCAATGTAGAGGTAAACATTTAAGAATTATGAAGATGGCTGTGGCCTTGAAAATTTCTCTTGGGAAGCCACCAATGGTTTTCAAGTTTTATTTTAACAACAAAACCCATATTCAGTAAGCCTCATCAAACTCCTATCAATGCCCAGGTGATTCACTTCCAATGCCACGTCCATTGAGATGCCTTCACTGATATCTAGGGCTGCATTTCACCCCCAAGAGAGCCCGCATCACCCTCCACTTCCCACCAAAGCATACGCTATGTGACACACAGAGCTGCCACTGTCCATTTCTGCCTGCCTATCCAGAAATTAGCTCTGGGGGCACAGATTAAAGTGCACTGTTGTGTATGGGACATAATTATTGGTCAAGCAGAAGAACACATAGATGAGTGAATGAATGAATGATATCTTGTGCCTCCTTGACGAAGTAACATGTTTCTTCAGATCTGAGTGCATGGTTCAGCCTCAGTTCAGAGGCTGAATGACAGAACTGTAGAGTTGAGAGCAGGCTTCTCTACTTGACCATAAGCTATCCTACCCCTTTATTCTTTTATTTGAAGAAATCAATTTATCCCTTTGAGGTAAGGGGATGGCAGTCACTTCCCTAAACATAAGCATCCTCTGATAGAGCAGCATCAAATCCTGTTAGGATGGAAGCTTCATGAAAGTGAGGACATTTTTTTCCTGTCTTCTATATTGATGTATTTTTCACAATGAAAAATGCTTGGCATATAATATAGCTCTATAAATATTTGCTGAATGCATGAGTGAAACACAGGGCATTTGAAACAGACAGGAACTTGGAGGAAAGTAAACTGTTCAATGATTTTAAAAAAAATGTATTCTGAATAACTAGTATTTTGGGAAAAGAATATCTTTTGTTTTCTAATACTGGGGATTGAGCCCCTGGCTTTTACACTGAGCTACAGTTCAGTTATTCTAATTTAATTTTTTTTGAGTTTCTATGTCACAATATCACCCAAGCTAGGCTTGTGATCCTTCTGCCTCATCTCCCGGAGTATGTCCAGATGAGTGTGGGAACCACTGCACAGTATTTTCTAACCTCCCCCCCACCATTTTATTGATATGTATACTGCAAAATTTAAGGTTTACAATGGAGTTGAGCATTTTGCGCACACACGTATCTTGTCAAGGTGACAAGGGCTTTCCCGCTCTCTGTCCCTCCCCCTGACCTACCCTCCCTTTCTCCTCCCCGTGGTGTATAATGCATGCTACAAAGTGAAGACTAGCAATTTTTACTTAATTTCCACTTAATTTTAAATTTTTATACTAACTTAAGCTTGTGTAGCCATGAGTTTTCTAAATTTATATCTGTCCAGAGAACACTGGTTTGTTTATTTTTTTGTTCATTTCATTGATGGCTTAGCATTACACCTATTAAATCCCACGAAATTAATGTTTCAAGGAACACACTTTGAGAAATACTATCCCAGTTCAATTTGCTCGTTTTTAGGGGAATTATAATGATTTACGTCTGTAAATGTTTTATATAGCATTTTAAGTGATTAGTTTGCTACTACTTCCTTTAATCCTCATAAAGGCCTAAGCAATCACTTAGACAGTATCCCTCTTTTTGAGACAAAAAACAAAAGCCGTCCAAAAAGATTGTAGAATTTGCTCAAGGTCGCATGGCTACTGATGAAAAGATGAACAGAGTTCAAACCTTACATTAATCCACTTATCATCAATTAACACTTAGCATGTGTCTATTTGATCTTTCTCCACATTGGAAAGTAAGTTGAAAGCAATATGGTTTTCTAAGACACTTGAAATGGATCACTTTTTTTCCAGAGGAATGCAAAGATCCAGGAACATAAAAATTTATAATAAAAATGTTGGATTGATTGTCTGTCCTACTGACAACTGCAAAAGATTAAGGATGATCTCAAGCCTCCTGCCTACCCTTACTACTCTCTGCCACCTGTGTTCTTCCAGCTCAAAGGTGACATATTCATAGCACATGCGCCCGCACGTCCCCCACCCCGACCATGAGAGACATGGCCAATTCATTACCACATACTAGGTCCAGGTGCGGCTAAGATTTTCTCAGTCAAGCTCTCTAGGCAGCCATGGTTGATGAGCCACCGAGCTGACCCCAAGATGAAGCCTGCTTTCTGCCTGATTTCTCTGTGCTGTCCACCACACCTCAGAATAATGCAGTCTATAAAAATGCATTCTTTCAGTGTTGAATGTTCTTTTTTAATTGCCTGAAGTAGACAGCCTTCAAACATCAAAGAACTGATGGCTTTAAACTTGTAAGTGATAACAAAGAACTTTCACAAAAATTCAACAGCACATATAGAAGTGAAAGTACTTTGGAAACAACAAAAACGTCTACTATTAAAGGCATTATTACTGTGATCATCGTTCTTTTAGTTCCTCTGACTAAGCCAGTATGCTTTGTCTTCCTATTTTCTATTTCTAATTTTGGCCTATTTGTTCTAACCGTCAGAAGCTTTATCCCAAGTGACTCCAAATAATTAAAAAAAAACTAGACTAAATTAGGCTTTATTTAAAATAAGCATTCAATTAAGTAGCATAGCAAAGGTTTTTCTTCAAGGAAAGGGTAAGGAAGACATAAGTTGAGAAGGAAGCAACAATTAGCTTAATTCCAACTGTCTTAGTCTGTTGAAGCTACTAAAATAAAAATTCTGAAACTGGTGGATAACACAGGAAATGATTTCTCCAAGTTCTGGAGGCCAGGAAGTCCAAGGACAGGGCACCAAACGTTTGCTTCCAAGTTCACGGACAGCTTCTCACTGTAATTTCCTGTGGCAGAAAGTACAAAGGCATCTGCCAAACTTCTTTATAATGGCATAAATTTCATTACCAATCATCTTCCAAAGGTCTTGCCTCCTAATAGCATCTTGTGGTTGGGACTTCAATCTGTGAATGGGGGAAGGGAGTGGGACCAACACATAAACATTCAACTGTGGCTGGATTTAGGTAGGAACTCCTTTACACCCAAGTAAGTGAACTGTTATCCCTGTACTCTGCCCATACTTTTCTCTGTGAAAGAGAAGTCCTTGGATCCAAGAAGCCAGGGAACTATGTCCACTTAGAACCCACAACCACCTTCACTCTAAGTAACCAGTGCACAGAAATTTCCTGCCTGAATAGTTCCAGTTCACTCCTGGGGATCACGTAAGCCCCTCCCGAGGCACTTCCCTCCATATGGGGTGTGACTGTGCCCTGGATGTGTGGCTGGGATATGTATTCACCTGTATTCAAGACCCAGGTGATATGTAATGGAGCCGAAAAAAAGAAGGAGGAAGCACCCCAGACGCATTCTCTCCACCCTGCCATATTACATGGCAGAACTTTGAGACAACCAAGCATATTTAGTTCAAATCTGGCCAGCCAGCAGAGTGTCATATAGTCTACCCATTTTAAATATTCACTCAAATGTAAGTGGACCTCCATCTGTGGGCCCAACGATTCTTGGGTATGAATCTGGTTGTACTTTTTAAACATTTTAGTCCTCAGAAGAATCTTACCTGATATTTGTTTTATGTGGTCCATTTTTCAAGGTCAACCTGATATATAATCCCAACTCTAAATGGAGCACATAATAGTGACTCTGTCTCCACACTGCACTCAAACCATTCATTTATTTATAGAATACTTGGAAGTTTCTTCGGCTTTGTGACTTTACCAGTTTAAAGTTTACCCAATGATTTATCATTTTCTCAATCAAATGATAAAACATAGGTGAAAGTGCTATAAGCTATAAAGTGCAATCTACTTAGATATAAGAAATTGTTTTATTTCTATCTTTCAAAAAATTGTACGGAGAAGCAAGGCCACAGTTTCCCACACCACTGTGTGACTGTGGTTGTGGAGATTTCATTTGTGAGTCTAATCAAAAACATGGGAAATTAACTTCCCAAATACGCAGGTTATTCCTGTTATTCCCGTAAATTTGCTTATTTGGAGTCCCGAACCCTGAAGATGCACACTTGCTTAAGGCAAGTACTGTAGTACTCGCTCAGGAGACTGTGTGCAAAAATCACACATGGCAGTAGCAAAGGCAGGTCCTTTGTATATTTCTGCATTGTCTCCAAACATCTGGGCAGGGGCTTAACTTCTCCTGAAGCCTAGAGCCATACCAGGTGTCATGTCTTTGGCTTATGCATACCCACTGCTTTGCGAGGTTCTACCTCTTAGACAATATAGAAATATGTAATCAGAGTTGGAGAAATTACAAAGCCAAGTTTATTAGAAGGAAAGAGAGAGAGAACAAAAGCTTCCCATTAGGGAAGGGGACCCAGACCTGGATGGCCATTTCCTGTGCAGCCATTTTCCTTTTATGAGTTTTGTCTTATCTCCAGGTGGACCCTGTGACTGGTGCTGCCATCCCAGTTGATGATTTATGCAGCATTTAGGGTACCAGTTGGTTATGTAGTGAGATAGTGATGTGTAACTGAATCCCTCCATCTCCCTTCGTCCCCTTTGTGCATGTAAAGCTTCTGAAATTTGCATGCCAAAAGTTTAAGAAAGGGAAGTGGATTTAAAAAAAAGGGGAGGGGGAGCAGGGAGAACAAAGGCAGTGCTGGTCAGTTTCTGCGCTTGTCTTTAGCTAATGTCAATGTCTCAGTTTAGCTCCGTGGGGCCCACCACCCTACTCTGTCCTAGCTATTCTTTTTCTTTTCCTAACAAAGGGCTGAGGAGAGCTCTCACTTTCAATCCAAAGGCCAAAACAAATAGCCCGTAGTCTGAGTAGTCTGAGTTTCCAGGATCCAGCAGACTACGGATTAGAAGAAACCAATGGAAGAAAAGAACTTGCCTGAAGAGTTGCTTCTCGGTTATCCAGGCCATGAAACAGACGCATAATAGTAACTCAGAGAGGATAAGAAAAATTATATTCTGGATTATAGTTCCTGTTCTCTCCTCCCATTTCATGCTTTAACACAGACACTGACGACTAGACCACATGGAGCTGAGTTGCCATTTTCAGAGCCCTTTGATGCCTATTTATCTTATCTAGAACTCTTCGGTCGCAGAAACTTGCTTACCCTGTAATTCCAAGCACAGGAAATAGCGGTGAATGTGATGAATAAGATTCTTGCTGTCATGGAAATCATATTTAGTAACATTCTTTTATTTTTTAAAGAGGAGCTTCTTTGAAATGCCTTTTACAAACTTTTTGGTCCACTTCTAATTCCTTCTAAAACTTTTGACAATTGCCAAATAATACATAAACTAAAAATCAAAACCAAAATAAATTTGCATGGTGAGTGCTACCAACGAAATAAACCAGAAAATATAATAAAATGCACCTGCACCAGGCACTATTTAACATAGACTCTCAGATAAAAGAAACAGGTGGCAGGCCTCTGGGGTAGGGCTCTTTCAGAGTGGCTGAGCCTGGCTGTCATCCTCCCCTGGACCTACTCAGCCCAAGAGAAAACCCATTCATCCTGCTGCATGAATGACCCAAGTACCATTGCTACCGCTGATGCCCTCTCTCCTAGAGCCACCCTTGTGAGCAGGTCCAGCCGATCTTTGACCCCTAACGTCTTCTAGACAGGCAGTGTGCTCCTCACACTTCCAGATATGTATTTCTGTATCTCTTCTACTTGCCTGTCAGGAGCATTAGTGGCTAGGAAGTGTCCACGGTCCTCTCTACTCCTAGGACATCTCTTAACTTAATCCATCTTCTCAAATTTCTGATTTTTCTCTTACATAGGCTAGAGGTGACAGGAGGGATTTTTTTTTTGCTGTCTCTGAGTAATTCCATATCGATATGTCTAATATTTACTTTCCAGAAAGGATGGGTACTTATTGCTTACTGCTCTGTGTTTCAGATACTCAGTTAAACCTGTAAGAAGAAAAAGAGCTTCAGCTTAACATCTTGGCACATTAGTTCGTGCGCTTCAAGGAAATGGATTTGATTCCAGCAGCCCTCTCTGAGGTATGGCAGAATCTCCTTTCTTTTCCTAGAAATATGGAGTCCCATGAAGAGAAATTGGTGACTCTGCTGGGCGGGTAGGGCAATTAGGCCCTTCTTGGATATCTGGTCATCACAGCAGAAAGATTGTCACCTTACGTTAGTAATGTCTGCATTGAGTTTAGGATACAAATGCTGTATTTTCCCTGGACTAAGCAAAGTCTTAGATATATAAAGATCGCATATAGAAAAAGCCTCAATAAGCAATAAGTTGCTGTTGATCCACCCCAATCTCCCTTCCAGACTAGCATGAGACTGAACCACATTAGCACTGGTTGTTTTTCGGCATCATTCACATTAACGAGATTGGCTTAAATTAGACAAGTATACATGTGCTTATCTTTTCATATTTCTTCAGGGCAAATGAGTTTGGGGGTACTCTATCTGCAGAATTGGATGTGATCCAATTCTGAGCTTTGCCAGATATTTACTTTGGGAAAATTGCAAGTGCTATGCAAAGTGTTTGACATTCTTTAAAGGCCAGAGATGTTACCACAGCACACCATCCTGTGAAGGGCACCTTTGCCTTGCCCCGAGGCCACAGAGCCACGGGAGCATCTAACTCAGAGCTCTGCAGTGACTTGGCTGCACACAGCCTAGAGGTACTCATTCACATGGAGATCCAAAATCACGACTCATCCCCAGTCCTCGTGAATGGAATACATAATAAGCCACACAAAGCCCATTAAAAAGGTGACTCACCCATATTTAATGACCAACAATAAAATAATGTGCCTATAACCCATTGCGCAAATGTCTACAAGTAGGGAAGAACTTGACAAGGGCAAAACATTAGAATCTGATTATGCAAATAGAAAAAAAAATGACTGGCTTTGAAAGAATTCAGTTTGCCTCCTGCCTGACTTTCCTCTGGGTCTTGCTAGCTTCAGACAGGCCTCTGAGCCCCAGGGCACAGGGGAAACATTTGTGTTTATTCATTGGTTATTTCCTACCAGAGAGCAAAGGAAAAGGCATGTTTTGATTACTACTGACATTTAAGTCAGGACAAGGGTGAAAAATCTGAAGTAAGAAATCATAAGATCTTAGGCTATCGGCAGGGAAAGACTATTTGAAGATCGTGCTTGGGGAATTCCAGAAAGGTGAAGTGACTACTCTAAGGCCACACAGCCAGCAAAACTGCGACGCAGGTCCGCCGTTTTGGGGCCTGGAGTCCCAGTCGACTTCCAGGGTATTACTGCTCTTCTCCCCTACCCCACACCCCTCACTCTCCCCTTCCCTTTTCTTCTTTCCTGTCTTCTCCTCTTAAGTTTTTTAGAAAATGGATGGATACTGGGTTTTTTAGACCAGTTTCCAGTTTCCACAAAAATGACCAAATAATAGACATTTTCCTTATGTCATCTCTTATCCCCATGCAGCTGGTATGAGTTTGTCTTTTAGAATTGACAAATAAATATTGATATATTTTGTTCAATAAAGTCCATAGTTTACTATAGAGTTTACTCTTTGTGTAATATAGGTGTCTTGTTACTAACAAGTATGTATTCGCATGTCTCCATCATTATACTGTCTTATAGAATATGTTATTTCAGCTGCTGTGTGAGACTTCATTGCTTTAATAATCCCTTATGCTTGGTTCCACATCAAGTGGGTCTTCCTATCTGTTGCTTGAACTCTCTTAATGGAAACCCAGCACTTAATATTTCCCATGCCTTTCATTTCTTGCCTCAAACGGACTTTTTCTAAATTCAGAAAATAAAGGTCATGAAATATTTCATGAATCTCTGAGTTTCATGCTCATCCTAGTATAGGACTGTGAGACTTGTCTGCTTGAATAGAGCTGCTTTCAGAGATGTGTCCTCACCTTGCTCCCAGAGGCTGGGAGAGATCTCCTGCACAACGTTCCCAGAGCCTTCTGATCAAGGAGCGCAAGCCCTCTCTCCAAGAAGTCCCTCCCACCATCCATCTGACCTGTTGCTTGAGATGCATTCACTACTTTGTAAATGCTCTCTTTCCAGATTAGAAAAAGAAACAGCCTCTCTATAGCATATTAAAAGAAGCAGCTCCAGGATTAATCAAATTAATGAGAGAGAAAGAATCAATAAAAGTAATTATCACACATAAACTGAAGAAAATAAACAAGTTATTCATTGAATGTTTTGCTTTGCCACTAAGGGTTTGACTTTAAAAAAAAAATAATTTAAATGAGATTCAACCTGTACAAATGAGTTCCAGCCAGCAAGGAGAGGCTGTGAAGGTTTCTGAAAGGGATCCGGTCCATGGTGGGTCAGAGCACACAGGAGACAGGCTCACACCCACACCCAGGAGCTGGTGTGCATCGACGCATCTTTTTGAAAATAATTTGGCAGTGTATGTTTAGAGACAAAAAGTAAAAAAAAAAAAAAATCATTCCTCTTCATCCAGAAATTGCATTTTTAGAGAATTAATCTTAAAATAATTAAAAAATGTTGAAAGACTTTGCTCAAGATGCTCACTAGTTTTGTAATACCACCGAAAGGGGAAAGAAGGAAACAAGTTAACGTCCAACCGTAGGGAGATGATGGGTGTTTTGGGGTGTTTTTTTTTTTTTCTGCAAATCAAATCCTAATACCTTTCTTGTTTGGAGAAAGGACCCCACAGGTAAATAATAGTAAGGGTTAAATTCCTGCCACTTACTGCAAAATCACATGGAGCTGTTCTTCCTGCTGCTTGACCCCTGATCCGTAGGGTAAGACATTGCTTAATCTGAAACCAAAGCAAACAATGCAAAATCCTGAGCCAGATTGCCACGTGGCCAGCCGTGGCTAAGGGTCCACTGCTGAGTCTATCCCGACTTCTACCTCCTTTCTCAGCCTGTGCACTTAGCCTTCCTACACGTTCTCTGGCTACCTATATGATTCCAGGAAACTCTTCCATTACTTAATTTAACCAAGGTTGGGGTAATTTTTAAGACTTGCAACAAAAATTGGAACAGACGCAATGAGAATTATTAAATCTATCATAAGACATCTATTTAACATAATATAATCTATCAAATCTCATGTTTTCGACACATTTAGATAAATAGAAAAGAAGATTAGAACCTGCATGGATCACAGTTCTATAATCCTATATACAGCTATATAATTATTATATCTACATATCCAAATTCTGTGTCTGTATGTGTTTTGGCACGTGTATGAAAACTATTGAAAGAAAACACACACAAATTTGAACAACTCTTTTATCTGAAAAGAGCTTTTGATAGCTGCAGTCTCATGCTTCTTCCATCATGCAAGCCATTTTTCTTCATTATTAACTTATTCCTCATCTTGTTTACAAAGTCTTCGCCCACCTCAGGTGGGCTCCCTTGTCTGTGCTTTGGAAGTACTTAACACATCCTTGCATCATAACACTGAGGCGTAATTGCCTCTCTAATTTACTGTCTCCCTAACCATTTCTTATTGGATGTTCTATCCCTTGTGTCTCCTATAACACAGGCTTATGGTAGAAATTCAATAAAAATTTGTAAACTAGATGCACACAAGAAATATTGATATAACCTGAGAAACCATGGTATTCTGAAGAAAAGGTGACTAACAGAAAGCAGTCAGGTGAAAAATAAAGACAGACAGAAAATTGCTACTTTCCAATGAGTAAATTACAGGTGACAGTCAATGAACTACTTTGTACCAAGTGAAATGGACAGATGTTATGCTGTCCAGTGCATCAGATTGGCAAAGATAAATAAAATATGGCTTTTTCTTGGTGTAAATCATTGCAATAACTGCCTCTCCTCTCAATATTTCCCTTTGCTCTTTGAGATATTGTGTGCTCATCCAGCTGCTGTCCTCTGAGTATATCTTTAAGATTACCATCAGCTAAATATTGCATTGTCTTTAGGTGATTTTCCTACATTGCGATTCCTCACCACATTTTCAATGATTTTCTAGTTCCAGACAAGATACAGACTGTTAATTCACCCCTGCCTCTGCCTTGCCCAAGGAAATTGAAAATAAACTTTAATTTCCTAGCAGAGGGTTATGAGTGTTTTGTGTGGTTTGGAGAAAAACGGTAGTAATTGTGTTTGTTGGAATTAGGGACTATTAGGAGAGTTTCTGAAGTTAGTAAAGTTACAAAGATATTGATCACCTGTCCATCTACTTAGAGGTCATTCCGTGAGCAGAGGCCTTCTCCACATCTGAACTCTGCTTCGTACCTGGCCTCCACCTGCCAGTCACTCCTGGTAGCCACATTCACAGACTTCAGTACTGAATTTTGAATTCTATCAGCAGCTTTTAGTTGCCTTGGAGAGGCTGTTGAGCCCTTTCTCATAGTTAGACAATTACCTCTCAGACTACACAAAATGAAAGGAAGAACTTCCTTCAGGAAAAATCAACAATCCCTGCTAGAAAAATAAACAAGAGTGATTTCAGCCTATCAGAAAGCCAAGTCCTGGCGCCTGGAGACAAAGGCGGGGCAGAAAAGTCTTGGCTGCTAGGCCCAGCCACTTGAGGAATTTAAGAGTCTTTCCTCACTGAAGTCCTAGAATGGGCCAAATAAAGAAAACAGGAAAAAATATTATTTCTGGAAGGAAAAAATAAAACCCAATACATTAACTTTTGGCAGCTGTGATTTTTTTGTTTTAGTTTTCATTTCTTCTTTGCAAAACTATCTTTATTGTAAAAAGAAAAAATGCATATGTAAGGCAAGGAAAACAGTAGTCAAGAAATATCTGTCCACCTACTGTGTAACATGTACTGGGCTCCATACACCAGTGAACATGAAAGAAACAGTCCCAACGTGTGTACATAAATTCTCATGTGCGTCATCTATCTTTTTAAATTCACTGCAGTTGTTCCATGTATATAAATAATTTCTGTCTACTCACCATCTTTTCATGGTTTTAAAAGTTCTTCATGGTCAAGAAATTCTGACGACTATTTTCACCATAGGACAAATTACTGCCATCACAAACAACACTGAAAAGAACACATTTGTGGCACATAGCATTTTTTTCTTCTGTCATAAATGTTTCTTGGGTTCAATACCCTGGAGTGAAATTCACAAGTTCCTGATGAAGCACTTGTGGCAGATGCACGCTCCTGGGCTCTGTGCCTATGACACTGGCAAGCTTCGTCTTCTCACCCATGGCAGTGTTTCTGGCTGAACCTGGATACTACATCAGCATCCTTCTTAATAGAGCCAAGAATTCTCTATCATTCAGCCACTGTAACCACCCTGGCAAATAAATTGAGCTTCATAGGCACAGAAACACCAGAATTTTGCCTTGAATATAGGTCACTGGGAAATAACACTTTTTTTACTTTCTTTTCCTAGAAAATCATCAAACTTTCTGAACAGACCCAAGCTTTCCTGTGATTCCTTGCGTGCATTTGGGTTTCTAAATATTCAATCCCTCCCTCCCCACCCATGGTTTTCTGTCGGTGCTCACCACATTATGATGCCAGCTGCCTTTTTGAATTCAATAAATAAATATCTCCAGGGTTTAAACGTAAGAGACTACATTTTGGTAAACTGGTCACCTCCTCACGTGTTCAATAACTGGCACTCTTGGGAAAGAAATCTCCCAGTGTAATGAAAGAGAAGCCCTGGTACCTTTCTTCTTAAGTTAGAAAATTAAAGCCACAAAGCCACCAAGGGCTAGTATTCTCATCTTCTGGAGAAATCCTCTGACCTTCATATGGGCAAAAGTGTGGCAGACTCGTGTATTCACTTTTCTGGTAACAGGATCAAGGCCCAACCAGAATATTATCAGCTTTCCCTCCATAGATACATAGAGCCTCCAGAACCCTAAGGAAATTTTCTGAAGAATTTGACTTCTGCCCCAGAATTAGAGGTCTCTAAGTTCTGCTGCTTGCTTTTCCCTCCAAGCCTTAGTGCTCTTTTTTCCCCCTAGCTTTCCCAGTTCCAGGGACATCTACTTACAGGGTTTATCTGTTTTTTTTTTTTCTCCCTCCGCTGGTTCTTGGCTAACAACCTCTCTATCTACTACTCCCCAGTCTGCCCCCCACCCTCTCTACATAGACTCACTGTCCTTCCTATACTTTTCAAATGCATCTGGTTGGACTCCCAATTCCAGCTCTTGGCCACATTGCCCCCACTCCACCCCCCCACCCCATCCCGGATGAGTTAGTATGTCCCATAATCTTACCACTCATGGCTGAAGTGGTTGGCTCAAAGGACCAGAGCAACCAGAATGTTTTCAGAGTTATTAGTCTTCTGGGGCATTCCATATGATTCTCTGAAAGTTGCTAGGTTTGTTTGATGAACTGAGCACTGACCATGGTCGTGCTTCTCTGCCCCCCATCATGTGGCAGAGGCTCCTTCACAACAGGAGAGAAGGAGTATGAACACAGAGATGGAGGAGGGGTTAGGTGAGTCTTATTGGCAGAGTCTAAGGGTTTCCTTTACCCTATCCCAACAACAAAAGGGTAAAGTCAGTGTGATGGTTAATTTTGTGTCAATGTGACCGGCTAAAAGCTATTTGTTACACCATTATTTCTGGGTGTGTTTATGAGAACGCTTCTGAAATAGGTTAGCATATGGATCAGTAGACTGAGCCATGATGATTCCCTTCACCAACAACAGGAACATCATTCTACCTGCTGAGGACACAAGGAGAACAAAAAGTCGGGAGAAGGGTGATTTCTTCTCTCTCTTGAAGTAGGATATCCATTTTCTCCTGCCCTTTGGCGCTCATGTTTCTGAATCTCAGATCTCCTGATTGTTTATGTTTCTCTGGAGAACCCTGACAAATATGGTTGGCATTATCCCTCTGAGAAGGACCTATATCCCTGGTACAGACTGGTAGATGAATTGGAGTATGAGGATCATGGTTTGCAGTAAGTCAAAGTGCTGGCTTCTTGACAGAGACCTGCACTGACTCAACACTAGTATTTTTTTCCAAAAGGCCTAAGGGGGAAATCTTTTGGGAGTTCACAAATTTCTTTATCTGCAAATTTTAGTAATATCATCTAAATACTCCTAAGTTCCAGTACTAGTTCGGGTTCTTTCAACAGGCAGAATTAACAGAAATTATGACAAAAAGGATCTATTAGGAAGGCTTACAAATCTGAGGATAGAGATAGTCCAAGATGACAGCCTGCACGTGCGAGAGCTGGAGTGTCTGATGGTTGCTCAGCTGCTAAGTAGAATACCCATCCGGGACTGCAGGACAGCCAGTGAGAGTCTGCTGTGGATCTCGATTGTTCCAAGAACAATGGCAAAGATTGGTGACTGAAGATCGGCAACAGGCAGATAGGCACAAGTCGAGACTGGAACAAATCTGTAATGAAGATCAGTGGCGTGTAGCCAGGCAGCATCCGTAGACAATTGTGAAGGCGAGGGCTTTCCCAGAGGAAGAATCTGTAACAATCTTCCTTCTTCCTTCCTTTTATACCAGTGGAGATCCAGTTGGACTTCCCACATCTGGGTGTGTGCTCTGCCCTCATTGGCCAGCCCACAAATCACTCACACTCGAATCTAGGCTGGTTCTTCATTCCCAATCTAGGCATGGTTTCTAAACCCTAATCCAAGTGTGATAGTGGGAGTCTAGGAGGATGAGGGAGGGAGAAAGAGGGACAATAAGGGCAGGAAGGGATTGTAACTTTTTATGTGATATGTATGTGGATTGCTTCAAGTAATCTCTCCAATGGTCACAGTTCCTATGAATAACTTTCTTTCCCTAAGAAAGCTATTTTGTTGCGATACCAGAGTCAAAGGTTTCCCTTTGACAGAGAAGCAGGCTGATTAATGAACATGCTAGCTAATTAACTGAGTGTGCTCACTATCCCTTCAACGTTCCTCGTGCAGACGTTCTTCATACATAGCACTCCCACTGGAATGTCCTTTTATCGCCACTGTCTCTGGGAATATCCAAGTTTTTTCAGTTGTGCCACTTGTCCTCCAAAATCCACATATGGGTGTGAGCTGGCTGCAGAGTTGGTTTATTGATAAGAGTGGTGGTTTCAAAGGGGCCATATTTGGCTTGTGACTTAGATGTGATTCAGTTGTTAGTCAAGTGTACATGAAACCTTTATTGAGATTTATTTTTCCTCTTGTCAGTAATCTCTCAACAGGTCCAAGTTTTATGAGATAATTTTCATAAAATGAAATGTAAGAACTGCCAGATCCTATCATTTATTATGTTCATCTTCAATTACAATTACTGATTAGTTGAAAATTTCTAGCCAACACCTAACAGAATATGCCAGATATGACGGATTATAGTGTCTTGTCAGCTACTTAGGGAAAAGTTTTAACCACAAAAGTTAAGAAGCGCTGGTTGGAGACGATCAAATGTTCCCTCTTCCATGAAACCTTCTCTGACATTTTCCTGTTGTGTTTCTCATTCCATTCTAATCAATTGGTGTTTCTCATTATTACAAAGGAGCCGCCATGTGCCTGGTGTCATGTTAGATGCTGTGAGAAACCTTGTCCTTACTAGTCCTGGAATAATATCCTTCTGTCCCTCTTTCCACACCCTATCTGTTCCTCCAAGAGAAGAGGAGAAAGTAATCGAGCTGCTCATGACTTGACATTTCACCATAGCAGTGTCACTCGTGCTCTGTGCCCTGGACCCCTACAGTCAGGTGATGGAGACAAGCTTGCCTACCTTTCTCATCTTGCTGGTTGGACAGGTGGATTCTGGCTCTGTGTCTTCCATTTCCTATGACATATCTGGACATGTAAGCCCCAGAACCTCATAGTTGCAACTTCTCTAGAGACATAATCTGTCTTCTGCCAGGGTGAAAGAAAGTAAGTTGCCTGGATGCTTAGGCTTGGAGAAAAGCTCTGGAAATCTGCTATGGCTGGATGACTAAGTAAGGCCTATGTGTTATTAATTCTGTTTATCCAGATACAAGGGATGTCTTTCCATTTTCTAATGTCCTCTTCAGTTTCTTTTTTCAGTGTAATACAGGTGGTTTTTTTTTTTTTTTTTTTTTTTGTAGAGGTCCTTCACTTCCTTTGTTAGGTTTACTCCTAGGTATTTAATTTTTGAGGAGCTATTGAGAACAGGATTGCTTTTCTCAGCTCCGTCTCAGTGGGTTCATTAGTAGTATAGAGGAATGCTAATGATTATTTGTATGAATTTTGTAACCTGCAGTTTAGCTGAATTTATCAATTAGTTTTAAGAGTTTTGTGGTGCAGTTTTGGGGGTCTTCTATGTATGGAATCAGCTCATCTGCAAAATAAGATAGTTCGACATCTTCCTTTCTGGTACTTTTCCTCTCTCGCTTGATGGCTCTAGCTAAGGTTTGGAGAACTATGTTGAATAGGAACGGTGAAAGTGGGCCGTCTTCTAGTGCTCCTGATATAAAGGGAAATGCTTTCAATTTCTCTCCACTTACTGTGATATTTGTGGTAGGTTTGACACATGTGACTTCTGTCATTTTGAGGTGAGGTTCTTCTATACCTTTTTACTTCAGGGTTTTTTTTTTAAAAAAAAATCATGAATTGGTGTCAGATTTTGCAAAGGTCTTATCTGTATCAACTGAAATAATTGTATGATTTTTGTTCTTGCTTTTATTAATATGATGTACTACATCAATTGATTTACATATGTTAAACAAACCTTCTATTCTAGGCATAAAGTCAACTGGATTATGGTATATGATTTTTCGAATAACTTGCTGAATCCTATTTGCCAATGTATTATTGAGAATTTTTGTCTCTATATTTATCAAGGAAATTGGTCTATGGTTTTCTTTCCTTGTTAAGTCTTTGTCTGGTTTTGACATCTATACTGACAAAACTGATATACAGATTCAATGCAGTTCCTATCAAAATACCAACAACTTTCTTCACAGAATTTGGAAAAACAACCCATAAATACATTTGGAACCAAAAGAGACCTAGAATAACCCAAGCTATTCTGAGTAAAAGACAAAAGCAGGTGCCATTATGATTCCAGATATCAAATTATATTGCAAAGCAACAGTAATAAAAAAATGCATGGCACTGGCACAAAAACAGATTGACCAGTGGAACAGAACTGAGTGTGCAGACATGATCCCAACTACCTTCAGCTACCTCATTTTTGATAAAGCAGCCAAAAACATTCACTAGAAAAAGGACAGCCTCTTCAGCAAATGGCGCTGGGAACCCTGGTGTTCCTCATGCAGAAAAATGAATCTAGATATGCACATATCAAATCAAAGTGTATTCAATGAGTGAGAATGGTGCATATCCAGAAGTCAACAGCAATTGAAACCAGCAAGACTGCAGGGAGAAAGGAACCATTTTACATTGGTGGTGGGACTATGGAAAGCAATATGGAGATTCCTGGAAAGGCTGGAAAGTAAATATGCCATTTGGTCCAGCAATACCTCTTCTGGGTATCTTTCCAAAAGAGTTAAAAGCAATATATAATAAAGATTTATACCCGTCTTTATAGCAGCACAATTAACAGAAAGATGTCAAAATATCCATCAGCAGACCAACAGCCACAAAAAGTGGGGACTAGGTACAGAATGGAGTCCTAGTCTTCCACAAAGACAGATACATTTGAAGAATTTTGGGTAAACAGATGCAACTTCAGACCATTATACTTAGCAAAGTGAGTCAAACTCAGAAGTAAAAATATTGTATGGTTTCTCTGATATGAGAAACCCAGATACAGGCATTTCATAGAACCAAATAGGTGTGATAGTGGGAGTCTAGGAGGATGAGGGAGGGAGAAAGAGGGACAATAAGGGCAGGAAGGGATTGTAACTTTTTATGTAATATGTATGTGGACAAAATCCTCAGGCTGGATGTAAACATTGCATATGGCGCGCGTGCGCGCACGCACACGTGTGTGTGTGTGAGTGCTTGAGGGGAAAAAAGACCAATGTGTTAAAGGCACAATCTCCCGGGTAATGCTATTGAGAGGGATTACAGTATGAATTAAAAGTTATCCCCATACTGGGGACATAGCTCACTACTAATACTCTGGATTCATGCCTAGTACCACAAAAAATATCCCCCCAAAGACTCAAATGTTCAGAGGTTCAGGGGTTTTTGGAAAGTGGTTGGTCAAAGGTATGTTAAACTAATCAATGGAAAAATCGATGAATTATTGGGTTCATAGCTGAGGATGCTGTTAGGAGAGGGAACCTACCTGGAGGAAGTGAATCACCAGGAGCAAGCATGGAGGAAGTGCTCCTGCTCGTAGCCTTCCTGGCTCTCTCTACTTCTGACCATTATGAGATGAGCAGCTTTCCTCTTCATCCCCCTCTCCCATGATGTTTCTGTCTTGGAGTCACCTGAACATAGACTAACTTCTCTGAAACTGTGAATCAAAAAAAAATTCTTTCTTATTTAAATTGCAGATGATGGGTATCCCCCACCCCTGTCTTGCAATAGGAGAGATCACCATAATAGGTGATGGGACTTTTAAAAGGTGGGGCCAAGTGGCAGGTGTTTTGGTTATTGGGAGCATGTCCTCAAAGGGGACAGTGGGATTTCAGCCTCTTCTTCATCTCTTTGCCCTCCGGCTCTTGGTGTCAGTGGGTTTGCTCTCTCACCCATCCTCACCGTGATGTTCTGTCGCTTCATGGGCCCAAAAGAAATGAGGTTAACTGATCACGAATAGGAATCTCCAAAACTGCATTAATTTCAAAATAATTTTTGTAAGTTGTCTCAGGTATTTTACCATAATGACAAAATGTTGACTACCACAGGATCTAAGTACTCCTTAATCAGAACTTGAATTCCATCCTTCTGAGCTCTAGCCCAAGCACACCCTGGCTTATGCAGCTTCTGCCTCCTGTATCTCACACGGGGTAGGACAATTTGACTGTTATGCCTCCCTATTCCTTCACCTTACAGGTTCTTCTGATACATCACTTCTTCTCATTCGTGTATCCCATATTGCGCCTGTTTATTTTTTAAAAATTGCCAGGTTACCTTCACTTAACAAATATGATTTTAGCTGGGCTTGGGAATCAAGCCAAGATTAGCAGATTTATTCACTCTGCCACATTTGAATTGACATTTTCCTGGAACCTCTATTTCTAGTGTTAAAGCCTATTTGCTTGTAGGCTACTTACTTTTGTCAAAATAATATATTTACTTCTTAGAATCATTAGAAAAAATAAGTATTTTAATAATTATAAGTAAAAGTAAATAGGTAGAAGTAAAAAACAAGTATTTATATTTAACTTTTCTGAAATCTTACTAGTTTTTGCCATATATTTTCTCAAAAGAAAATTTAAAAATAAAAGTGACATTGGAAGTGCCATGTCTGCCTGTGACACTTTTTACATTAAAACTCAAACCAGGCCCTGGAAATAGTTGGGGGTTCCCTGGTCTGGAAGACCAATTTAGGGTAGAGAAAGAAGAGCAGGAATGTAGGAAGAGAGAAAACATTAATACAAAGAGAAGGTTTTTGTTGTATCCCAAACAAATTCTACCTCATTCACAGTTCTTTCCAGGGTCAGGCCCTAACTAATAAAACAAATACCATCTGTATTAGTCACTTATTCTATTGTTGAGACACAATACCCTACATCCACATCTTAATGGAGGAAAGGTTTAATTTGACTTACAGTTTTAGAGAGGTCAGTTTTTGGTCAGCTGGCTCTACAGAAAAAAACTTCATGGCAAAAGAATATGGCACAGTCAAGATGCTTAATTCACGGTGGCTGGGAAGCAGAGCAGGGAAATAGTGCTAGAGAGAAAGGGGTAAGAGGCCAGATGTACTACCCAAGGTCATACCTCCATGACCCACCCAGTCACACTCATAAGTATACTTACTCATTTCATCAATGGCTCCCAATCAAGTTCACACAACTAAGCTCAACCATTACAGCATCATAAAGAAATTCTCTCCAAAACAAAAAGAACTTGAAATCCCACTTGAGGTCAAGCTCAATAGAAAAAAGTATCACAAAGTCCCAACAGAACTGGAGACCTGGGGCTCTCAACACCAGCATATCAAATATGGTAGCTGAAGAGGACAAGAGACTTGGCACAGAGCCATGGATTGGCATAGTTACCTACTCTTGTTTCTCTGTTTCTCGAAGGAAATTTCATTTTTTTTTTTTTTGCATTTTTTCCTGCCAGTATCCATTATTCCTGGTGAGGTCATGAAAATTTCAACTCATACATTTTTGCTTGGCTTCCCTGCTTTTATGAGCATAGGCAGAAGCAGAACCTGAAATGCAGTTAACCTTATTAACTTGAATATTGTTTGAAAAGGTAAATAGGTAGGTTCTGAACCCTATTATGTCCTGTCTATGTTTCCTCTAGCCGCAGGAATCCCAAAATGCACTATATCTCCCTTGCAAGAGGACTCCATATTAATATTTATCGGACAATATTTGCTAATCCTCTTACCCTCTAACATGTTATAGCCAGTCCATGGAGCCTGAAAACATAACTCGGTAACTATGTACTTAAGAGCTTGTATTCTTGGCTCTTGAATTTGAACCAGGAAAGGAAGCCAAATAATGAGCAACTCATAAAATGACATGCTCAAATTATATTTTGTTCTTCCCAAGGCCCAGCCCCCAAAGCATACAATGACAAATGCAGTCAGTGGAGGGAGGTGCAGAGAGTTTAAGCCCCACTCATCCTATAGTGTATGTCAATTGCTTTGTGTTCCAGCTTCTATTTATACCTCTTTTAGCACACGAGTTTCCCTTGGAAATAACTAACTCCCTTACCTTCAGGCTTTGTTACATGTTCTCTAAGGAAAAGAAAAATCTCACCTCAGTTCCACCCCTAGCCAGAGATATTTTTCAGAAATGAACATGTAACAAAACTAGAACCAGATACTTAGCAAAACTAGCGGGAAAGGGGAAATTATTCTTTGCCACTGAACTTAATTATAATAGAGTCTGGAGGAGCGAAGAATGCCATGATAAATCTAGGATGAAGCTGCTATTGGGAAAGGTAGATACGAAAGAATAATAATGTTATTATTGTGGTTAAAATCAGGAATGTCCCCCCAACGTCTCACATATTTGGATGTTATTTATTACTAAAAAACCATGTACCATAAGGAGATGTGGGCCTGGAGGGTTGGATTGTCGGTGTGTGGTGGCAGACAGGCATGTGGTAAGCTATGGATTACAAGTGTGTGGTGGATTAGAGGCTTAAACCTTGAAGAGGCAGGACACTAAGGCTGAACCTGGAAGGGGTAGATCACCAGAACAGGATCTGGAAACGTATGTGCTGCTTCCTCCCTTCCTCAGGGACTCGGCTTCCTGTTTGCAATGCTGTGAGGAGCTACCTCCACCTCTGCCTACACCATGTGTTTCCACTATTGCCAGACACCCATGAATGGCCTACACCCTTCTGAAACGGTGAGCTAAGATAAACTTTTCCTCCCCTAATTTGTGTATATTGGGTATTCTGTCAGAGCAATGAAAAAGTAACTAAGACAGTTATCAATCCACATCTGAGTTCAGTCAACCTTGAAATTAGACTAGCTCCTAAAATTTATAATAAAATCTATCTACAAATTTCTTTTCTTAAAAATGAGACCAAGTGTACCTATCACAAGAGAAAGAGCTCTAAATGAAGCACATGCACTCATTCATTAATTCATCCATACTTAATACAGAGGACTTGCTCAATGAAAAAACTTGTTGATCAGTTATCATTTGTCCTAATATCTAAGGTTAATTCAGACCCATATTTTTCTTTTTTCAGTGCTGGTTCTGACTTTCCCTATTTAGATTGAGGGCAACATCATAATAACAAATATAGGAACAGTAATTAATAATAATTAACAAGTTTTGAGGATTTATCATCTATCAGACATTATTCAAAATCACCTTTATCATCTTCAAAATCACCTTTCATGGTGGTTATTATTATTACTATTGTTGCTGCCTTTTTATACATAAGCAGACAAGATGAAGAAAAGATAAGCAATTTTCAGAGCATGGCAATAAATTTATCATTAACATTTCTCCCTCTTCTTTCTAATGGTATTGCTAGAATTTTTCATTCAAGGGATGACATGTTTTAGTATATAGAGCCCCCTCTTTAAGTCCAGAAAGAGGCCACCATTGGCCTGCACTAGTGCCAACCCTATTCCTACTGGTATCAGCTGCATATGGGAAATGCAATTATAGACAGCAAGGCAGAAGTCAAAGCTATTACAAATTCTTCCTGACCTAAAGAAGACCCACGAGACTCCCTTTCTGCCCTGGACATTGACATCTGTCTGGCACAGCTAGAGCTGGGCTAGTCATCTGGAACTATAGGTGAAAAAGCCAACAGACTAAAGGTGACAATGTGGAAAGATAGACGCTGCGTCCCTAAAAGTGTTGGTGAGTTGCCAAGCTAGCCAACCCTGGCTCTGGCTTTCCTCTGGCCTTTCTGCAATATGACACGCTGCATTTCTCCTAATCTGATAAACTGTCAGTTATAACATGCACCATTACACTGAGTCTAAAGAAAAAACGAGTCAACTATGACACTACATTTTCTTCTCACTTAGAATTTTTACTTTATATCATATTTCATGAAGGAGTGTATTTAGACTCACTAATATTTAGATTCTACTTTTTTATACAGTAAAATATTTTGGTATATTCATCAATAAATGTCTATTTCAGAATAAATATATATTCATAGCAAATATATATGGGAAGTCAATTAGTCAAGGTATTCCTACACCTTATTGCACTGAGAGTGTAACTCTTGTGGATTACTTGTCCACAGAGAGCCCTAAGCCTTTAGGTTTTCCCACATATAATTGTCCTCTGTGCCACAAGGAGCACTGATGATACAACGTTTCTTGAGAGTCGTCACACATAATCTCTGGAGAGAGTTCCCCAACAGTACCACTACTCTGCCGGTTGGATGTGCGAGGACAAGCCCTGGCAATCACATGACACACACAACATCAGCGATGCTAAAAGACACAACATGTGAGCTTGTATTTGCACGCCTTTGGGGTTTAAAGAAAAAGATGATAATAACTTTTTCTTACTCTCACAACACTCCCAGTTTGATTTCTGTGGTCTGCAGCCAAAACTTCCTGTCCACTTCACTGTGGTCACTAGCATACGTGACAGAATGTAGATTTCAATCATCTCTAACTTCAGGATGGCTGTTAACTGGTAAGATGCCTTGTATGCTTTAATTAAAGTGGTGGATTGGAATATTGATGGTGACTCCCGGGAGTGTTGTGTTCAGAGGGATTCTGAGGCCGTTATTACCCATGACTGTCATAGAATTCCAAGTGCTGAGTGCTACGCAAGGTATGTGAGGTTTTTTCCTAGATAACCGTCTTAGACAATCATCTCAACTCTCAACTATCATTCAAAGCAAGGGATTCATACACCTGGACGAGGATGAGCTTCCATCTAAACACTTCAGAAAATTGGCCAAAGGGCCACCCAGCCTATGTACTGTGCAACTCCAGAGAGTGCTTTTCACATGTATTACGGCGTAAGTAACCCTGCACAATTGTGCATAATAATAACTCTGTATTTAAATATTATGAACTTAAGCTCCACACCTTATAATTGCAATCACTTATTCTGAAATTTTATACCCAGGATTAATGTCATATTATTTTATGTCTAACTAAATTTCCCTTTTATCTAAATGACATAAACTTAATAGTACAAAGCCTTTAGGTTGGCTTTGCCATGGCTCAATATTTGTCAAACATAAGTGAATCATTAAAACATTTTACATATTCAAAGGCCAGAATTGACTCTGCCATTCTCATAAATTTATCGAACCTAAAATATTCAACTTACTTGACAAGCTATAGCTATGAGCCAGGATCTACCTATGCTAAGCATTTTTTTTATGACATCATTAATCCTGATGTGGCCCTACAAAATAAGTGATTATTCCCATCTTACAGATGAAGATGGTAGTGGTTAGGAGTATGCTGTAGTCCACCTTCTATCACTATAACAAAATATCTGAGGCTGGGTAATGAAAAACAATTATATACCTTATAGTTTTTAAGGCTAAAAGTCCAAGACCAAGTGGTCCCATCTGTTGGGTCTCTGGCTATATTACAACATGGCAGGTGGCCCCAAGGTGAAAACACAAACAAAACAAAGAAAGCAGTCAGCAGGTGGGCTGGAGAGAGGAGCTCAGGGGCCAGGCATGCTCTTTTTTTTTATAACAGCACTCTCCATAGCTTTGAGTCTTTTCTAGGTAAATAAATGGACACAATTTGAGAGCATCACACTCAGTGAAGTGAGCCAGACACAGGGTTAAATACTGAATGGTTTCTCTAATATGAGAAACTCAGAATCTAGTCATTTCATAGAACTAAATGGGGGGAACAGTGCGATTTAGGGGGGAGGGGGAATGGAAAGGTCAAGAAAGGGAGAGGGGAGGGATGATAACTCTGATGTGATACATATATGCACAAAATACTCAAGTTCAATGTAAACATTATGTATTGTATATATGTAATATATTTACATATTAATATATGTAAATAAATAATATATAATAATATAATAATAAATAATAATATATGTAATAAATAAATAAATATGTATAAAATGGAGAAAATGTAAAATATACAAAAGTACATCCAAACCATAGCAGAAGATAAGTGCTAAAATCAGGCTACCTGGGTTCAACCCTGAGTTATGCATGATCTTGTATGAGTCACTTTGTCCAGCTTCCTCACCTGGGAAGGGAGATCTTGGCTGGGCCTGGGTCTGGTGGTGCCGGCCCATAATCCTAGTGTTCTCGGAGGCTGAGACAGGGGATAGCAACTCCAAGCCTAACCTGAGAAACTTAGCTACTTAATAAGACCCTCTCTCCAAATGAAAACCAAAAAGTGGGCTAGATAGATAGATAGCACAACCTGAAGGCCCTGGGTTTCTTTCATGTCTAGTACTGAGAGAGAAAGACAAAGAGAGAGAGATCTCGACAGTGCTAACTTCCGCCATATGTGAAGCATTCATCGCCTTGTTTGGCACCAACAGTCCTTTTTGCTGATACTGGCGCTGCAATTCCAGTACCCCATGTGCAGAAAGGTCTTAAGCCCTGGGTGCCTTTTCCACTCCGCATTTCTAACTATTACAAATGTTAAAGGGACTTGGAAGCTGTGTGGTCCCAGCTCCTCGTTTTGCAGCCTAGGCACTTGAGCCCACGTGCATATTTGCTAATGGGGAGTACTTGGCTATCTCCTTTCCACCACTTTGCTTTTTACTTAAATACCATGAACCTGATTTTCTGCAAAGTTCAGCTTTGTTGCAAGAGATCATCCTCACTCAAGGCCCCACCTGGTTGCAGTTCCTGGGCTGGGCATTTCTGTGCAGACCTGGTACCCAGCCCAGCCCCGGAGCAAGTTCATACTCAGAAATGTTAGAGTCCTACAACAATTATAAGGCATCATTTGCTTGCCCCAGGGACTTCTTGTGTGAATTAGTGTCTCCTATGAAAAAATGAAATTCAAGATAATAAATTGTCCTAAAGGGCTCAGATGTCTTTAATCGTGGTTTTATCTTCTCCCCCAGGCCCAGTGATTTCTAATGAGTTCCAGCTCACATCCTGGATGAATTACGGCTGGAGGAGGCTGTGCACTCAGAGAAAATAAACTAACAGTGAGTCTCATGTTTACTGTTTAATTCACTCCATCCAAAAATAGTTCCCTTTTTAAGGAAGATGTTTCAAATAGAAGTGAATGCTGATTAACCCCTGTGCTTCAGACCAGAAGGGGAAAAAAATGACAGAGGCAGCTTATGATCTTCTGATTTACGGAGCAATATAAACCTGCAACACCTGCAGCTTTGACAAGGGTTTCCTATTTCAGGCCTCAGTTTACTTGTCTGCAAAACAAGGAGAATAGTATCTGCCACAGCTGTTTATGAGGATTCATGCAAACAACCCGTCTAGCTCAGCACATGGTAGTAAGTGCCTGGTCTTTGGAAAGGCTAATACTTTATAATGCCATGC
>PVKB01003625.1:0-188208 GCA_004027205.1 Ctenodactylus gundi | reverse complement strand
GTTCCCCACTTCTCCAAATTTATGGCCTCTCCCCGCGCCTTAGGCTTCTCCTTCACAGCTTCCCTCCCAGAGCCACACTGCCTGGCCTCCGAGGCCTTCCTCTGAAATCTGGGTGGAGGCCTCCGTGACCCCACGACTCCTGCGCTCTGCATGCCTGTACAGTCAGGGCCCCATGGATGTTGCCAAGATCCACCACTGACTCAAAGTCGTCTGGCTCCCTGTGCCGTGATTGCAGCAGCTCCTGAGCACCTGGATTACTGAATTCTGTGGAGCTGAACTCTGGCCAACACTTTCCTCTTTGTCCATACAGGGAGCCCTGGGATACTCTTCTCAGAGCCAGATCTTTTGCATTTGTACCCTTTAATTAGTAAAGGGTGGGGTCTTGCTCATTCCTGAGATACCCCAAAGACCTTTTATTTTTTGAGACAGGGTCTCGTTCTGTAGTCCAGGCTGGTCCTGAACTCACTCTGGAGCCCAGGCTGGCCTTGGACCCACGGCAATCCTCCTGTCAGCATCTGGAGTGCTGGATTATAGGTGTGAGTCACCACACCCAGTTTATATGGTGCTAGGGAATCGAACTCAGGTACTCAACACTTGACTTAGCACTTGCTAGGCAAGTGCTTTAACCTGCTGAGCCATTCCTCCAACCCCAAGGCCTCTTTCTTACAGTCCAGATTCCAAGGACCTGGCTTCTTTTTAATGTTAATCTCTTTAACAGTCACCTGCTTTTTTTCTCCAGACTGCAAGCTTTTTGCATCTGTTTCTCTGCCATTTTCTCCTGCCTTTACACAGAGTTGACTAAAAGCTGTAAATCGTAACCACACGACAGCCTGGACATTAAGCTGCCTATAGGTTTCCTCGACCAGATTAAATATTTAGTCCACTGCCCTAAATCTCAGTTTCAGGCAAGGTCTCTAGACAAGGGCAAAATGCCAGCAAGCTGTCTACCACAGCATAGCACACACGGTTTTGGACCACTCGTCAGTACATTCCTCCTTCCCATTGGAAGCTCTTGGACCTGGCCCTTCCATTCCACACTTCTGCCAGTTTTTCCTGCTTTACATTGTAGAGCTGGCCAAGCTGCACACAGTGCCCACGTGAGCATGGGACTGCGTTGAGACTTCCTGAACCAGATTCAACAGTCTATACCCCTAATCCCAGATTCAGTCAGTCTCTGGACAAAGGCAAGACGCCAACACACTTTTGGCTAGAGAGTATCACATGTGGCTTCTAGACTAGACCAGATGCCAGTGGAGTCCTCCTTCCGATCTGAGACCTCTTGAACTTGGCCTTTACAATCCCCCCTATGTCAGCATTTTAGTTTTCTAAGCTCTGACCAGGAGCTCCCCACAAGCTCTGTTTATAGCGCTCCAAGGCTTCTCAGTGGGGCACCTTCACATGTCTCCCACCTCCTCTCGCAAACCAGTCCCAAAGGCTTCCAGAGTGTGTAGTCAGGTAAAGTCACAGCAGCAGCCCCGCTTTTCTGGTGCCAGTTTCTGTCATACTTGTCCCCCACCCCTTTTTTGGAGAGGGACTCACTCTGCAGTCCTGGCTGGCCCTGAGCTCACTATGGAGCAAAGGCTGGCCTTGAACTCATGGCCATTCTCCTGCCTCAGACTCCCGAGTACTGGAATTAAGGGTGTGTGCCACCATGCCCAGCCTCATGCGGTGCTGGGGAATTGAGCTCAGGGCCTTGAGCTTGCTAGACAAGTGCTTTAACTACTGAGCTATTCCTCCAGCCCCTTACTTCCATTCTCATCGCTGGGACAGAATACCTGACATTCACAAGTTAAGGGAGGAAAGATATTTTAGTTCACTGTTTCAGAAAGTCTCACACAGTCCATTGATGAACAGCTGGAAATGGTAGAAGCACATGGCAGAGGTCTAGCTGGAGAAAAGCTCTTCATGGTGGACAGAAAGGGAAGTGAGTAGGCAAAGCTAGAGCTTTCCTAGGAAGAAGCTGTAGCAATGTTTCTTCTTAGTTCAAGCTGGAGTTGGGCTCCCCACACCAGGGATGGGTGCCCTTCCTTCTCTTCCTGGCTCTCATTGTGATAACATACTTGAAAACTCTGCTCTGGGCTACCCCCAGTCTCAACATGTTGCCTCAGCCCCTCCAGGGCAGACCCTCAGCATCTGCCCCTTCCAGCAAGGCCCCACCTCCCGGCAGCGCGCAGTTCCATAGGCATCCCACTGCATCCAAATACATGAAGCTTTTTGGGGGGACACTCCTGATCCAATTCCAGTTTTAAGTCCTCTAATTCTCTAAGGTTAAAGGGAGCTATTCCCAGTCCCCCGGCTGAATGAGGAGCGACCAGATGGTGGGATGCCAGGGCATCTGTGGTTTGAGAAGTTGGGGTGGAGATATGAGTTGATTCAAGGCCTCTCAGTGCATAGGGCCTTGATAATCTGGGGGGAAATTCCTGTAGTGGAGTATGAGGTAACTCCTGCGACTTTTCTGGGTCATCAGGGGTCAGATGATGCAATGCTGCAACAGGAAGGAGTCAGTATTACATTTGGAGAACTATTTGGGTGCTCCCTCAAAATGAAAACAGCTGAGCGTGTGGGTGCTCTGTCTACTTCTCTTGTTTGCAGAAGAGATCCTGCTGGTGAACAGTGTTGTCATCAAGACTGTTGCCTCCCTGCCGAGGCCAACTTCCCCGGCCCTCTGGGGCTCCCTAGGCTGTGAATTGGTGCGGAAGATGAGAGAGGTGAGGGGTTTGCTTCTTAAATTGTCTGGGCCCATTTCCTTCCAGTGTGAAAGGAGACAGGCAAAAGGAGATCCTGAGGAATTGGTAATGAGCATTTCCCATCTCTAAAGACAAACTGTGTGTTAGGCAGGCTTCTCCACAGAAAAAGGTTCTGTCCCACGCCTTCCCCTTACCCATGCATAGTCAAGAAGTTCCTGGTGAAGAGTTTTGTCTCTGATGTCCCCTGTGATGTCCCTTCCCTCATTTCCTCATCTGGATGTGAAAAGCTTCTAATTGAACTGAACCTGCTTGTGACACTGGATCTACCAGGACTCTGTGGACTTCTAACCAGACAATTGGGGTCTCAGAGGTGTGAGGACTGGTGTGTGTCCTGTCCCTAATGGAGAGCTGGCCCAGGAGTTTTGGGATGTCAGGGACCTACTTGGGGCCATTGCTCGCAGGGAGGAAAGGCAGAAATTATCCCTTATTTCACTGCTAATCTAGGTGGTAAATATGGACTAGAAAGGTGTTAACCTCTTCATTTTCAAAATCACACTCCTTAAATGAGTGCCTTGGGGTGGGGGCCAGTGGTTACAGGAAAAAATGGCCGAGGAAATCAAATTAGTCCTCCATAGTTGGGGATCAAGGAGTGAGACTGACCAGTGTGGGAACAACAACAACAAAAAATACTCTTGGGGATGGAGGAATAGCACGCAGGAGACTGAGCCGGAGGATTGTCTTTGAGTTCAAGACCAGCCTGGACTACATAGCAAAACCCTGTCTCACAAGAGAGAGAGAGAGGGAGGGAGGGAGGGAGGGGGAGAGAGAAGGGGAGAAAGAGAGAGAAAGAGAGAGAGAGAGAGAGGGAGAGGGGGAGAGAGGGAGAGAGGAGGAGGGGAGAGAAGGCAAAGAAGGGTGGAGCAGAGGGCTCTGAGAATAAAGCCAGCAAGGTAGTTGTTGAGGCAGGAGGATCAGGGTGAGTTCAGGGTGAGCCTGGGCTCCATGGTGAGACTCTGTCTCAAAAAAGGTGGGAGGTGTCCAGTTTTCCCAGCACCATTTGTTGAACAAGCTGTCCTTTTTCCAGTGTATGTTTTTGGCTCCTTTATCAAAAATTAGGTAGTTGAGGGTATTTGAGTTTGTCTCTGCATCCTCAATTCTGTTCACTGGTCAGTTTGTCTGTTTTTGCACCAGTACCAAATTGTTTTTATGACTGTTGCTTTACAGTACAGCGTGATGTCTGGTATTGTGATGCCTCCTGCCTTGGTCTTGTCACTCAGGGTTGCTTTGGCTGTTCTTGCTCTCTTTTGGTTCCATATGAACTTAAGGATTATTGTTTCAAGTTCTTTGGAAAAAATTTGTTGGTATTTTGATAGGAATGTCATTGAATCTATATATTAGTTTTGGCAGCATAGTCATTTTGACTATATTCTGCTTATCAAAGAACAGGGGATGCCTTTCCATTTTCTGATGTTGCCTATGATTTCTTTCTTCAGTGTAATGTAGTTTTCTTTATAAAGGGAAAACTGGACATCAACATGCAGAAGAATGAACCTAGACACACATCTGTTACCACCCACCAGAATCAAATCCAAGTGGATCAAAGACCTAGATATTAAAAGTGAAACACTGAACCTTCTAGAAAACAAATTAGGTAAATAACCAAAAGGCATAGATGTAGGCAAAGATTTTCTTAATAAGACACCAAAAGCAAAAGAAATTATCCCCATTATTAATAAATGGGATCATGTCAAATTAAAAAGTTTCTGCACAGCAAAGGAAATTATCAACAATGTAAAAAGAGAACTCATAGACTGGGAAAAAATATTAACCACCAACACCTCAGATAGGAGGCTCGTAACCAGAATATGCAGGGAACTGAAGAAATGTAAGCCCCCCCCCAAATTATGGACCCTATTGAAAAATGGGCAAATGAAATGAAGAGGCAGTTCACTCAGGAAGTAGTTCAAATGGCCAATAGATACATGAAAAGATGTTCAACATCCCTAGCCATAAGAGAGATGCAAATCAGAACATGGCTCAGATAGTATCTCGCTCCAGAGAGACTGGCCTATATCAAGAACTCAAACAGCAGTCAGTGCTGCTGAGGTTGTGGGGGAAAGGACCCTCCTGCACTGTTGGTGAGAATGTAAATTGGTATAACCACAATGGGAAGCAGTAAGAAAGTCTTCAAAAGGTTGGAAATAAATATCCCCTTTGATCCAGCGATACCTCTCCTGGGAATATTCCCAAAAGAGTTATAAACAACACATAGCAAAGATACACGTATACCCATGTTCATAGCAGCACAACTAACATTAGCTAAAATGTGGAATACTCATCATCAGACCAGTGGATACACAAATTGTGGTATTTATACACAGTGGAATACTATGCATCTATAAAGTCCAACAGCGTGGAGGCTTTTGTAGGCAAATGGGAGAAACTTGAGACCATCATACTTAGTGAAGTGAGTCAGAAGCAGAAGGTGAAATATTGAATGTTTTCTCTGATATGACAGTTCCAGATCACAATTATCTCACGGAACTTAAAATGGAAAACAATGGGACTGGGGTGGGGGGGGTTGTGTGGGCGGTGGGTGGGGGAAGGGGGTCAAAGGAGAGAGGGGAAGGTCTTGTAACCTTGCCAAGATATGTATGTGCACAAAATGCTCAAGATCAATGTAAACTTTAAATTTTGCACTTATTCGTATCAATAAAATGGGGGGGAAAGGTGGGGGTTAGGGAGTGAGAGAGAGCGCTCTTGGCTGAGAAGCCAAGAGGGGACCCACGTGGGTATCCCTTGGTGTGAGCCAGTACTAGTCCTTATGTACCCTTGAGACAAAGGGAGGCGGGTGCTGTGGGATAGCTTTTGATGATTGGCTTTTATTTGGATTGACATGAACCTGAGCAAATCCAGGCCTAATCTCAGTATTTGTCAGGGGGAGGGGAGTGCGGCTGGTCTGGGCTACAGGAAACTGAAATGTATTCACTTCTCGATCTGGGAAAACTGGCAAACAGCGTCTGGAGGAGAGTGGTCCCCAGGCACCCTCCTCTGCAGTTTCCCCTCCTTAAACTCCTGCCTGCGGGTTTGCATGAATGTATGCATGCGTGTGTTAGCTCCTACCTTTGGTCTGTTCACATGGAGTTGACTCCTGGGTGGGGTGTGAGGTGGGCTCCCCGGTTCCCAGCCTCACACCCAGTGGTCTTGGTACCTTGTGGAAGACATTGCTTTTTGAATCCCCCGGGTGCCCTCGTTGACCGTCAGTGGGCCAAAGATGAGAGTCAGAGTTGTTTTCTGGAACAAGCACGCCTTGTGTCAGAGCTGTGAGTCACTGTGTCTTAGGACTGGTAAGAGAAACGGCTATTATAGGAAAGTACTTTTCCTCTCTTTAGCAAATAGACTTAGTGATTAAATTTTTTTAATGCTAACTTGAAGAATGAATGTAGATTTAACTTTTATGGTAACTGGTGTGTAAATATTTGCTGACCTTCTCTGATTTCTCTAACAAGGTAATTGGCTGGCACCATCCGCTGTGTTTTCATGCCCCCATGGCAACAGCTTCTCTTTTTTCAAGATTTGTTATTAAACAGCTAATTGAAATTGTCACCTCTGGCTCCGCATACTTTTTAAAGATAAGGCTTAATTGAAGAACCGGAGCCTGAAATTGCCTGATTCCAGAGTGGTGATATTCTCAGCACACTGTCCTGGCGGCCTCGAACAGAGCAGTCCTGGTGCTGGCCATGGGCAACCAGGGGTTGGGACGGGCCCCGTCTGCTCCCGAGGCCTGTGCTTTGGGCTCACCGGCACTGGAGTGGCCCTGTCTGTTCCCTGCAGCACTCTAGGGCCACACTCCTTCTGGGCCCATCCACTCCACCTTTCCTCTCTTTCCTGTGTTATTCTCGGATGAACTCTGGCCTAGCGCATGCTCTGGTAGCACCTCCTGATCCGTGTCCTCAGCTTGCCGTTCCTCCCTTTGCAGTGGCCACTTCCCCATGCTGTTGCCCTGGTTTGTGTATTTATTTATTTATTTTGAGACGAGGTCTTGCTGTGTCATCAAGGTGGTCTCAATTTTGCAACCCTCCTGCCTCAGCCTTCAAGTGCTGGGCATACAGGCATGTCCAGCTGGCCTGCTTTTGCAGTACTGGAATGAAGCCTCTGGGCCTGTGCACCGCACTGGGATCACCGGGAAGCCAAGCAGGTCCTCGGCCCCTGGGCAGTTCTCATTGTCCAGATGTAGTGCCTTTCTGACCTGTCCCCGTGGGCATGTGCCTCCCGGTGGCAGTGGTTTGGGCTGCTGGTGTCCGCTCCTGCTCCTGAGAGCAGCCTCCCCCGCCCTCCCAGAGGTCCCAGAAGCAGCTAGTGTCCCTTCTGCGAGGTCCAGGGCCCTCTGCCTCCCCTACCTGCATACTTCTGCCCTGGCTCCCCTGTTGCTCATCCTGCCAGAGACACTGGTATGGCATTTTGGGGCCTGTTCTGCTCTGACATGGCGTGCAGAATCGCATGACATCTCACTGGTCTGGCGGCCGGCCTTGTGAATGGCCTGGCCAGCACTGTGCCAGGCTCGGAGGAGACTTCTACCCTTTGGAGTCCTCGGACCCTAGACCCCGAGAGGCCAGATGCCTGTGGCGGGGTGCATGAGACCTTGTAGCCTGTGTACGAGTGAGTTAGCCCAGAATTGTAGACAAAATAAAAATGACCCAAAACATTTGATAGACAGTAGATATTAGCAGGAAATAGGTAAATATTTACCTTTGCAATGTCATCATGCTGTTGCTAAAAGTAGTATTTCTCTTAACCCTAAGGCTTTGCACTCATGTCGGTAGAATAAATAACCTATGTGTAATCACATCTGTGTCAGGTAGAAATACCCAAAACCAGGAAGGAGAGTCACCAGGTGGTTAAGCTGGTGATGCTGCCGGTGTGTCACTTTCTGTCACGTATTTCCCACACTTACGCGATACCCGAGAATTTGCCCACCTGTCTGTAGAAGTGCTCTGAAGCCTGCGGCCTGTTTCCTATGGACTCAGCAGTGGATGTCTGTTGCAGGATGGTGAAACAGAAGAGGAAAGGACCCGAAGAGACAAAGAAAAAGAGCAAGAAGCCGAAGAAGCCGCAGACGGAAGAAGTTGTACCGGAACCTGATACCACGCGAGCTGCGCCAGAAGCCGGCCTCGAGGTAAGCGCTGTGACCTGTGTCTGAGAGCCACCATGGGACATGGCAGAGTCTGGGCTGTTCTGGGGTTGGAACACCGCTCCCGTCTGGCGCCGTGCTGGGGGGCGTCCATTGACCCAGGGGAGGGTTGGCGGGGTGGGTTCTGGAGTAGACTGGGCTGAGCCGCCAGCGGGCGCTCCACCAAGGAGACTGTTCCTCACCAGGAGGACAGGAGGCAGAAGGGATGGCTACTTCCCATCCAGCCTCCGTTGTTCGCAGAGCTTGAAATTCAGCTGTTGATGTCACTGTTTGGACTGGATGCAGTGGGCGGTGTGGACTGTGACGCTGCCACCCACCCAGGGGGTGCACGGGTGCTCTTCGCCCTGCAGTTTTCCGCCACAGAAAAGGAGGCACAGTAGTTAGAGCGCTTGCCATGCAAGCTCAAGGCCCTGAGTTTCAATCCACCAGCACCGCAGAAGCCAGGTGTGGCGGTGCACACCTGTAATCCCAGCACGTGGGAGGCCGAGGCGGGAGGACTGCCCTGAGCCCAAGGTCTGGGCTCCATAGTGAGTTCAGGACCAGCCTGGGCTACAGAGTGAGACACTGTCTCAAAAGAAGAAAGAAAGAAGGAAAGAAAGAAAAAAACTCCACACATACACAGGTGCATTTACATTTAAGTTAGAAAGTGTTTCTACTGTGTAGTCCTGAGTGTCAGCAAGCACCTTCTCTAGCGAGCTGCCTTTGTTGCAGCCTGCCTAGTGCCTGGCCCAGGGCGGCTGGGTCCACGCGTCTCTGGGTGTCCTGCTCGCGAGCCTGGGAGCGGGTGGCTTCAGTGCGGCTCTTGTTCCTGTTTCTTGTTTCTAGACCTAAGTGCTCAGTATCTTTATCCATGCATGCGGGAAGATGGGAGTGGAAGTCTTGTCCTGGCGACGCTCTGTGGGTTGGCGCAGGTTTTCTGATACGTCTGGACGGAGCTGTAGATAGGTATTGCAGGTGAAGTCCTGGGCTTCGTGCCTACAGATGCATGCGTTGTTGCTGAGCTACGCCCAGCCCCACGGGATGTCTTTTAAAGTTCTAGTATGTGGCAGCTTACCGAGGCCTTCCTCCATCTTTTGGAAAGAAGAATGGGAGTTGGAAAGCCTCACACCTGCCACTGGCTCTTGTGCAGATGGCACCGGCATTTCAAGCTTGCCTGCTGGTGCACCCCAGCCTCCCTTTGCTTGCCGGCAGGATTCTGTAAGGGAGGCAGCGGGTATCCTTTCTTTCTTAAAGCGGGAGGAAGGCCTTGGACGGGCAGCCAGCGCCTCCACTGGCGCTGCTGGGACTCAGCTGAGGCCGTCTGCATTGTGCAGGGAACGTGAGCTGAGGGGCTCCGTGACTCCTGACTGATGCCCTCAGGACTGTAGCCAGGCTGGCCAACAGGACCCATCTGATTAGGCAACTCGGAGCCTCTAGGAGATACATGAAGTGCTGTACCCATCTGGGGACTCCAGGGGCCCGAGGGGTGCACAGCCTGAGCCAGGAGCGAGCCTGGTTGCGTCTTGCTGAGACACGTCTCACCCGTCACCCCTGAGAGCACAGGGAATGCTGGGGGTCCAAGACTCCTGTGTGTGGGCATGAGGCCCTCCCTGCCTCTGGGCAGGCCTCAGGGCGGAGGCAGCATCTTGCCTGCACCTTGCTCCAGAGTCCCATGTATTTCAGGGTGGACTGCGTCTTGCCAAAGCCACATGTGATGGTTCTTTTTATTTATTTACTTTTGGTATTACTGAGAATTAAACCTAGGAGGGCTCCACCCCGACCTTGAACTTGAACCTTTGAGTTTGCCATTTTCCTGCCTTCGCCTCCCAAGTAGCTCATCTATGGGCCTGTGTCGTTGTGGCAGGTGGGTGGGCTTGGTTTGCTTACTTATTTTTGACACAGGTTCTCACTTTGTAGTTCAGGCTGGTCACAGAATGGCCTCAAACTCGCTGTGATCCTTCTGCGTGCTGAGAGTACAGGCGGGCACCACCACTCCTAGCTAATGTTAATGTGCTAGGGACTGAACCCACAGATTTGCACGTGCCAGGCATGTGCTCCAGCTGGTGGTCTCCACCCCCAGCCCTGTGTTGGTTCTTTGTGGTTCCTGATCCTAGATGGGAGCAGTTTCCGCGACTCCTTATGGGCTGTGGCCATGCCATGGAATGGCTGACCCTGTGCCAGGCTGTGTAGCCCTCCTGCTGATGCCCTCCTGGTTTTGAGTCTCTGGACATAGCTGCACACTCATATCTCAGAGGGTTTCCATGTTGCGAAGTTCCTAGCCTCCCACTGTCGGTGGGCCCCTCGGCCTGTTCTCCCAGGCAGGTGCTGGCGCAGCTGAGGCTTGGGTGTGAAGTCCTGTGGGCCAAGGTTAAGTCTCTGTCAGGGCTAGGGCTTAAGGGCACTCGAGCTAATGTTACAGTATGTCATTGCTTTTCGTTATTAAAATGCGTGTTGATTAAGGGCATTTGGCAAGTGAGAGATCATGAGAGGGTCATGGTGTGTCCTCCCACCTCCCGTTGCGGCCAGGTCCAGGTCAGATCCCTAAGTGGGTCGCTGAGACACCCTCATGCTCCATCTGGTTTTCCTGCTCAAATGTTGAGCTGTCCTCAAGTTCCCTGTCAGCACTGGCCTGTGGAACCCTCACAGTGTGGGACAGATTGACCAGCAGGGGTTGGCAGCCGTTCTCCCTGAGAGAGACAAGAGCCCACTCAGCTCCCAGGCTTTTGCACGTGGTCTTTGCAACTCAAGACTGTGGCTGGGGCCCCTTCTGGGTTGCCCAGAGCCTGTCTCCCACAGAAGGGGGGCCCTCTCTCCCTAAGCATGTGTTTTGTTCTCCGTAGGTGGAACAGTTCTTCACTTGCTCTTCTGTTTCTTGTTGGGACGTTATTACAGGGTGTGCACTCCAGGCGTAGTTCTTAAGGAAAAAATAGGGAGAGCTGAACCTAAATTTTAAGAGTGGGTCAGAAGGCCTGGAACAGCATTCCATGTCGTTAAGCTCATGGAAAAGTACTGTGCTGGCCCCTCCCTGTCCCCAGTGCCTCACGAGAGCCTCTAGAGTCGACAGAGGAAAAGGGGCGACGCTCCGTCCCCACTTGAGTCACCGCAGTGTCCTCGCACAGACGTCCATCAGGGAGCTTTGCGGCCCGCACCGCCTCTTCCGGGTAGACAAACTGTGCTTGCGCCAGGGTCTCAGAATGTCCTCAGTCCTGGGAGCATCACAGCCCTTGGGGAGCAGTTTCCATGGTGCTTGAGTCCCTACCCAGGCCTGTGGGCTTGGCACAGGGCTGCAGGGTCGTCCAGGGCCATCTCAGGCTGCGCACAGTCCTGGTGCTGTGGTCTGCGCTGTGTGGCTGCTTGGCCCCAGGCTCTGCTTGTCCTGGAGACCCTGAAGGCCCAAATGCTGGAGACCCAGGTGGTCGTCATGTCCCTGGGCAGGGGCACTGTTGCTCCGGGGTGCCTTGCATATCATCTTGGGGTTGCGCACCTTCTGACCTTGTGTAGGAAGGCCCTGCCTCACTTGGTGGTACGTGCCTGTACTTCTAGCACTTTGAAAGGCTGGGGCACGAGGATCACAAGTTTGAGTCCAATGAGATCTTGATCTTAAAATCAAAAGTGAAAATGGGCTGGAGATGAAGCCCAGTGCAAAGGCCCTGTGCTCGATTCGGCCCTGCACCCGTCAACCCTCTCCCCTGCACGAAAAGGTAAAGGCTGCTTCCCGCTTCCCTCCGCCTCAATTCCCTGGGCTGCAGATTCGTGGGATGGGTAGAGGTCACTGGACCAAGGAGCCCGGGTATTTGTCTTATCTGTCTCGGGAGCTGAGCCTGGTGTTTAGCTTTGGTGGTGTTCACCCTGCTGGAGCTGGCGTCCGGCTACAGAGGCCCTGGGGGCCTGGAATGCTGGTGGCACAGGCTGCAGGATGCCCAGGGCTTCCACTAGCTCACTGAGTACAGGGTGGTTTCTGTAGGTCTCTCTCCCCATCCTCCCCTCCATCTCCCTTTCCCTTCAGAGGAGATGCTGGCCTTCTACGCCTGTCCCAGATAGAGAGCACCCGTGGGGCGATAGAGCCAGAGCTCAGCTGCCACACGGCGGGGGGGGGGGGGGGGGGGTCCCTGCTGAAGGCAGCTTGGGCTGCTGGGAGGGCTCTGGCTGCCTGGATGGTAGTGGGCACAGCGCTGCCGTGCCCAGCTGCTCGTGGATAGCTGATAGCTGTCCCTTGTTTCCCTGAGCCCTTCTCTGTGCGGGTGCCCACTGTGTTGGCTTCCTGGCAGCCCTGCGATGCGGGCACCAAGGCCTGGGTGCAGGCAGAGCCAGGGGCTCTGGAAGAGGACCCTGCACTGTCAGCTTCCACCTCAGGTCACACTCGCATGGAGGGTCCCTGGCCAGCAGTGGCTCAGTGTTCCTGTAGTGTAAGTGAAGCTGTACGCGGGGTCCGTGTGTTGGCAGCTGCTCATGTCGTGACGGGGCAGTGCGTCGGTGAGGACCACACCATCCCGTCAGGAATGCCGTGCAGGGGCATGGTGGCAGGTCCCTCCGCAATGGTGTGCGGTTGGTCAGCCCTGGCCACGCCCACACAGGCGTGCTCGTGGGAAGGAGCCAGCGCTTGGGCGCTGGAGCTCTCTCCTTCATGATCTTGGGAGTCAGGTGTGGCTTTGAGCCTCCAGCTTGTTTTGAAGCTGTCAAAGTGAGGTGGTGAGCTTCGTGGCCGTGGTACGCCGTGTGAAGCTGTGCAGACCTGGGAGGGCACCAGCGCTTTTCTCAGCTTCCTGTCACACATCAAATAGCCACGTGGGATAAGCCGGCCCCGGATCTGGCCAGTTTTTCTCCCTCATGCTCCCTGAAGAGCCCGTCCTGTCTGGAGATTCGTGTCTGGGGGCCCATTGAGGGAGGAGCCCACAGGGCATGGGAGTGGCCGCCCTGTCCCACAGAGCAGTCAGGTCTGTGCAGTGGACAGAGGACAGTGCAGAACGTCTGGGCCCTTCGAGGGCTTTGTTTTGTTTTTGAGATAAGGTCTTACTGTATAGTCCAGGCTGGCCCTGAGCTCTCGGTGTAGCCCAGGCTACCTCAGACTCACAGCCATCCTTCTGCTTTGGCCTCCAGTACTACGACTATGGGTGTGCACTACCACACCCCACTAATTTTTATGTGGTCCTGGTGGTACACACCAGGCAGGTACTTTAACCACTGAGCTGTAGTCCTAGTCCTGGGAGAAGTCTAAACAGCCAGCTGTCTGACTCACAGAGGAGTGTGTGTTCCTGTTTTTGAAAAGACTGAAGCTGAGAAAGGAGGGAGCGTTCTGGGAATGCTGGGAACAGTGGGAGAGTGGCCCTGGGGACAGAAGCAGGGCTGGGGGCTGGCTTTCTTCACACTCAGATCTCTCTCTGGCTGCAGAGTGTGGTGCTCCCTCGGCTGGCGGAGGTGGGGTGTGCGCCTGGCACACAGGAGCAGGCTCCCTGAGCACAGGCGCACTGTAGGGTCTGGCGGGACCAGCCATCTGCACCCACCCGCTCCTGCCCCTTAGAGAAGCCACGGGTCGTAGAAGGGCACAGAGCAGCAGCAGGGAATGCCCGCACACCTCTGTGTGTCTCCTCCAGTGATGGTCAGCACCGGGCTCGGCAGAGCGTGTGCACACTCCGGTGCAGCCCCAGCCTTGCCAGGTTCACCTGCCACCCGTGTGCATAGTGAGTGTGCTGGTGTGTGTATGTGAGCGTGTGCATGTTGCCAGGCAGTGGCCTCATGTGTGTGACTTCTGCAGCCATCCAACCCCTGCAGCCCTCACTCGCCACTGGGGTGAGGGTGGGCTTGTCCTAAGGTTAGCCGTTGTGAACACATTGCTAGGAGTGTCACCATGTGAGTCCATGTTCCAGGGGCACCACTGGGGTAGAAGTGTTCATAGTATGAGTTTCCATGTCCCAGGGGCCTGCCGGGTCAGAGATGCTCACAGTGTTAGTCTCTGTGTCCCCAGGACACACCTGTGGGTAGCAGTGTTGATGGCATGACTCTTCATGTCTCCAGATACGCTGGGGTAGCAGTGTTCGTGGCGTAAGTCTCCATGTCCCATGGGCACAGCTGGGGTAGAAGTGTTTATGGTGTGAACTTCTGTGTCTGCGCACACTTCCAGGGTAGACGTGTTAATGGTATGTATTCCGGTGTCCCAGGGGTACGCCTGGGGCAGGAGGGTTCACAGTGTGATTTTCAGTGTGTGAGGGCGCACCCGGGGTGAACATGTTCATGGCATGAATTTCTATGTCTGGGGGACACCCGGGATGGAAGTGTTCATAGTGGGATTTCCATATCTGGGGGATACCCAGGGTGGAAGCGTGCACAGTGGGATTTCTGTGTCTGGGGATGCCCAGGGTGGAAATGTTCATGGCATGAGTTTTGTTCTGGCGAACACCAGGGATGAAAGTGTTCATTGAGTGAGTTTCTGTGTCTGGGGAACATCTGCTATCTTAGTTACTTATTCATTATTGAAACAGAGTATCTGATATCCACAATTTCAGGGAGGGACGATTTATTTAGCTCAGTCTCAGGAGGATCATGCAGTCTGTTTGTGGGCGGCCGGCAGTGGTGTAAACACACAGCGGTGCTGGACAGCTGTTCACCGATTGCAGACAGGAAGCCAGGTGACGTCGGAGCAACCCAGTGTCTGGAGACTCGTCACAGCCAGAGCCTTGCCAGGAGGAAGCTGTCCCAATGTCTCTTCTTCCGTTCTTTCTTTAATTCAAGCACTAGCTGCCCCACCCCTCATGGTGGGTGCTCCTATCCGACTTCCTGGCCCACAAGTCAGCAACACACCAGAAAGCTGTGCCCTGGGTGCCCCCAAGCTCAACAGATTGACTCAGTCCCTCGAGGTCAAACCCCAAGCCAGGCCTTACCTCCCAGTAGCGCAAGGTTCTACAGGCGTCCCACCACATACAGCTCCACGAGGCTTCTGTGGACATTGCCGATCCAGACCACAGCTCCTGGGGTGGAGTGTTCATAGTGTGAGTGTCCGTGCCCGAGGGCATGCCCAGTGTAGAGGGGATCATGTGTCTGGGGCGTGCGCGGGTCTGCTGTGGGTTCATGGACACATCCTAGTGCGCCCACCTGAGCCTGGGGGTCACCAGCATCTCTGCCTTCCGGGCATGGCACGGGCTGTGGAGGATCTATCTAACGTTCTCATTCCAGTGCTCATTTGTTGTTGTTGTTGTTTATTTGTTCTGTTTTGTTTTATTTTGAGACAGGGTCTCACTCTGTAATCCACACTGGTCCTGAACTCACTGTTTAGCCCAGACTGGCTCGGGACTCATGGCAGTCCCCAGAGTGCTGAGATCACAGGTGTGTGCCACTACGCCCAGCTTATGTGGGATGGGGGAATTGAACTCAGGGCCTTGAGCTTGCTAGGCACGTGCTTTAACAGCTGAGCTATACCTCCAGCCCTGCTCATGTTTTTAAGAGCAGAGCCCACTGTTGCCCTAGGAATTATAAGGAGCAAATCTTAGCCTGTTCCTCCAGGGTGTGGGGAGACATGCCGTTTATTACTTTTAGAAACTGTTGGGTTGCTTGGGTGGGCTTCTCACTGTGCTCATGGGTGCCGAGACCCTGCCTCCCTGGCCTCCCTGATGCCTTTGTGTCCTCTAACGAGCATTTTGGGATGGCTGTCCTCCTCCCATGGGACATCACTGACCAGTGGGTTGCTGGTGACCTGCAGGCGTATGCCATTGGTGGGCATCTCCCGTGTGTGCCGCCAGACCCTTCCCCGCCTGGCTGCCTTTGCCTCCTGAGCATGCTGGTCAGCCCGGAGCTATTCTGGAGCCAAGGCATGTGACAGTTCCCGTCAGGGCCAAAGGAAACAGCCCACGCCCCCTCCCCTGGGCCAGCTGTGCCCTGTCGGCACCCTCTGCTGCTCTCATTTGCGCGCCATCGGGGAGACGTTTGTGAGCTCCGCTTCCTCGTGGCCAGCAGGAAATAACTCAGCAAATGCAATTTTAGGGAGTAATGCTTGTTGTTTTCCTGAATTTGCATGACCGATGTAAATCATTAGAGAGGACAGGAGACTGCGGAAGCCGGAAGGCTAGCTCAGCCCGCACACCCCCCCCCCCCACTCCCGCAGCTGACACCCTGGGCTGTGCTGCTCCTCAGCCCTTCTCCCTCTTTTCTTCCCTCCCTCCCTCTGTCACTCTACTCTCTCTCTCTCTTGCTCTCGCTCTGTGCTGAGTCACCTCTGACTACCAGGCGACCCCCACCCCTGCCATGAGTGGATCCCCACCAGGTTGACTGTGGGCTGAGCCCGGGGTGACATTTCCAGCCCTTTGCAGTTGTGCTTTTGGTTTTGAGACAGGTCTCGCCAAATCACTAAGTTGCCCAGGCTGGGCTTGAACTTACCCTCCTGCCTCAGCCTGCCCTGCGCTGGGGCTCCCAGTCCACGCTGCGGAGCCTGGCCATCGGCCACCGAGTGTGACGGAGCACGAGCACCTGCCCGCACCTGTGCATGTGGGCACGAGCTCCAGGTTCTGCAGAGCCGAGGGAAGTGGTTCGCTCCCATTTCTTTTGCTTCTCCCTTAGTGGTCATTTTCCCACACACATATAGATTTTTTTTTCTGTTGAAGTTTTCTGTAGTATTTATTTCTAGCCTTAAAGTCATTTCTTCCATATTGGTTTGAAAGCATACGTTCTATATGAAGCCCTTGTCTGTGTTTCAGACACTTGCCCCATTGCGCTGTAGCTTTTGCCCTAGCGGTGACCTGGCCAAGGCCTCTCTCCCAGGCCCCAGCCAGCGGCCCTGCCCTACCCACTTCCACCCCCTCCTCTGGCCCCTAAGTTACTACGCCCCAGGGATAGGAGTTGGCGCCAGGAGGCTGGAGTGCTCTTGGCTACCTCAGAGACTCACCCCATCCCCGGCTTTGCTGCATGGGAGCTGCCAGCCAGGGCCATTTTTTTGGCAAAAGCCTTGGCACATCCTGAACTCTCAGCCAAGGCCCAGCTTTATGACCCCAAGGCTCTGGCCACTCGCTGACTTTGGGACTGTCCCTGTGTGGTGCAGGGGAGCTGCACATTCCTGTGTACACCTGTGCTGTGTGCAGAGTCCTGTGCATGCTCTGACCCCTGCTGTTCTTTGGCTGGTCCTGTGCAGTGCAGGGGAGCTGGGGGAGGTGGCACTGGCATAAATATATGCTTATTATGAAGTTTAATATGCACATATAGAGAAGTGTACAGGTAGATAAGGGAAGAATTCCTTTCTGCTCCAAACCAGAAGTACAAGGAGAAATGAAACTGCAGAATTATACAATATGATTGTTGAAAACAAGAAGAAGCGGGCAGGAGAAATGGCCTCAGGAATGTCATCAGTGGGCTGTCCCCCGGGGGACTGAGGTCCCCAAAAGCCAAGCACCCCTTGACTAAAGTGTAAATCACGGAATCCTGGTCACTAACCAGAGCCTGCCAGGAAGACCCATGCTGTGGGATCTCAGGGCCACCTGGTATGCCGCTGGCCCCGTAATGTGGGGGTGTCGACATATGAAGCAGGGTGGGCCAGTGTAGACACAATGTACCATGTTGGGCTGGGAAGGAGGGTAAGTGGGAGGCAGTGGGCAGAGCAGTTCAGGACAGAGCAGGGAAATGGACACTAGTTTGCAGAGCCTAGCCTGGGACGACTGAGAGGCCGCAGGTCATGACCCTGGCAGAGCGGAGATGAGTCGGTAGAATAGGAGAGAACTGGCGGCGGGGGTGGGGGGTGGAGGGGGGAGGCAGGTCATGGAGCTGGACGCAGGGCAAGCTTGACAGGGAGAGAGCAGGTGAGACCTGCGGGGCGTAGCCAAGGACACAGGATGTGGGGGAGATACTGCAGGGATGGGGCAGAGGGTACGTGAGTAGTGAGAGCTCCAGCACCTACACAGTGGGACAAATCAGGAAGACAGAGGACAGGGCGTATGTCCAGGGAAAACTGGTAAGATTCAAGGGACTGGTCAAGGACGTTGAAAAAATATCCAGTCCCAGACAGGACACGAGTCACTATCCACAGCAGCAGGACCTCAGAAAGTCATCCTCCGTACTCAGAGAGCCTGGGAGCGCAGGCTGCCCATGGCCCACCCCGATGCCCAAGGCCTGGGCAGAAGACCACTATCCCACGGAAGAGAGGTGGCTCCCAAGGAACTGATGGCCACGAAATAGCGCTGGCGTGTACACTGTTGGCAGGGAGCCAGGTGCAGGCACACCTCAGCCCCTGTGGTAGCATGCGTGCTGTGGGCATGGTGCTGACCGTCTCAGCCACAGCCAGAGGGCTGCTCTGAGAGCGCCCTAGACCTCGCTGGTGTCTCCCAGTGCCGGGCTGCATTGGCGGGTTTTTTTCCATATTGCTTTATATATTGGCAAACAGCTGAAGAGCAGGATGGCAAAATGAAGAAAATCTTTGTGTCTTTTCCCCTGTGGCAATTCTGTTGAGCACCCCAAGGGAATGACATGTTGTCAAGCCCAGTGTGCTGGCACATGCCCATAGTGCCAGCTACTGGGAGGCTGAGAAAGGAGGATCGCGAGTTTGAGCCCAGCCAAGACTACTTACTGAGAGCCTGTCTCAATATAAAAATAAAAAGGGGCTGGGATGGGGCTCAGGGCTCTCTGGGGTCACAGTAGCGCTGCCCAACAGAGGTCTGAGGATGGGGCTCAGGGCTCTCTGGGGTCACGGTAGCCCCCCCCCCCCCCAACAGAGGTCTGAGGATGTGACTGGCTTCCTTCCCAGGCAGTGCTGTGGATGGACCTGAGGTGTCAGGGAGCACATCCTGGCAGCTCGTCATGTTTCCGTTGGCCGCCCGCTCTGCTGCCCTTGGTGCTCAGGAAGGACCTCCTACTGAGTGTCACCGTGGGGCACTGTAGGGCAGTGTCATGGAGGTCAGAGCCCCTTTGGGCTCTCTGTTCTATCCAGTCCTTGGGCTTGAGGGCAGGGGCTGTGGGGGGGACTGCAGAGTAGAGGCAGAAGGTAATTGACCCAGGAGTGAGGAGCAGCCTGATGTCATCGAAGTGTGATGAACTGATTGTGCCACCCGAGGTTCAGTTGTGCAGGCAGCTCTGGATAAGCAATAGGTTGTTTCCCGTGGAAGGTGCTGCTTGGCCGCGCACCCTGCTCAGCCTACTGCTTCCCTGGCACTGGGCAGGAAGAGTGCTGCAGGAGGGCTGAGCCTGCCTGTTCTGGTGCATGCACCCGTCATGCCATGTGGCTTCCTCCTTGGTTCCCCACAACTCCTGGCCATGCGTATGGACCATGCACAGGTGAGGTTTTGCAGGTAGCGGTGGTCCTGCGTGACCGTGGGGTCAGTGAGGTATGCTCCTGCCTCTGCCCAGTCCAGCCCAGACCAGGCTTTGCCCCTGGGTTGGGGCGGGTGGTGGTGGTGGTTCTGCTTTCTGGTCTGCCCCACGCAAGTCTGCCTGGGTCACCTTTGGTAGCTCGCCAATACCCCGCCCCCTTCCCGCCCCAGTCCCCGATGATCTGGCACTCTCCTGACTGCTGCATCAAGGACACCGGAGCTGTGTGCACAGCGTGCGTCTTCAGACATGCAGCAGCTACACCTCCAAGCCCCGAGGGTGAGCCCGCCATTCCTGCTGCCGTTGTCCAGCAAGGTCACAGAGACTCAGCAGGGACAGCCTGGCCCTACTATGGCCAGGGGCACTGGGGCTTGGCAGGCCCCAGGTAGCAGTGCCTGGTAGTGGGGTGGCAGGGGTGGCCCCTCAGAGCACCCAGGGCAGGCCACGTGCTGGGGTGCTTTGCTCCCCTGCCTGTGTGCTGAGCCAGCAGCACAGCAGTAAGAAGGCATGAGCCAGAGAGGTCAGACCCACCCTGCCCAGCTGCCTGTCTTTCCGACACACTTGAGCTCACGTAGATGTTCCTTTTCAGCATTACATCCGTGCATGCGAGCACGTGTGCGTGGGCGTGTGTCGGGGCTTCCTCTGCTGTCTATGTTGGCCTTGAATTTCCAGGCTTAACGCCCTCTAGCCTCAGCCTTCTCAGTGGCATAGCCACCGTGCCTTGGCTTAAGCTCATTTTAATTTTTTTTTTTTTTTTTGAGTCAGGGTCTTGCTCTGCCAGCCAGAGTAGTCCTGAACTTACTATGTAGCCCAGGCTGTTCTCAAACTCATGGCAATACTCCTGTCTCAGCCTCTCAAGTGCTAGGATTACAGGCGTGTGCTACTATGTCTGGTTTGTGTAGTGCTGGGGAACCAAACCCAGGGCTTTGAGCTTGCTAGGCAAGTGTTTTAACCAGTGAGCTATTCCTTCAACTCAAGATCATTCTTACTTTTTTTTTTTTTTTTTGAGACAGGGTCTCACTCTGTAGCCCAGGCTGGTCCTGAACTCACTATGGAGCCCAGGCTGGCCTTGGACTCACAGACATCCTCCTGGCTCTGCCTCCCAAATGCTGGGATTACAGTCATGCACCACCACACCCACCTTATATGGTGCTGGGGCATCGAACTCGGGTACTTAGCACTTAACTTAGTGCTTGCTAGGCAAGAGCTTTAACAGCTGAGCCATTACTCCAGCCCCCATTTTTAACTTTTTAAGAACAAACCTTATCCCCTTAAAACTCATAAACACACACACACACACTTGTAAAAATATAAAAAACGTGGAAAAGTTCAGAAAGAAAAAATGTAATACAAAAATGTGTTTTTCTAAGCATTTTTAAGGAGTGGCTGGCCTTTCGGTGTCTTGCAGAGTGTTTTCCCCTCAGGCCAGATGCCCAAACAGTGCTGGTTCCTCTATAATCTTCGAGAGTGTCCCTGGTGTCCTGGCCACACAGGCAGGTATGGTCATGTCCCACCTGTTTCCTCATCTGACTGAGTGCCAAAGACCTACACCATGATGCTGGCAGAGTGGGCAGGGCTGGGTCCTGACTGATCTCTGCTGCCGTGACCTGTGCTGCCTTTGTGGGGCGTGATGTGGAGTCCCTGTCTCTACACTGGAGGTCTGGGGTGAGTCCAATATTTTAACCTGAGTGGTGGTAGTTCCGGAGGTATCAAGAGCGCCATGTTCTGCACAGTCCCTCCCAAGCATCCTCGCCTGGGTCAGAGTGTTACTTATGTGACAACCAGTGGGTGTAGGGTGGCAGATAGCTGCATGCAGGGCTGCCTGTCTTGCTCTTGTTTTTAGCTGAGACTGCCTCCACCTCCAGCTGCCCCAGGGAGCTCCATGGTCACGGTCCCTGTAAGGTGTGTGGGCCCTACCTCTGGGAGAAGCCCACCCTGGCTAACAGACAACCCGTACAGGCAGCACTTGGGCTTGGGTGCAAGGTACCAGCGGCATGGAGTCAGCTGCATAGCTGTGCAGTCATTTCCAAATTATTCCAGTGACAGATGGAAAGCTTTCCCAGGGTGGGGAGTTTGCAGCTGGGAAAACAGTCGTGGCTTTGAAGCTGGTTTCCCAGGCACAGGGTGCGCCTCCCGCTGCTTGGAGCACGGACCACATCTGGCATGGCTTGCTGTGCCTGACCGTCCCAGCAGGCATGGCCTCTCCCTCGGGCGGGGGTCCAGTCCCCTGCCTGGAGTGCTGCCTGCAATCTGCAGGTACGTTTCCCTGTACCCAGGGCCTGAGTGTGGTTGCGAGGTGGGCCTCAGGTGCCCACGGCTGCCCGGGGGAGCGCTTTGGTCTCGCGCTCACAGTGTGTGTTGCGGAACCTCTGTGTCGAGGCCTCCGCCTTGGTGCTGGCTGTGGAGCACTGTCCATGCTTGGGACCGTGTGGTGGCCACAGATGCAAGCTTGTGACCTGACCCTGTGCTTAGCCTGGTGCAGGGGGGAAAGGGTGGGCTAGTCCTATGGTCGTGCCGAGGTCCCAAGACCCAGGCCTTCAGCAGGACTGAGGTTACCCACAGGCCAGTTCTGGGCAGCCCAGTCTGGCTGTGTGGGACCCGCTCCTTCCTTCCATCTTGCTGTTCCGCCCCTACTGTCCTCTCTGTGCGGCTGTGGGAGTCCTCCCGTACTGGCTGCAGGCAGGGGCCCATCCTGTCTGCTCTGTGCCCCGACTGTGAAGCCCTGCTGCTGTGGACCCGCTCTGGCAGGCAGGGTGCACTGCTCACATGTGCACAGTGAGGTGCAGTCCTAAATGCAGTCATGCTTGCAGTGTCTCAGGCCTGTGGTTTTGCATCGGAGAGAGCTGCGTCCACAGTCCACCTGGCTGGTGTCCGCACGTGTGGGCTTTTGGAGCTGAAATGTGTGTGATTGAGATTGCCTGCGACCCAGTCATCTCAGGCCCACACCCTCCAAGGCAACCGTGCTGACCTGTGTGTTGGGGCCCAGCCACCTCTCCTTTCCCCTCCCCCCGAAGACCAGTAGGGAGAGTGTGGCTCTGACGTGGGCCATAGGACCCCTGCCCTCTGCCCACAGTTCCACATTGCCCTAAAGCCTGACTTACGGCCTGGACAGCCTGTGTGAGCGAATGCCAGTGGCCAGGGTTTATGGTGCGCCCTGAGGATGAGGCCCCAGGGGCTTCCTGAACGCAGTGGGGGTAACCTCAGGGGGCCTAGCGTTTGAACCCTTCACCTCGCAGGAAGGGCCGACATCACCCACCGGTGGACCCATGGGGGATCACGGGGATGGTGCGCGCGTCACCCTGCGCATGTGGGGCTAGCTCCACCTCTGGCTGTGTCCTGTGTCCTGTGGCGCCAGGGCCCTGCCTGCCTAGCCCAGTGCCGGTGCCACAGCAGGCTGGTGCCCGGCCAGCTCCCTGCTGGCCGCCAGCATGTCTGAGGAGGGTGCGTGAGTGGTGACAGGGACAGGTTAGGGATGTTTCCCTGCTGTAAATTGAGTTTTCCTGTGGTTCGTTTTGGTAAAGAATCTAATATGTAGGCATTCTGCCTGTCTTCCTGGCCCAGTGTGCTCCCTCCAGACACAGGCCCGCTGTGGCACCGCCCACAGCCATGGAAGGAGCCACTGGGAGTGGGAGCTGGCCGCAGGCTTCCAGCCACAGGAAACTGTTTTTAATAAGAAAGTAGAACATTGTTCAAGACAAGAAGTGGCCCTGGCCCACTCCCCTCCTCACCCAGCCTCCTTTGGGCTAGACTAGGTACAGAGAGCTCAGTCTTGTAAGGTACTGCGAATCTTAGTGCATGGTAGTTGTACAAGCCCACGGTGCCTTTTCCCTGCTGGGAAGGGGCTTTCTTCAGTGCACCCCTCCTCTCCTCCCGGTCCCGCCCCCTGCTTTCTTCCCGTCTCTGCCCCTCCCGTCCCTCTGCTGCTTCTGCTCCTAAGTCATCTGCTTTCTTCTTTCCCATGGGAGAGAGGACACGTGGTCCTGTCCTTCTGGATCTGGCTTGTTTTGCTCCACACGGGGTCCCGCAATGACATGGCTTCGGTCCCGTTGGCGGCTGGGTGGCACTTCCCCACATGTGCACCCCAAGTTTCCTCCCGTGTGTCACTGTCCACATGCCACTGACGGCACCTGGCTGGCCCTGACTTTGCTGTGAACGGTGCGAGCTGGCATGGACGTGCAGGAGCCTCCTCCGCGAGCCGGCCTCATTTCCAGTAAGAACAGGCCCAGGGCAGCGCAGCGGGGTCATAGGAGAGTTCCGGCTTCAGTTTTTTAGGAACCTGCCCCCCTACTCTGCTGATTGATGCCCCCACACTGTGCTGATGTGCACCCTCCCCACAGCGCCAGTCCCCTCCCCCTTGCCCTCACCAGCTGCTCTGATGGTAGAGTTTTAATTCACATCTCCCTGATGGCCAGTGATGCTGGGCACTTCATATGCAGATTTACTGCCATTTGTACTTTTGAGAATTATCTTTAGATATTATCTGGGGGCATGGTGGTACACACATGTAATCCCAGCAGTGGGGAGGTTGAGGCCGTTAGCTTGCCTAGCAAGCACAAGGCCCTGGGTTGATTCCCCAGCACCACATAAAGCCAGGCGTGGTGGCACACGCCTGTAATCTCAGCACTCCGGAGGCTGAGGCAGGAGGATTGTCGTGAGTCCAAGGCCAACCTGAGCTGAATAGTGAGTTCAGGACCAGCCTGGGCTACAGAGCGAGACTCACTCTCTCTCTCTCTCTCTCTCTCTCTCTCTCTCTCTCTCTCTCTCTCTTTCTCTCTCTCTCTCACACGAGGATTGCTCTGAGTTTGAGATCACCCAGGGCTCTAAAATCAGAAGCAGCCTGGACTGCTGAATGAGACCTTATTTCAAAAAAAAAAAAAAAAAATCTTTTCATATCATTTGTCCTTTTTTTTTTTTTTTTTTTGAGACAGGGTCTCCCTCTGTGGCCCAGGCTGGTCCTGAACTCACTACGTAGTCCACTCTGGCCTTGGACTCACAGCAGTCCTCCTGCCTCAGCCTCCTGGATGCTGGGATTAGGGATTACAGGCGTGCACCACCCCACCCAGCTTATGTGGTGCTGGGGAATCTTCAGGTTCTTAGCATGCGACTTAGCATCAATGCTTTAACCTCTGATCCATTCTTCCAGCCCTCATTTTCTATTTTTAATCCAATTACTTTTTTGTTGTTGAGTTCTTTGGGTTTTTTTAGCTGAGCACAGTGGTGCATGGCTGTCATCTGTGTACTCTGGAAGGCTGAGGCAGGAGGATTGGAAATTTAAGCCCAGCCTGGGAAACTTCTTGACTTAGTAAGAATTTTTCTCAAAAAGTGATTTTCTTAAAAGTCTGTGTATATAGTGCAGTATGAAGGCTCTTGGCTCAACCTCCAGTTCTGCAAATAAATAAATAACCTTTTTTTGAGACAGGATCGCACTTTGTTGCCAGTCTGGTCTAGCCCCGGCTGTCCTCTGTCTCGCAGCAGTCCTTCTGCCTCAGCCTCCGGAGAGCTGGGAGTGTAGGCCTTGGCCACCATGCCCAGTTTGTGTATGGCACTGGGGAATGGAACTCAGGCCTTGTACTTGCTAGGCAAGTGCTCGAACCGCTGATCTATGCCCCAACCCCTGACTTTTTTAGGTGGGGCTCTAGCTTGTGGTAACGCCTTGGCTGGATCCCTGTGCCTTTCACCGGCACTGTCTTGTTAATCTGTTGTAATCTGGTGCGTCTTCTTTCCTTCCGTTTGCATGTGTTCATTAAGGGCAGATTAAATTCCTAGAGTTCTTAAGAAAGACAGTTTGCTCTAGGACGGGGCTGGGGGAGGTCCAGGGGGGCTCCTGGCCTCTCAGGCCATGGGTGCAGTGGCTGGAGCAGGACAGGGAGGTGGCCAGCAGCAGGAAAGCAGGACCCCTGGTGCCGTGTCCCTCGCTGGGGCGGGCCGCCTGCCTGCCAGCACCGCCTCCCTTGCCTTCCTCCTGATGTGGTGAGGCAGGGAGAACCGCGGCCGCTGGTCCACAGGTGGTCCTCATGCTGACGGCTGGTGTCACCTCTGGTTGCTAGTCTGATTTCCAGCCTTCTTTAAGCTTCAGATCAAGGTGTGGGAAGGTGGAGTGAGGCTGGACATTGTTTGGTTTTACTCTTTGGAAGTAAGACCTGGTATCTGGGGGATGCTGACTTGGGGAGGTGACTTCTGCTTGGGCCCTGGGCTTCGCCTCAGCAGTGGTGATGGACGGCTTTCCCAGTGCTGTGGACAGGTGGCGCGCACTGGTCCCTTCCTGCCCTCTTCCTCCCCCCTCCATCCAGAGGCCCCGCGCTGCAGCCATGGCCTTTGCGTGCCTGGGTTCTACGCACATCCCCAGCAGTGCAGGTTGGCTTGGCTCGAGTTTGAAGTTTATGTGGGTTGGGTTACGTGGTTTTGTATTTGGCTTTGGGTGCTGTGTTTGGTACCGACCTCCTGTGTGCGCAGCTGTGTGTTGCTGTGGGTGTACTTCGTGTCTGTCTGTCCCTCTGTCTGTCAACACGAGCTCTTTCTGGTCTCCGGAAACTACAAGCAGTGTGACTGTGTCAACCTGTGTGACAGCTGTGTGTGTTCCTCTCGGGGCCACATCTGCTGGGGACCACAAGTCAGTGCCAGTGACCTACCTCCCGACAGGGCCACACCTGCAGGGTCTGGGCCTGCGGATTTTCGTCTTGGCCGGGTGGAGGAAGCGGGGTCGGGGTCGCATGTCTGCTGCAGTGTAACGGATGACTACGATGTTCAGGAGCAGCTGTGGGGTTGTCCAGGATCACAGCCCTGTGGGATGGACACACGGGGGCTGCTTCAGTCCCATTCCTGGTAGGCCGTGGGAGGTCAGGTTCTGTCTGGTTGGCTGACCCAGCTGGGCAGTGCCTCCACAGGGAGCTCCTACCAGCAGCTGCCCTGAGGCAGAAGGGATGCCAGGGCCAGCCTGGGAGCCCTGGAGTGGTGGCCCATCTCTCATCACCCCGTTTGTGAGAGGCATGTCCCCAGGCACACCCACTCACGGGAAAGTGCACGTGTGACTGTTGGGAGGTAGGTCGCTGGTGCGCCCACGTGGTCCCTAGAGTGGTGGGCACAGACAGGGCATGCTGACACTTACTATGCATGCCAAGCTACTCGTGACCTGGGCCCATGGGTTGTGCCTCATCCCAGCATGCGCCATCTGCACAGGCTGTGTCTGTACGTGTGCACGCACACATGCACACATGCACACATGTCTGTTCTGCTTGTGTGTGCCCGTGCATGGTCAGAGGCTGGGTGAGGGCAGGGTGAGGGTCCTGGCGTCCCGTGTGCTGGGGTGTGCAGCCTTGGATGTGGCCCGGCGGTGGGGCCTTATGTCCCCCTGCTGCTCCCCGCTGGCTTCTGAAGACTGTCCAGAGGCTCCCCGCCCGCTCGGGCTCCCCAGGGCTGGCTAGCAGTTCCTGCCCTGCAGGTGTGGCTGTGGTGATGTCTTCCTCCTTCCTTGGCTGTCACTTCTCCGAGGTGGCCTCATGGTCCCTGGGGACCAGACCATGGCCTGTGCTTCTTAGTTAATTAATTTGTTTTTGAGGCAGGGTCTCACTCACTCTGTAGCCCAGGCTGGTCCTGAACTCTGTATCGAGGCTGGCCTTGAACTCAAGTCAATTCTCCTGCCTCAGCATCCCGAGTGCTGGGGTTACTGGCATTCGGGATTCCAGGTGTGCACCACCACCCTGCCCTGCTTTAAGTGGGGCTACAGAACCCTCAGGACCTTGGGCTTCAGGGCTCGCACTTCTGCTGTGGATGAAGAGTCTGGAGATACTGAGGCCTCGGGCCAGGGTGTGGCTGTGATGCTGGTGCATGCTGCCCGGGGCTGCACTTGAAACTCCCTGTGTGTGGCGCCATCCCCACCTTGGGCCACTGAGGTCACAGTGGAGGGAGACAGAGGCCGGAAGCAGGTGGCCTGCGTGGAGGGGGAGGGGAGCAGGAAGTGCGTGGGAGGCCACCCACTCCATTGTGTGGGCCTCCCTTGGGAGGCCTGTGCCCGGTCTGAGCCGCACCCAGCGCAGCCAACCCACATGCCTCGGATACTGCTGCAGGGCCCTGGCTAACTTCCTGTGGTTAGTCTTGGGTTGACTCCACCCCAGAGTTGTGGCAGGTTTTGTGCACCTTTGTTCCCGTGTTTACAGATGGGCTCCACCCTCTGGGCCGTACCAGCAGTCAGATGGGCCTTGCTGCTGATGTCCTTCTGGCAGCAGCCCAGGTGCTTGTCTGTTCGTTGGCGGGGTGCCAGTGCCAACATCATGCTGCCCTGGGGGCCTTCCCAGAACCCATGGGTGCAATACCCGTGGGGCTCCGGCCACCCTCATGGAACCTTCGTCCTCACCCCTCAGTGCCCTCAGCCTGCCCAGAGCCCTTCCCAAGGACATGTTGGCTGTTGTTGCTCTCGGCATTCCCTTCGAGGACGGTGGCCTGGGCCTGAGAGCTCACGTGGAGCCCAGGGTGCTGAGAATGCTCTGGAGAGGAGGAGGCTCGCCACAGTGGCCTTCAGGGACACCTCCATCCCATCTCTGATGCAGGCTGGATGAGCCGAGCCCTCCAGCCAAAAGCCCAGGAGCCAGAGTGCCGAGTCCACCTGCAGGGAGGGAGGCTCTCCGGTGACAGACAGGGCCCCAGCGCCACTCTTGGGAAACAGACGTGGAGCAGAAGTCCGGCATGTCCAGCCTCTTCCTTGGCCAAGAGAACAGGCAAACGATGGGTGTTTGCAGCTGCCCCCACCAATGACGAGGTTTCACCCTCAGTCTCCGTGTTCCAGGGGTGCCCCTCACCACCCTGCCCCAAGAGTGGAGGGGTTCCAGGTGGATTTGTGAGAAGCCCTGTATGTTCAGGTCCTGGGCACAACCCCCAGGAAAGTGTCCAGAAACATGCAAGACACAGGAAGTGGACAGCTGCTCTAGTTCCTTTCTACACATGAACCACGCCTGATGTACATATGAAGTGTGTTGCTGGGGCTGTCCGTCCTTGCTGGGTGGCCAGGTGGCCTTGCTGCTCCCTGGATTGCAATGGGCAGTGCATAGGGACAGTGAGGCCCAGAGTCTGCTGCTCCCGAGTAGTCATGGGGAGATTTCCCACACCCAGTTCTAATCTGTACTAAAGTTCTTTCCCAATGTTTTCAATTAAGCACATCAGAAGACGCCCCAGATAGTTTCCCACTGGGAAGAATAAAATAGAGCTTGGGTTGACAGTAGGAAGAGAAACCTTAGGTTGCCTGCTTTATGGGGGTGCAATGAGCATAGTTCCTAGGTCTCTGGAGCTCAGAGCAGCTCCCTCTGGGCCCAGGGAAGACCACCGTCAGGGTGGCACTGGTGTGGAGGGTCAGGTTGTCCTGTAGAGACCAAGTGCAGGCCAGAGGGGGCCGGGGTGAGAGGAAGCCCTGTGCACCGTGGTCCCTCTTGTCCTAGTGCATGCTTGCGTGGTTTCTGTGTTCCAGGGTCACCTGGCCATGCCAGCTGCAGGACACTTCTTCACCCTGGGAGGTGGCTCTGTGCTATTGTTCCCCCACCCGCAGCCCCTCAGGGGGTCATGGCATGTGTGGCCTTCTGTGGCCACTCCCACAGGGTGCAGGTCTAAGGCCCTCCTGCTGGCCAGGGGCCAGTGCCAACAGCATGCTGTGGGGGCCTCTTCAGAGCCCATGGGCGCAGAACACACGGGGCTCTAGCCAGCCCCTCATGGCTGAGGTCCTGGGGGCTGCACTAACCATCATTGGGCACTGGCTGGTGGTCTTGGCGGCTTGCCTGTGGGCTCCTGGGCACAGTGTTGCCTTGAGCGTGTATGTGCAAGCACTTGTTTCAATGACCGCTTCCAATCCTTGTTTGTGTCATGCTCGCACTAGGTCTGTCCATACAACTGTCCCCCAAACCCGTGAGAGTAAGTGGCAGCCAGGGATGGGGGTGCAGTATTTCCAGCTACTTGAAAGGCAGGGGCAGAAGGGTCACCAGTCTGAAGGCAGCTTGAGCAATTTAGCAAGACTGTCTCAAAATAAAATAAAAAGGCCTGGGCAGGAAGCTCGGTAGAGCCTGCACTGCACCAGTGCCCAGTGCTGGGAGGCACCTGGAGCAGCATGCTCACCGCTCCCAGTGTTGGCTTGAAATTTCTGGAGCTGGATTTATCTTGTAGAACGTGGTGCTGTTGCACCCACAGAATGCCTCAGTCTCAGGGTGGCCACACACTCATTCCTCTCCGTCTAGTATTGGATTGATACTGAGATTGCGTCTATTTTTCTGCTGATTACTGGAACAGCCTCACGGGTTCTTACTTAATGGTTATGATTGTTTTCTTGTAACAATCTTGATGCTCAAATCATCCTAGATACGGCAAGAGGTGGTCCACGGGGTGTGACCTGCCCCTCTCATCTGTTCCCAGTGCACCCGTGACGCCTGGCCCCACAGAGAACAGAACTGGCACCGAGACACAGCAGGGGTGGAAAGGCTGTGTCTGTTCATGTGCTGCATGCATGCAGTGGGCACGTGCACCATGGGCACACACAGACCCGTGCACGGTGGGTGCACGCTGTTATTGCAGGAGACCAGACCAATGGGGGGGGGTGCACTGATACTCTTAAGGCCCACCCGTCCCTCAGGGGCCTGCCTGTGGCAGCTGCCACATGTGTCCTCTGTATGCCAGCTACAGATACCACCTCTGAGCAGGCTGGGTCGGGGTCTCCTCCCACCTGTCCCCCAGGACTCGGGGCATGGATGTAGTCAGGCTGTCTTCACTGGGGCCTAGGAGTTCCCGGTCACAGTCAGTACTACATGTTTTCACATGCTGAGGACTCTGTGCACTTCAGCCTGCGTGTGGTTTAAATGGCAGTGGTGTGCGGGTGAGAGTCAGGTTACCGGGAAACAACAAAGCCATTAAAATGCCTTGATTTTATCATTTGGTGTTCCTGCCAAAACTAATTCAGTCAGCCCCCGTTCTGGACACGTAACGATGAGGGCCAGGCGGGCTGTGCCCAGAGAGCCCCAGCTCTGCGCCCCAGGTACAGCAGACTCCAGAGGCCTGGCCCTGCTGACCCCCTGTGTCCCCTCTGTGAAGTAGGCTCTGCTTGGCACCTGCCTGTCCAGCTGTCCATCCCCTGTCCACAGAACAATTCTGTCCTGGTGATCAGAGTCATGTCCCTGCCCTCCCACTCCCCGACCTGAGCCGCACAGCAGGCCTGCTTGAGGACCACCGGGAGCCGGGACATAGGAGGGACGAGAGGTTGTCTGTGACGTGCAGAGAGGAGCAGCCTATTGTGTGTGGCCTTTGGGACATCTGGGACCAGGGTAGTTGAAGCCCTCCTCCCAGGGATGGGGTGGGGCGCTTGTTCCTCTGTAGGCAGTCAGAGGGCAGCTTTGAATTGGCAGCTGCCCTGGAGAGGAGCAGAGTGATGGCCTCCTGCCCACCAGCAGCCTTAGAACCTGATAGGAGCACGCTGACGTGAGGTGCGGCCTCGTTTGCTGCCCCTCCAGCTCCTAAAGCAGCTGTTCGAGCAGCCTGGTCCTTCCAAGGCTGCAGACAGGACTGCGTGGCCCAGGAGGTGGGGACCCCTGGACTAAGGGATGGAGTGTCCCATGGGCTGCCTCTGCTGCCACCCCAGAAGGACCATTGCCAGACTCTTGGTCCCAGCCAGGGTGGGTGCTGCAGGAAAGTGTTCCCAGCGCTTTGCTGACATCCTGGGCTTCCGGCACATGCATGGCTCAAGTGTGTGGGGAGGTCTGCACTCGGCCTTTCTGCATGTCCTCACGGTGCAGCTTGGACAGAAAGGGCTGCAGCCTCTTTTCTCAGGGTTCTGAGGCCCTTGCCAAGCACCTTTGCCTGTCCACATGTGCTAGGAAGGCCTGTGGGCTCTGGAGCTGGAGCCCGGCCAGCTCTTGGCAATACCACTGGCCAGCAGAGGCTTGGGTGCTGGGCAACTCACAGGTTGCCTCCTTCCTCTGGATGAGGTAGAACTGCGGGCCGTGGACATAGGACTTTTCTCTGCTTAGTCCTTGTCTGCCCCACTCCCTTCCCAGCCTCCGTGTTGGGGTGGCCCTGTGCATTACCTCTCTCTAGCCTGAAGGACGAAAGACTACCGGGGAGCTTACGGGGTGCTCTGAGGGTAGGAGGGAGCAGCAGATCACCATTTATCTTGTAAGGGCACCACTGTGGGGTTAGCAGCCACAGCACTTGGTACTTCTCTGGGCCGTGTCTCGTGGGCCTGTTGCATCATGGGGATTGGGGGCTGGTCCTCTGTGCATGAGACATTTGACATTGTAAGCACAAGTCACAGGGTGACTTCCCGACGAGGGCCACTCTGGCATCTACCATGGCCACAGGGCTCTGCAGGACAGTGCCACATGTGGGCTGCTGTGATCCCCAGATGGTCCTGTTGGCCTGTGAGAACTGTCCTGGAGGGGCCAGCCACATGCTTCTCATGGGACATGCAGCTTAGGGGAGGCCACCGGCGGCAGTTGAGTACAGTGTCTGCGCCCCTCACTGGTGAGGACAGAGTGTCGGCCCATGCCTGCCCTGCCCGCCAGCACTCAAGCCAGGCAGGGAGAGAGTCAGGCTGCTTACCCCACAGCATGGCTTCAGCTCCACGTGAGTTTGTGTTTGTTTGTTTGTTTGTTTTGAGACAGAGTTTCACTCTGAATTCCAGGCGGTTCTGAACTCACTGTGTAGCCCAGTCTAGCCTTGAACTCACAGCAATCCTCCTGCCTCAGCTTCCCAAGCACTGTGATGACAGGCGTGTACTGCCCCACCTGGTTTATGTAGTGCTGGGGAATCAAACTCAGGTACTTAGAGCATTTGCTAGGCAGGTGCTTTAACTGCCGACCTATTCCTCCAGCTCCTCCAGGTATTTTCTTTAAATTGGTTTGCCTTTTGCCTAAAACTATTTATAAGTATCCCTCATAAAAAAGCAGGAATAAAAATCAGCATCATAGCTGTAAGTGGAAAATGACATAGACTCAAGATCAAAGCAGCCACACCTGTCATAGACAGGGCACTTGTGCCCCCTTTGGGACACCTGGGCAAGTTGGCCGGAGCAATGGGCCCTCCGTGGGCGCAGCAGGGGGTGGACCGCACTGGGGTCAACGTGGCCGTGGACATGTAGTCAGAGTACCCCGCGACCAGCTTGCAGCTCCCCTAGGGGCCTCTGAGGGCCCAGTCCACTGTGCACGCATGGGGAGACCATGTGATGACGCACACAGGCATTAGGCCACAGAGCGTCAGCCACCTGGGAGCCCTTAGTGGCTGTGGACGTGCTGGTCTAGGTTAGGAAGAACTGGCCTGAGACCCCCTCCCCCCACCTCTCACCCCCTTGGCAGAACACACACGAACATGTTACTGACAATCACTGCACGTTACCAGCAGGTGTTTCCTTTGCATTTTAATGAGGACTGTTCACGATGTTGTGTCTGGTTCTTACTGACGTTTCTTGGGGGCATGTCCTTCAGCCACTCACTCCAGGCGGTTCATGGAGTTACCCTCTGAACTGCCCCTTCCTCCCAGGTGCTCACCCCTGGCTCAAGGGCATGAACACGGTGTAAACGGTACAGTGACCACACAGGGCAGGCAGGCTCTCTAGGCTGAGCAAGCCAGGTCACCCAGTGGGGACTCATGCAGACATGTGGGGGCAGTCCCCAGGGTATGCAGGGGATGCCTTTCTCTTCCCCTGTCCAGCTTAGGGCACAGGGGTTAGCATGTGTGTGATGGGCCCCTGGCAGGCAGGGAGTCACGCCTGGGGCTAGCTGGGCACATCCACGTGGCCCCAGGGTCACAGCTACCCTGGAACTGAGACGGTCACTCTGCTTGCCCTCATCCTGTTGGCCCTTGTTGGTCCAGGCACAGTCCTTTTCAGCTGCGTTACTGTGCCACAGCAAGAACTCAGAGGCAAACTTGGTCACATGCCCATGGAGGCTACAGCCAGTGGTGTGGTAGGTGCCTGGATCCTGTGAATCCTTGAAGAACAGGCCAGGAAGGGCAGGAGCGGGTTTCCCCCTCTCCACAGGTGTGACCCTCATGGGCACTGACTCGCTCCTGCCTGCCCAGCCAGCCCCTCACACGGCACTGCTGAACTTGGTGTCTGACTGCTCGGCGCTGTCTGGCATGACCACCTTCAGGGCTGCGTGGCAGATGCGGTTCAGGGCCGGCAGGTTGGTCTTCTGCTCCACATACAGCCGCAGCTTGTCCCGGAAGGTCTCACCGAGGAAGCTGTAGACAAGGGGGTTCAGGCAGCTGTTGGAGAAGGCCGCAAGGTTGACAATGTGGCCCGTCAGGGGGTAGGCGTGGCGAAAGGATTGCCGGCACGGTGCGGCCGTGGGCTGGGGTCGCTGCAGGAGGCGGACACTGATGAAGACGTTCTCGGGCAGCCAGCAGACGAAGAAGACCAGGACCACGGCGAGGATCATGCGCAGGGCCTTCTGCCTGCGTGGGCGCAGGCCACGGTGCCGGTGTGCCTTGGCCAGGGCCCGAGCGATGAGGGAATAGCAGAGCCCGATGACGGCGAGGGGCACGACAAAGCCCAGCGTCACCTCCAGCCACTGCACCTCCCTGACGTCGGCAAAGCAGAAGCAGGCCTCTTCAGTGTGCTGCAGGTGGACGGCCGTGAAGGGCACCAGCGTGGCCGAGACGGCCGCCATCCAGATAAAGCCGCAGCTCAGCCGGGCGCGGTGCTTGGTGCGGAAGAGGCTGCAGCGCATGGCCCTGGCCAGTACGATGTACCTGTCAAAGCTCATCCAGGTGAGGAAGAAGACGCTGCTGTACATGTTGACCTGCAGGAAGAGGGACATGAAGGTGCAGAGCACGGCGATGTCGTAGTACTGCTCGTCCAGGTTGAAGACCTCGATCAGCGAGTCGGCCACCAGGATGAGGTCGGCAGCCGCCAGGTTGATGAAGTACAGGTCGGGGACCGTCATCTTCTCCCGGAAGCTGATGTTCACCACCAGGATCAGGATGTTGCCCACGAAGCCAATCGGGAAGAGGAAGATGGTGTAGAGACAGGAGAGAAAGAGGCCGATAGCGTACTGCTGGTGCTCCGGGGAGAGGCGGCTCGTCGCGTTCAGCAGGGCGGCCCCAAGCAGCGGCTGGGACAGGTCGAGGCCTGGAGATGTAGTGTTGGGGGCTGCCGGCTGCCCTGCGTCTGTGTCGATCTCCACGCCAAAGACACCAGCAGCCGAGGTGACCGCCATGTCCTCACCACGTTGCCTCAGGACTCGTCAGACAGGCCCCAGGAACCTGCTGGAAGCAGAGGCTCCATTCTTAGGGAGACGAGGAGTTTGCTTTGAGTAGGGCCAGACATCTGTACCACCGAAAAGGTCACTCGGGCTCTGTGACACTCTGGGACTGTGGACTGGAGCAGGTGCACTGTCGGCTTTTCCCTGGTGGGCACCTGGGAGAGGCCACAGGGAGGGATTAAGCCTCCCCTCATGGCTAGGACACCTGGTGCAGCCACGCCGTCACGGGAAGAGGCGTCCCAGCTTACCATCGCGGGGAGGGCCAGCCTGAGCCAGAGGGGAGGTGGGTGTCAGGGGTCCTGCTCCCCCTCAGGACTCTCAGAGTAGGGACCCAGGCCAGATGCTGTGGTCACACAGCGGGCCGAGGGAGGCAGTGGGCATAGCAATCCTAGGAAAATTACTGTTCGCCGGGACAGGAAATGCATGTTGCTTTAGCAGCTTTTGTGGATCTCCTGGAGGGCAGGGTCCAGAACCCCTGGTGATGGCAGAGCAGGGTCCCTTATTGTACAATGGGCCAAGTCAGCCAAGCTTTTTGTTAGGATTACTACTGAGTTTAGGTGTCAAGAGTGAGCTTTTAAATACAGTAGAGCGAAAGGAAGAGAAACTGGGGTAAAAGTGGCCACTGTTTGAGGAGATGGGTTAGCTGGGCATGTGGCACACTCCCAGCTGCTCAGAGGCTGAGGCAGGAGAGCCACCGAAGCGTGGGAGTTCAGGGCTGTCCTCAGCAACACAGCAAAATCTTATCTCAAGAAAAGAAAGAATAAAGAAAAAATAAGAAAGAATGCTTAAAATTTTATCTAGGACTTTAAAATGCTGTAAAACCTACCATATTTTAAGCTAGGCTTGGTGGCTCACCCTGTAATCTCAGCTATTTGGGAGACTGAGGCAGGAGAATTGTAACTTCGATGCCAGGCTGGGTGGCACGGTGAGAACCTCAAGGAAACCCCTAAACAAGGAATTGGGTTATAGGTCAGCGATTACAGAGCTTTCCCAGCAAGTGCAAGGCCCGGGGTTTGATGCCTCAGCACCACATAAAAATGAGCCAGGAATGGGTTTGCTGTGAGTTTGAAGCCCGTCTGGGCTGCATAGCAAGTTTGGGACCAATCTGGACTGCAGAGTGAGACCATGCCTCAAATAAACAAAAACCTCAAGTGTTTCTGCCATGTTGTGCAAACCTGGAAACTGGGTAGAGGAGGCCTCCGCTAGCGTGCGCTGGCTGAGCTGGGTGTGGGCTGGACTTTATGGTCACTCCACGTTAGATACTGCTGTTTCGCAGGTGGTGCCCATTTGAACACGTAAGCCACTATGTTCACAGTTCATTGGCGGCATTGAAAGGCTCTACTTGATTAGTGTATGTCCAAGTGTGTGTACATGTGTATACGTGTGTGTGTGTGTGTGTGTGTGTGTGTGTGTGTGTGGTACTGAACCTGGAAGCCAGGGCCTTCACACTGAGCTGGATCCTCCGCCTATCTTGATTTTCCCTGAGACAGGGTCTCACCGCACCACTGAGCTGCCTAGGCTGGGCGTGAGCTTAGGACCCTCCCTCAGACTGCCTCAGCTCCCAGCTCCAGACCCAGCTCTGTGTTTAATTTCTTTTTAAAAACTCCCCAGGCCTGTCGTCTACCCTCTGGATGTGCCAGGCCGCCGCTGGAGAGGGCAGTATAGGGGCAGACCCTCAGCAGCAGGGCTTTGGTCAGCTCCCAGACTTGTTGACCAAATTGAAAATGAGTCATCCGTTTCCTATCCATGTGAAGTGGGACATTGGGCCCTTGAGCACCACTGCTGTTCCCTAAAGATCCGGGGAGGAAACGCAGGGGCCCTGCTGTGAAACTCGCCTCAGTCACAGAGGCCCCGTCGGGGCTGGCTGTGGACACCCCTCTCCCTGCCACAGGTGCTTGTTCAACAGTTTGCTATCACTGTCCTGGTTTCCCCGACCTGTCCTGTCCCCGCTTTGTGATGGCATGAGGACTCCCCGGTCTGTGGAGGCAGGAGCGCTGAGCCTCACACCCCCAGGCAGACAGCACGCTGCTGGGCTGGGCTGTGGGCCACAAGTGATGACAGGCGCGGCCCTGCTGTGGGCGCCCTGGTGACCCGTTGGAGGGGGTAGGTAGCTGGTGCTTCTCCCCAGGGGGTTGGTGGAACATCGTCCTGCCAGTTTAGTGACAGCACGGTGGCCTTGGTCAGACCCCAGACCCATTGCCACCAGGACCCCAGGGTTCAGGGGCAGGTGGGAGTCTTACCTGGATGTGGTGGAGCCTCCCCGAGCGCTCTGGGGTCTGTGCAGCCTGAAGACGGAGCCCGGCCACAGACGGCGTGCTCTCGGAAGCAGTGTGGTATGCTCCCGGGCTACCCAGCGTGGGAGCCGCAGGGAGGAAGGGAAAGTGGCCTGCCTGCCTGGCGGGGAGCTTGGCGCCCAGGGAGGCCAGCGGAGGTCCCCCAGGAAGCCGCTGCCGTCCTAGGAGCTGCAGCCTTTATAGGCTCCAGGGACAGCTCATTGGCTGCTGCCTCCCTCTAGGGCCGTGTTAACCACTTTTTTGCTGGCCTCTTTTCCCCGTGCTTTGCTGGAGCGCTCAGCCCCTGCAGACGCGTTTTATGGAAGTTTCCAGGGTTATTACTTTCCCTCACCCAGTGACACAATCCTTTTCTTAAATTTGAGGAGATTATCATAGCTTTTACGTATCTGTTCCGTAATAGCGCAGCATCCTTTGCGGAAACAAGCACGCTGCTCTTGCTCACTGCAGCAACTTACTGGCCTTGAAACAAAGCACTGAATTCCACAAGACCGTACAGCAGCGGGTAAGGCCCAGCGCAGTCTGATTGAGATTTGCCCAAAGATGTTTGCGGGAAGAACTTTAAACCAAGACGCAACAGGTGGCGTGGCATGAAGTTCAGAGTCTAGGCAGCTTGTGTGTCCTTAGCACGAGCTCCGCCCACACCCCTTGCCTGCCCCAGAAGCCCTCCCAGCCAGCCCAGCGGTGCCCACCCCCACCCAGCCAGCCCCGGACTTGGGTATCAGGCTTGAGCTGCCCATCTGAGTTATGCAGTCTTCATAAAAATTAAATTTTAATTGATCTCATTTGTACTTTCTTCCTGTATTTTTTTTCTTTCTTTCAATACTAGGATTGAATCCAGGGCTTCGCATTGAGCTGCATCCTTGGCCCTTTATTTTATTTTATTTTATTTTATTTATTTATTTATTTATTTTTGCAGCAAGATCTATGTCACTGCATTGCCCAGGCAAGGTCAAAACTTGCAGTTCTCCTGCCTCAGCCTCCCAAGAGCACTGGGATTACAGGTGTGCACCACTGAGCCCAGCATCTTTCTGGCATCCTTAACCTGTAGTTGTTAATTGCGAGGTTAGACTGAGGGATCTCGCGGTGCGCTGGCCAGGAGCCCTGTGCTGTGGCGGCCTGCAGCTGGGGGAGCTGGAGGTGCAGAACTCTGTTCCCTGGACCCGGCGCCCTGGGCCCCAGGTGGCCTCCTCCGCTCACGCCCTCTCTGGGAGTGCTGTGCTTTGTATGAAGCCTCTCACATATGTGCTTCAAAGCCTTTTGTATGATCCTGATTTGAAATCTATCACATACTTAGTCTGGGGATAATGGATGTTTTTAAACAGAGAGCATCGTGTTAATTTTTTATGGAAAAATACTCCACACAGGCTTCTTCTGGCCGCAGGAGTTCTGACTGCCGTACAAGCTTTTCATATGCTGAGGAGCCACCTGGCTCTTGGACTTCTGACCAGCTGCGAAGTTGAGATGACTTCAATATTAAAAATGCCCATTTTCAAAGAAGGAAGTCATGAGAAAGTACAGCTTCCTCTTGAATTACATAAATAAAATAAAAACCTAAACCTTGAAATAGCCAAGGCATGTTTCTTAAAAATAGCCGCTCCCTGCTCTCCCAAATTCATGGCCTTGGGCTTGGGTCCGAGGCCTCCTGCCTGCCGGGTGGTAAGGGACTGCAGGCTGCCTGGGCCCCCCACCCACTGCTGGGCTTACTCGTGTTCTGGCGTCGTGCCTCTGGCGTAGGATGGGCTACTGGACTTGAGACCCCGAGCTGTCCAGCTGTACCTTTGTCAGCCCTAAGTGGTAGGTGCCTGCGTGTCACCCAGCTAACAACTACTGCGGGAAGGGTGAGACAGGAGGGGGTCTCGGCCTCCCTCTGCTCTGGTGGAAGCAGCATGTATCTTCCGGGGTGGGGCTGCAGTTGGGGTCACGTAGAGGTGTCAGCCCTGGGTGCCAGAAGTTTTCATCTACGCTGGGGGACAGTGCGGGGCCTGGAGGGGCTCACCCCGGTGCTGCTGCCCCTTGGGGCGGCCCCCTGCAGCGTTGCCATGCGATTGTTCTCTTGATCCAAACCTAGAAAGTTGGGGTCTCCCCACTCTTCAGCCTGATGCTCATACATCCTCAGGAACCCCAAAGCGTGAAGGAAGGAGCTCAGCTGCTGCTCCTCCGTAGAGGAGGAGGCCAGAGAGGCTGGGAGCTGCTGGTGCCACACGGTGGGCAGGAGGACAGGCCCTGCCACCTCCGAGTCTGTGCCGGCCACAGCGCACCCCATGCTGTTGCTCCTGCAGCCCGGACGCTCATGCTGAGGGAGGCAGCACCCTTGTGCCCTGAGCTCCCCGTCCACACGCTAAAAGCCACCCATGTGACTGAGCTTCCCCGTGGGCGTTTCCTGCCCCTGCATGTGGGCGCTCTGCCTGACCCGACACCTGTGCGTGTGTGCAGCTCTGGGTTCTGGGAGCCCTGGCTTCCTGGCGGGCGTGTACCCCACAGCAACACAGCTCCTCTGGCCACCTAGGCTGCTTCCTGGAGAAAGTCAAGGTCAAGGGTCATTCTCACAAAAGGGGATTTATAGTGTTCAGCTACATCAAAGCAGACAGTGGGCAGTGGTCCTCCTGGCTTCCTGGGCGTCCACTCTGTGGACAGCTGGCTCCTCTCCTCAGTTGCTGGGCGCTTCTGGACATTTCCTGTCATTCCTTGAGAGCAGTGGCAACCAGAGTGCATGCCGTGGCTCCCAGAGTTACGGCGGAACCTCACCCCCCATCCCCCCAGGGGCGGCCCTGCCGTGTGTAGGCCGTGCAGGGCCGAGCTGTGGAAGGCCCGGCTCCACCGCCAGCCCTCCCAGGCTCACGGCTGCTCTCCTCCAAGGTAGCCCAGCAATCTCCCTGAAGTCAAGCGTTGCTTGCCACTAGGGTCTGTCTGCTGCTAGACTCGTGCTGTGGCTTCTTGGGTTTCTGCACGTGGGTCTGGGTATTTCGGGGTCTGTACATGGACAGCTCCTTGACCTCAGGGTGTGTCCAGACCAATGTGGGGTGAAGGGCGAGTAGCAAGGTGTTCAGAGGAGGCGGGGTCCCAGCGGGGGCCCTTGCTGCTCCAGCACCGTCTCTGCTTCTCGCGAAGCGTAAAGCGATCTAGTGTTTCACAGTTGGACCACATACAAGTCTTTTTCATCAGACAGGACCCTACTCTTTGAGAACCACACTTAGCCATTCCTGTGGTTGGGTTTCTAAAATTACCCCTTCGATTGCAGTGCGCAGGAATTCAGGCTGGCTGCAAGAGGCAGTCTGTCCGGATCTCTCCTGCCCTGTCCTGGGAGTGGCTGTTTTCAGAGGCCAAGGCTGGAACTTCTCCCGGCCGTGGCTGGTTCTGAACTACAGGCCCTTGGCATCTGTGTCAGATGAATTTAGAAACTTCCGCCTTGGTTCACTTCTGCATGAGTGAGTGATGTGAGGGGACTGGCCGCAAGCCACCAGAAACAGGTGAAATGCAGAGACTGCCTGTGTTCAGACATGGGTCATGGGGGCCGACTTGGGCTGGCACCTAGGCCCTGTGCTCCCGGCTGGCTAGCTGGGGCCACCGTGTCCTAAGCACAGGTCGGGGTCCGAGCAGAGTAGGGCATGCTAGCCAAGTTGAAGGGGTACAGACAATTTCTGGGAGGCTCAGGAGCCGGGATCACAGGTGGGGCCTTGGAGTGGGGCACTTTAAAGCATGTTGTAAGCCTGGAGCGCACAGAGCCAGCTTGCAAGGCCAGCATGAGAGCTGCTGCTGGCTGCTGGCACTGTGGACCCTGAGCTCCCAGGGGACTGGTCTGTGTCCTAGGGGATGTGTGCAGACTTGTCCCCTGTCCCGCCACTATCACCAGGCACCTGAGGCTGGGTGATTTGTGAAGATAAGACATCTGTTTTGTTCACAGTTTTGGAGTAAAAGTCCAGGGTCAGGCAGCCTTGAAGATTCTGGCTGTTAGCAAGGGCCCTGTGATCTGTCAGCTCACTGCAGGTAGCACAGGGAGGGAGAGCTCAGGAACAAGACCAGAAGCCAACCAGGACGAGAGAGGGGCCTCGGCAGCTTCCTGCTGGGCCACCTATCAAAGGTGCCCGTGGCATCACCTCACAGGGAACCTGGTTTCAGCACAAGAAGTTTTTGGGGACCCTCGGGGCATGCCCCAGCCCTAGCCACTCATGAGGGTCAGCAGACACCCCATAGAGAGTGCCCCTCAGTGTCCAAGGCGGGTAGTCCTGAGATCCTGGTTCATATACTGAACTAGACAGAAATAAACTTAGTACCTTTTTTTTTTTTGAGGCAGAGTCTCGCTCTAGCCCAGACTCATCCTAAACTCACCATGTAGCCCAGACTAACCTTGGACTCCTGCCTCAGCCTCCCAAATGCTGGGGTTACAGGTGTGCACCACCACACCCAGCTTGCATGGTGCTGAGTAAGTGAACTCAGGGCCTTGAGCTTGCCAGGCAAGCGCTTTAACCACCATGCCATTCCTCCAGCCCTCTCAGTACTCTTTAAAGAAAGAACAGCCTTAACATGTGAGGACAGCTCATTGTCTGAGAGCTGTGGGAAGAGGCAGCCATCCCCACACCACTGGGTCTTTTCTTCCCGTGTGATGGCCCCGGAACAACCAGGTGCTACTGCTGACCACTGGCCCGCCATGGCCGCAGTAAGGGTTTTGTGAAAACGAGGTTAAGAGTTAAGGACCAGGACTGGAAGGGAAGTCTGGAAAGCATATGGAAGTTTTCCTAGTGTGGTACAGCTACTCAGCTGGGGAGGATCCAGACCGCTTCTCTTCGGAAGAAGTTATGCAGACATGTCAGCATTATACAGAAGCTGACCATAGACATGGTTTGGGTCTCTACTGCTCAGGATAACATTAAAATGTTCATTTTAAGTAATCTAATAGCAAGCATGGCTAGCCTACAGCCCACTTTTTCAGAGTGAGGAACTGTCTTGGACCACATATAAATAACATCTATAGGAACTAATACATTTAAAAATTTTTCATTGTAAGATTTAAATCAAGGACAAAGGTTAGAGGAATGGCACAGTGGTTGAAGTAACTGCCTAGCAAGCACAGAGCACTGGGTTCAAAACCCAAATAAGCTGGGTATAAAGGCGCATGCCTATACCCAGCACTTGGGAGGCTGAGGCAGGTGGGTTGTTGTGAGTCCAAGGCCAGCCTGGGCTCTAGAGTGAGTTCAGGACCAGCCTGCGCAAAAAAGTGAGACCCTGTCTAAAAAAAAAAATCACGTACAAAAATGTGGTGGGCTACACGTGCCTGCCGCATGTGTAGCCATAGGTCTGCTCAGTCAGAGGCCCCTCCCATCTCCTGCCACACGTGTGGGCATGGGTCTGTTGTGGGTCTGTTCCATCTGAGACACATCCCTCTCGCCTCTGTCTGTCTTTAGCAAGACAGCGTGAAGAAATCAACAAGAATAGTGATGTGGAGCCCAGAACAAAACCTGGGCCCTCTGTTGGGTGTCCACGCCCTATCTGGTTACAGTGTGTTCACAACCCGATGAGGCAGGTGAGACCATTGAGACATAGAACTCCTCTGGCCAGCCAGACCTTCTATACCCAGGAACTCTGCTGAATGCCATTGCTGGATCTAAGCCACTGGTGGTGACCTTCTCGTATCTTCAGTGGTGACGGCAGTGTTTCAAGAAAATCCGTGTTCTCTGCAGCATTCACGTTGCTCAGTATTAATGGTCATCCTCTAGGCCGGCCAGCAGGGACTGTCAAGGGCTGAGATCCCTCTTTGCCCTCTGCTGGGGTGTGGGGAATGCCAGCCACAGAGAGGGTGCCAGTCAGAGCCAGGTCAGCCACCTAGCCTTGACCCCCTTTCCCCGTGTCCACTACATGCCGGGCCCCTCAGGTCTGCACTGTCGGCCTTGGTGATGGGCCCAGCACTCCTTTGCACAGGTGAGGTGAGCGCTGGGAAGCTGGTCATTAGAAGGGCCTTGTCCCTGCCCAGGCCCCAGGAGTGGCCGAGTTTTGGCAAATGGCTAGTTTATTCTAAACACTGAGAAGGTGCCGTCCCTTGCAGGCATGGCTGGTGTCGTCAGGCTGGCCTGTATCTCGTCCTAGCCACATTCATGGGACACCGTGTACCCTGTACCCCAGACGAGTCACTCTGCTGGGAGCTGCAGTACCAGTCTGCAGGGCTCGTGGGGGAGGAGGTGGGTGAGGGACGTCAGGCAGCTCTCTCCAGCTCAGCGAGGTTCACAAGCAGCTTGCCCCATGGGGAGCCAGTAACCTTCTGTAGCTTGTGCCCAGCATGCTGCAGCAGCACCACGTTGTAGAAGCGCCGGCAGGTGAACATGTTCAGTGTGATGTCCAGCACCACCCAGTGCACCAGGTTTCCAGGCCCCTGGGCAGGGGCTGCCCGCCAGGCTGGTCTGCTGGCCAGCAGGAGCAGGAAAGTCAGCTTGGGGCCCAACCAAGTGCCGTGCCCCAGCAGGACTTCACTATCTCATGCTCAAGCCAGGCGGTCAGTGGGTCCAGCTGGCACACGGTGGTCCTGTGCAGCTCCCCAGATATGTCCCGGAGGGCCACCGCGGCTAGCACCCTGTAGACGGCCAGATGTCTGCAGGCCGCGGGGCACCCCGGGCCTCTGTGAGCAGCCGGCATGGTGCACCTGGCCATGTCGCCGGAAGAGCATGGTGCCCTGCAGGTGCTGAGCATTGCAGTAGCAGACACTGGCCGGGAGGGAGGGGACCCCACGACCCAGATGGAGGTGATCATGTGGTCGGCCTGCTGGCCCTGCCGAGTGACAGCAGTGTCACCAGGACCCAGAGACTGTGAGGCCCAGAGCAGCACATCCAGGGCCTGTGGCCTAGCTCTGCCCCGATGAAGGTGGTGAGGTCGGAGAGCCAGCGGCCAGGCTTCGTGGGACGAGCAGAGCCACATGCACCGCGGCTGCCATGTCCCGTGAGGCCGTGACGTCCTGCAGCAGGGTCCCTTAGCTGGGGCACCGGGTCCCAAATGTGTTGCAGGAGCCCTTCAGGGAGGCTGCCGGGCCCATTACAGAGGCGCATACTGTGCGGTCACAGCAGCCTCTGAGGGACAGCGTCTCCAGGAGGAGGGTGCCTGCCCTAGCTTTGTGACGGCTTCGATCAGGGGACTGTGTCTGGGCCCCTCTGGGTCTCAGACAAGTGGCTGCAGGGTAGGTGTCTCCTGCAAGCCGCCCTCCCACCGAGCGCACGGTGCAAGCTGAGGCTGGGGTCCACGGGAGGGGGAGCTGTGAGGACGAGGCCCTGCACCCCTGAGCACCCCTGCCACCCTCATCCCAGCCCGCAAGAGCCCCAGGGCTTGTGGTAGAAGGCGTCCTGGGGCACAGTCCTGCAGGAGGGGCCCGCTCCTGGGCTGGGGTGAGGTGTGTGACCCGTGAGCCACTTGGGGATGCTGTTCTCACGGTGTCCCTTGACATCTGCCCGTCTCCAGAGCCGCCCAGAGCCTCGGTGCTGGCGGCAGCACATGCTTCGCCTTTATCGTCTGACTTCGGACCCTGGAACCCTGCCCTCCACGGGGCCTGTCACCCCTCTTAACGCAGACTTGGAGACGGGCACCGGGGTGCCAGCTCTGGGCTGCCTTTGGCCAGCAGGGAATGGTTTGATTACGCCAGCTGCGGGTTCCCGGGCTGTGCTGCCCACAGCAGCAGCCCGCTGGAGCAGCCCTGTTTCCATACGCCTGTCCCCTACCTCCCTTTCGATGAGGCCAGGAGACAGTATGGCTGTTCAGCAAGAGGAAATCAAAGGCGGTGAAGTTGGAGGCACAGTCTTAATGGAGGCTCAAGGCCAGCTGCGGGCAGGGCAGGCCGCAATGCCAGGCTGGGGGTGGCCGCCGTGTGACGGAGGGCACAGCCCAGTCAGAGGGGGGTGCGAGTGAGTGGCCAGTTTCCTCCTGGGGCTAAGAGCAGAGCTGTGCATGACCTGCCTGCAGCTCAGCTGTGACTAAATGCGTGCGTCTTCGTGAGAGCAGGTGTGCTGGTGGCTTTCCCGTGCCACGTCATAGCAGCCTTCCTCTCCTGTACCCACAGGTCCGTCCTCCCTGCCCTTCCTCACCTGTACACACATGTGTCTGTCCTTTGTCACGGTGCCCTTCCTCCCGTACTCACGCGTGCATCGGTCCTCCGCCACGGTGCCCTTCTGCATCCATGCACACACGCTTCTGGTGGACTGAACCACGTGACCCAGCCACTGCCATCCACCAGTGCCCCCGCTGCAGACAGGCAGGGACAGTGGTTTCATCCTGTGGAGCCCTTGCCCTGAAGCGTGCAGCTCCGCGGGTTTCTGTGTGACGTCTGGAGCCCACGGCGGCTGTTTTCCTTGGTCAGTCTGGGAGAGCTGCCTCCTCCTCGATGTTGCCATCTGCCCTGTGCGCTGTGTGGTTTGCATCATGTGGCTGTGTGGTGAAACCGCTGCTGCCTTTCTGGAAGATGGCGTCTTTCCGGGTCGGGATTTCAGAGGGGCTTTGTGCTCCCTGCCCGGCCTCGGGGGTTCCCCACACAGGGCAGTCTGCTCCTGCTGCCAGTCTCTCCGCCTCCTCCCCTTCCTCGGCTGGCCTGGCCATGCCCGGACTCCTCGCTGAGTCCCTGCTGCGTCTTCTCTGCATTTTTTTTCTGGTGGCTCTGCTGTGGCGCTCAGGCTTTCTCCTTGAGGACACACGTCCTCTCGTCTGTCCTCACGTCTTTCTTTATTTTTGGAAGTAGAAAGTAGCTTTATTAGGAAGAGTATGAAGGAGAAAGTGAGGTAGAAAGTAGGGACTCCCCGGCCAGCAGCAGGCGGGGCCAGAGAAGAGGAAGGGGTGACACTCAGGCCAGCAGTGTCCTTCAGTGGGAAAGGTGACATCTGCGTAACATCTGTCCTCGGCTTCCCACCTCTGGTTCCCTCTGGTCTGGGAATGTTGCGCTTGGAAACCTACGTTTAGGAACAGTGTGTGAGAGGGGATTTTGCTCCAAAGCAAGTTGTTTTCCTCCTCTGAGGCCCTGCAGATCCCCTGTGCCCCCAGGGTTGGAGCAAGAGGCCCTGGCCAGCCTAGGGTGACTCCAAGGAGGGGCCTTGCTATGCACCTGCAGTCAGGCCTTGCCCTGCGGAGAGAGGTCCTCAGGACAGTGCCACGAGCAGGCCGCCCACGTGGCTCTCCTGCTGTCTTGCCTGGTGGATCTTTTCATCTTGTCTGGTTTTGGTTTTGCTCTTAAAAATCCACACCTCCAGGTATATTTTTAAAAACTGATTTCTAGTATATAATGAAACTCACCCCTTCTGAACAGGTCCAAGGCAGTCTCTCTCTCTCTCTCTGGAGGGCCTCACAGGCTCTGGGCATCAAGGGTCTGACCTACCACAGGCCGCTTGCTCCACCATGCCAGTCTCATTGGCAGTGCCCATTTAGACCAGGGATGAGGACAGCCTGTCTGCGTAGCCTGTTCCTGGCACTGCATGCTGCCTGGCCACCAACTCTGATGCTTAATGGGGCTTTTGTGCATCTGTGGTGTCACCTCTGGCCGGAACACCCTTCATCCTGCGCCCCTGCATGGCTACGGGGCTCCCCGTGTGGGCCTAAGCGCTGTGGGAACAGGAATCACAAGCAGCCTGGCAGGGGCAGCGTGGGACACTGGTCTCATCCAGCAGAACGAGGTAGGAAGGAAGCAGGTCCACACCCCTGCGGCAGTGGGCTCTGCTCTGTGGCTGGGCAGGTGACAGTGGTGTCTACACTGACCTTGAGCTCCTGGAGGCTGTGACGTCTGGAAAGACTGCGGCTGCCGATGCCACAGGCGTGGCGCCTGGAGGTGGGAGGGGACCTTGCACGGGGCTTATGTTTGCCCACCTTGGTGCCGCCTGCTGTTGTGGAGCATGTGGGTCTTGTGGCTGCCACCACAGCTTCCTTCCCGGTGGGCACATGGGAGGCAGCGGCCGTGGAGACCTGCTGAGGGTGGAAAGGTGCACGCTGGCCTCTGTCCTGTTGGCATGATGCCCTACCACACCTTCCTCAACCCCGTGCTTCTCTTGGCACCGTTCTGGGACTGATGCCCAGGGCTTTTGGGACGAGCTAGTGTATAGGCACAGGCTTGGGCAACCCCCGCCCCCCACCAGGTGCACCATCCCTCGGCTTCTCTGGCCTAGTCACCTTAAGGCATGCACCTGAGCACCCTGGGCCAGGCCTCAGTTGGGATTATAGGCATGTGCCACTGTGCCTACTGTCCCCCCGCCCCCTTTCATTTTGAGACAGGGTCTTGCTAAGTCATTAAGTTGTGCAGGCTGGACTTGAACTGGTGATTCTCCTGCCTCAGCTTCCCTGAGTGCTAAGATTACAAGCCTGCTCCACCAGGCCCAACTTGCAGGTCTGTAACAGTGATTTTTAAGAATTTCCATGGAGTTGGAGGAGTAGCTCAGGGGTTAAAACACTTGCTTAGAGAGTGCTAAACACATGACTTCAGTTCCCCAGACCCACGTAAGCCGGGCGTGGTGGCGTACGCCTGTCATCCCAGGACTTGGGAGGCTGAGGCAGGAGGACTGCTGTGAGTCCAAGGCCAGCCTGGGCTCCAGAGTGAGCTGAGGACCAGCCTGGGCTACTGACTGAGACCCTGTCACCAAAAAAAAAAAAAAAAAAAAAAAAAAGAATTTCCAAGCAAGGAGTGCCCTTCTTGGCACAGTCTATGGAGGACGCGCCCTGTGCCCACTGCGAGCTCTCAGAGTGGCTACCTCACTGTCCTTCCCATTCGTCTGCTTCCTGGCCTTTCCAGGCTGGCACGGAAGCAAGGGCACCTGTGGAGGTGGCACCCTCGTGCCCTGCTGCCCGCGGGCACCGTGCTCATGGCCTCACCGCGCTGCTCATCCCCGCACCATTGCTAAGCGTCGCCAGCCTGGGCCTGTGCAGAGGCTCTGTGGCCAGCGCATCCAGGCACCAGCCATCACTCGTGCCTGGTGGGTCCCAGAGCAAGCACACACCCCGGTCTGGGTACTGTGGTCTTGAGGGTTGGCGTGAGGTTCACTGTCCCCGGGGCTGCCAGCTTCCTGCACAGCCTGCTGCCCCCACCCCAGAGGGAAGCCAGTGCCGTTCCCAGCCTGTTTCTGCTCCCTGGTGGCATCCGACCTGGCTAAGTTTATGTTGCCAGGAATCCTGCAAGCTCCGCTCAACACGCATTTTCTCCAGGTGTTTCCCAAGCATCTTCCCGGTCTGCTGCCGTTATCCGTGCCGACCACCATGGTGCTGTGGCCGTGGCTGCAGGCCCGCTCAGGTGCACGCAGGCCACTCCTGAGCTGGGCTCTGTGCCGTAGTCCAGTGGGCCTTCCCCATGCTCCAAGGCTGGCCTCAGATCTGGCCTGTGTGGCTGCTCCTGCTGCTGGACAGGGGCCCATGGTCCGCACCTTTGTGGCCCGCACAGGTGGCCCTGGCGGCCCGCTGCTCTCAGGTTTCCGTCTCTGGGAAGTGGAGCAGCCCCGCTTACCACCACCATCAGAAGAGCCTTCCAGTACCAATGTTCTTAGCCTGCGAAAAGGCACCTTTCCCCTGCGCCTCCCCAGGACACTGGCAACCTGTCCTTCCCATCAGACCCTCTACTTGGCCTTGTGCGACGGGCAGCGGCCGCTTATCCAGGGCTGTCAGCCCCCTCGTTCCTGACCCTTCATCCGAGAGAGCCCAGGGCAGCTGCTGCTGGCCCCCCAGAGGAAGCCGAGTCTGCTGCCAGTGCTCGCCCCAAAGGCTGGAAAGAAAACTGCCTCTCCGGCCCCTAGTGGGAGAGACTCGGCCTTTAGGAAGACCCTTACCACAGCTGCGAACTCCAGCCAGCCAGCTCCCACCACGGGCGGCAGCAGAGGTCTCACTTCCCAGAGACCCGGGCTCACCTGGCTGAGGTGCCTGCTGGGATCCCGGGGAGGGGCACTTGGCCCTGCTGCCCATTTGTCGGAAGCTCTGGGTTTTCTGGCATGGGGCACAGGAACTCAGAGCTCCTCGTGAAAGGAGGCTGGCCTTGGTCACACCCCCCACCCCCCAGCGCCACCATAAGCAGCTGATGGGTTGGCCGTGCAACCTGGAAAACTTAGAAAGCTTGAGTAATGTTCCAGGCGGTGTGGTGTGGAGAGGGCGGCGTGGGGCGCACTGGCCCTGGCCCAGACGGCAGCAGCACCAGTGGCCTGCCCAGTGGAGCAGCACCCAGAGCCACCCTCAGCCTCCAGCATGGCCCCACCCCTGTCCCAGGGTGACCCCAGTCCTCGGAGATACCCAGAGATTCGCCTAGGGTCCCACAAAGCTAGGCTGTGCCCAGAGGTGGCACCAGAAAGTACACCATCTTGTTGGTTCTAGCACCCTCTCCTGGCCTGGTGAGGAGGCCACAACCTGGCCAGGAAGAGAACTGGGCAGAGACCCCCAGCTCTGAAGGGACAGAGCCCCAGCCCCAGGGAGGTGGCTTCCGGGAGCCAGCTTCTGCTCCCCAGCTCTGTCTGGGGAAGCCCTGTTGGGAGCGGCATGGGCGGGCCCCACACCTTGCCCTGGGTGTCCCTGTCCGGCTCTGACACCTGCCCCCCATGGGGGGACCCTCAGGGCTGTACGCAGCACCGGGCCCATGGCACCTCTGACCCCATCTGTGGGGACCTGCAGCCAGAGCAAGGGAACTCAGGTGCCGCCCTGGAGCTCCGAGTGACCCTGTGCTCCTGTGGGTGCTGGCCTGGGCGCTGCCCTCAGCTTCCTGGGAAGCAGGACACCCGGTCTGTCAAGAATGACGCTTGCTGCCACCCTGCAGGCAAGAGGCCAGACAACCAGACTCCGGGCACCTCTCTGTCCTCCCTCAGCCCGGTGAAGCTGCCGCAGAAACCGAGCTTCTTGCTCTGGGAACCTGTCACTGCCCTGGGGATGCCACGGTTTTTTTGCTTTTGAGACAAGGACCTGCTAAGGTTCCCAGGCAGGCCTCAGCCTCCCACGTGGCTGAGACTGCAGAGTGCGCGCTGCCTGGCTGCGAGCCCCAGTGCTCCGAACGCCCCGAGGGAGAATCTAGGGGCCTATTTCCTGCCTATCTGCCGGGAGCAGCCCTCTGGTGGTAAAGGCAGCTTTTATTCATGACAGGCTACCTTGTCCCTCCCTGAACTCCACCTGGGCACCCCACAGGTAGGGTGGGGCCCACACAGCGGTGGCCCTGGCATGTCTCGCTCGTGGCCTGGTGTCTACCTGTGGTCATAGCTGTGGCTTTCTCACCCATGGCTGGGTGGCACGTGTGCTGTGGCTGCAGAGGTCTGCAGTGCTGAGGTCAGGGGTGCTGTTCCCACTGCCCCATGTGCTTGGGTGCCAGGGCCTTCCCCAGGGAGAGGCAGGGGACCCCAGCGTTGTGGAGTTCTGGGGTGGGGCCTGGCCTGGCCCCCTGCCTGCTAGCACCCCATGGTGTATCAGCTCCTCCTCACAGACTCAGTTTACCCAACTATGGAGGGAGGGCCCTGGCTCCTCTGCACAGCTCAGTCCCTCCAGCATGTCCACAGTGCCATCTCAGGAGTGGACGAGGGGAGAAAGTTGGCCATGTCCCGCCTCAGCGTGGTCACGACAGGACATCTGCTTTAAAATCTGGAGGAAAAGAGGGTGGAAGGTGCCCCCACACACGGTGTCTGCATGCGTGGAGAGACCCCCATGCAGAGGGACCGGACCCCTGGGCTGTGTCCTTCCTGCCCTGCTCAGTGCCAGCCGGTGGAGGGGATGGGATGACAGCTTTGGCCCGACACTGGACACAGATTTCCAGAATGACAGCGCGGAGGCCAGGGCTATAGTAGCGCCACGTTGCATCTCCACAGAAATGGGGCCCGGGGCGTCCTGTGTGGTGGTGCCAGCACCCAGGCTGTAGAGGCAGCGTCCTACCCAGGTGCTGCCCCTGGCGGGCCTCTCAGGGCACTGCTGGCCATGGCGGTCCTCATCCTCCCCAGCCTGCTGAGGAGTCGGGACAGGACGTTGCGGGGCCCGGCTTCATCCCCAGAAGCTTGCTACAAAGTTACCTTCCGACGCGTATAAGCAGCACTTAGAAGTCATGCCAGGCGCTGCGGTGCCCGCCTCCGGAGGGTGCAGCAGGAGGCGTGGAGGCCGCAGGTCCCCTGGTAGCCGCTAGATGGAGCTCCAGGAGCGAGCCACCCGCGGAGCTGCTGTCCCTGGAGCCAGCTCCGGATCCCAGCCTGTTCTTGGAAACCGCAGCCCTGCCAACCACACAGCACCGTGTCTGCTGGCAGCCGTGCCAGTGCTGGTGGCCCCAAGGGCACCCCACGTGCGTCAGGACCAGGATGCCATCCATGTGTGACGCCAGGCTCCTGTCCACACGCAGCCAAGTACAGGTGCCTGGTGACCATGCCTGTGGGGCCAGCAGGTGGGAGGTGCGTGTGCTGCTGGTGAAGCTGGCCATCGTGCTGGGGTTGGCGCTGGAGGGTCTGTGCCCGCTGTGGTCAAAGCAGGCAAGTGGAGGCTTGGCGCCCGATGTAGGGGTTGCAGCTCAGCCTGCAGGGGCCGTACGATGTGCCTGTGAGGTGGGCAGGCAGGAGACTGCGGTTTCGAGGGGACAGGGCCCTATCACGGAGACCAGAAGCCCTGTGGACCAGGTGATCCTGCTGGGGCTAAGCTGGGTCACCTAGATTGGGATCTCTGGGTCTTCCTGGCCTCACCAGGGAGCTGTGTGAGGACAGCTGACGACATGTTTGCACGCCGGCCCTGGTTTACGTGCCTGGCCCAGCAGGCTCCCCCGGCATGTCACTGGGCATGTCCCCGACACTCCCGGGGTAGAGGGGTGGAGGTAGTGACAGGCAGGTGGCCTGGGAGCCAGAACACGCAGCCCTGTCCACACGGGCCACACAAGCCATAGTGTGTGGCCGGGAACCTTCTTGTTGGCCCCCAAGCAGGATGCCCTGGAGATGGTGTCCCTTGCATAGACACGAACACCGGCACGTGGGGGGAGCAAGTGGCTGAGGTTTTATTACTGCGATAAAGTTCACCTAAGGACAAACCATAGCGAAGCACCTGAGAGCCCGTGGGACCAGTGTCAAGAGGGGAACGCTGAGCTGGCTCCTGATGCACGTCACGCACGCCTAGAAGCATGTGGTGCAACTCCAGGAGCCGGGCCTGCAGCTCCCGTCACGTGCCCAGAACCCCAGGCGCACGGCCCAGCCGCACAGCCCACGCTCTGGGGTGAGGGGCCCCACCTCTCCGGCATCTGCTGGCTCTGGGCACGCCTGCCACCGCTGCCACCAGCTCCGGCCCACAGGGTCCCCCGGGCCTCTGTGATGCGGCCCCAGGTTAAACTCAATTACAGAACCATAAATAAGGAAACATGGCAAGACTTCTTGTGGGTTAATAAAAATAAGATCCTTCATTTTAAATAATGACAGTCAAAAAGCAGATAGCGATGCTAATGGCCCTGGAATATCCATCCCTGTTTTGACCCTGCTGCTGCGAGGCCCCATGCATTTCCACAGGCTCCGCGCCCTCCTGAGCATCTGAGGTCTTTTTCCTTTTTGTTGCTGGTGTGGGGGCAGTGGTGACATAGTGAGCAACCAGAAATCAGACACACTGGGGGGTCCTGAGACTGATCTACACAGGAGGGAGACTTGGGTGTCCAGGACACAGGCTGTGTCAGGGAGGGGGCCAGGAGGCGTGGGCGGCTGCCTCCTGCTGCTTGGCCCCATCAGGAGGGCTGCCTAGGCTGCTGGTGTCCCCCGGGTCTGCCCCAAGGGGTGAGTGGGGGCGAGAGGCATGGCAGGGGGCCCTACCTGTGGTCACCCGTGACTCGGCCAGTGTGCACAGAAGCCTCTGAGAAACAGAAAAGCACATGACTTTGGGCCCTCCCTAATGTTTGTGGCCCAGGCCTGCGAGGGGGCAGAGTCTGGGTGGGTTGTCCTGGGCTGCTGGCAACGTCTGCCCTTCCCTGGAGCCCATGGCCTGGCCTGAAAGTAGGCAAAGGGTAAGCAAGAAAGGGGGTTCTTCCCCTGTCCTGACCGGAAAACCTGGGCTGCCTGGCTCGAGCTGGGCCTGGGCCTGCTCACCTGTAAGAGAACTATAGGCAGTCGGGCACCAGCCAGCTGCCCCACCAGCCCAGTGGGACCTGTAGGTCCCGTGATCACCACCGCAGCAAGCAGAGGCTCTGAGTGGTGGGAGGCCCAGAGCTGTTTCCGCAGCGCCCCAGTGCCCAGCTCTGCCTAGAGACAAGAGGAAGGGTCAGGCTTCCTCTCTGAGGTCTGGTGACACCAAGCCTACCAAACACACAAATGATACCATCGGCAGCAAGTGGGGAAAGGGCTCTGCACTTCGCCCTGCTGTGGGTAAGGGACGTCTGCAGAGCTCGCCCGAGCCCCCTCGTAGCGAGGGGCAGGGCAGGCATTGGCCCAGAGCCACAACATCCAGTGTATTCTAGACTTTCTCTAGCATGTCACCATTCAGGATTTGTGGAGATGTCACGTGTGTGTAAGGCAACTGGCTGTTGATGGGTTTCCCAAGGGAGCAGGACCCTGGCCTGGGGGCCGTGTAGGCAGGCAGGCCACTGGGCCCCATCCATGCCCCCCGGGGGACATGCGGGCTGAACACGTAAAGTGGTGCTCACGTGGCGTCGAGTGACACTGGGCCACCATTCTGCAGGAAGGACCAGTGGATTAGAGGCTGGTGAGTGGGTGGAAAGTGGGGGCTCTTCTCACACCTCCACTTTAGAGTAGGTGGTCACCAAGTAAGTAGCAGGGCCGAGGAGGCATGGCGGCCTGGGCTGCGACCCCTCATGGGGTCGCGCAGTGCCATGGGGCCACCCGTGGGCCTCCTGCCACCCCACCTCTCCCGTCCCGCACCCACAGTGGGGCTCTCGGGAGGCCCTTTGCGTAATGGGAAGTGGAGACCCGACCGCCATCCTTCCTGGAGCTTAAGCACATCCCTTAATTTTGTGCTCAGTTAGGGGTGGCAGACCTGTCTGTACTGCAGGGAGGCCACCCACGTCTGGGGCTGAGCCACAGCCCCCGGCGGGCTGGCATCTCCCTGGGCTACAGGGGCCAGGGCCACCCTCGCCCCTCGCTGCCTCGGTGGCATACCCGTCATCTTAGCATTGCCGTCTTCTACCGGTCACCTCTGACAAGAGAGGACCGGCCACTGGGACCGCACGCACGAGCGTAAACACTGGCTCTGGCATCACCGCCGCGGTGGGGCACTGGTGTCAAGGCAGCTCGAGGCCGGCTCACAGCTGCCCGGCTGCCCCGGTCCTCAGAACTGCCTGCACCCGGGGAGAGGGAAGGCGGGGCGGCCTGCTGCTTTTCCTCGCTGGGCCTCAGCTTAGCCTTTGGGAAAAACACAGAAATCCTCAGGGAAAACACCGTGCCACTCTCACATTGGCACGCCTGCTGCGAGCAAGCACTGTGTCCAGCTGGGGCCCCACCGCTCCCTAGGCCTGCGCTGTGGCCCGTGGGGCCCCGGCAGGATCCGGGGCACAGCGCCGCCGCCCACAGGGCACCTTCCTGAGCAGCCTCCGGAGCTTGCTCGGGAAGCCCCTGTTGATGTGGTGGTACAGCAGCGGCGTCACGGAGCTGCTGGCAAGGGCCAAGACCTTGGACAGGTCCTTAGCGAGGTGCAGCACGCCGAGGGAGTGCCCGTCCACAGGCCTGCCCCACGAGGCCAGCACCGCGTGCCCTAGGAGGGTCAGGTAGTGAGGTGTCCAGAGCCCAAACTGTGTGCACACAGTAGCCACCAGCAGCCTGTGCACCCAGGGCTCCAGCCTGCCCGTGTCCTGATCCAGTGGCGTGGCCTCCTTGTGGACTCGCGCAATGAGGACCAGTGCGTACAGCACAGCCATGCCCGGCACCACGTACCCAATGAGCACCAGAATGGCATCGGCGGCCTCTGTGTTCCGCATCGTGGCACACTCGGCCACACGGGAGGACACGTGGCTGCAGATGTAGAAGAGCAGGGAGGAGAAGCTGGTGAGCAGCGCACCACCCCACACGAAGCCACACACGTGCCGTGTGTTGTAGACGCTGGCCATGTAGGTGCGCGGCAGGGCCCGCTCGATGTAGTAGTCGAGGCTAAGCAGGGCGGTGGAGTACATGGTCACCAGCGAGGCCACGTTGAACAGGATGAGCAGGGTCACCTGGGCCTCACTGCCAAGGGTCCACGGTGCCCAGCGGGAGTGCGGCGGCCCGAGGAGGTGCGCGGGGGCCAGGGCGCCGAGTACCAGGCCTGCCACCGCCATGTTGACGAAGTACACGTCTGGCATGGTCATGGTGCCCTTGCTGCTCAGATTGGCCAGCACCAGCAGCATGTTGTAGCCCAAGCCCACAGGGACGCCTGCCACCAGGTAGAGCAGGGACAGGACCCAGAGCGCCAGGCGCAGGTCCTGGCACCGCGGATCCTCGCCCCACGCCGTGCCATTGAGCAGGCCACAGCTCCACATGGCAGATGGCCCCGGCTCTGCGGCTCTGTGAAGAGAGTGGACAGTTAGCAGCTCCCATCCTCAGGTTTGGCGCCACCCCTCCCCCGGGGCTCTGGTGTGTGCGCGCAGCCCGAGACAATGGTTCGGACCTGTGGACACCGCAGCCAGGGTGAGGCTCCTAGACCATTTCCACAGGAAATCACGTCCCAGGCGGTACACCCGAGGTGCCACTGTGGAAGCTGTCCAAACAGGACGCTGGTGCTCTGGCCCTGAGCCACAGGTGGCCAGCAGACGGCCTTGCACCTGTCCCTCCCCCCAGGACCCAAGTATACTGAGCTCCGGGCAAGAGCTAGGGGACCACCAGCCCCTGGTAGTACACAGGTGTGTGCGCTCGGCAAGTGAGAGCTCAAGAGGAAGCACCCATTTCAGATATCACATATCAGAATGGAGCACACGTGTGAGCAGGCATGTGCGGGGAGAGCAAGAAGTACGAGCTTCGCACGTGGGGGTGAGATCACATGTGATCAGGCATGTGAGGGGGAGCAAGCACACAGGAGCGTCACGTGTGTGAAAGTGAGATCATACCTGTGAACAAGCATGTGAGGGGGAGAGCAGGCACCCAGCGAAGGCTTCACATATGAGGGAATGGAGCACAGTGTGAACAGGCACGTGAGGGCACACCTGTGCATGTGCGGCAGCTCCGGGGCCTGGGGGCCCTGCCCACCTACGAGCAGCTGCTCGGAAGCTATCAGCAGAGCTAGAGGCGCAGCCTGGTGCCTCCTGCCCCCATCAGACAGCACGGCTTGGCCCGGGGCCGGGGTTCAGAGGTGGCCAGGTGACGCTGGTGCTGGTGGTGTGGACATGAGCCCCAGGGTTCTCTTTCCTTCTGGCTCCTCCAGCCAGTGGCTCCATCCTGGGCCCGACTCCTGAGCAGAGACATGCTGGTGCAGCCAGCCAGAGCCCTGGGGACACAGCCTGTCCTGACGTGGCCGAAGAGCCACTGCGCGCGGAGCAGGAGCCTTCGCCCTCACGCAGGAAGGAATTCCTCCTGTGCCAAGGTCAGGCATTTTCCAGGAGAGCAGCCTGGCCCAGCCCAACCTCCTACTCCCCAGAAGAAAAGACACGCAGGGCCAGCAGCCCTGTTCCCAGAGCATGAAACAAAGCCAGGAAGCCAGGCCCCGGGCTGGCCCTGGTCCCGCTCGCGGTGGCCCCTGTCAGGCAGGGAGTGGGTGGGACCTCGTCCCGCCCCGTGCTGGCATCCAGACAGGAGCTGGGAGGCTCAAGATGGGAGAACGAAGGGCCTGTGCTTGAGCTCGCTCTGGTGGCAGTGTGCAGTGCGCAGCAAGGGGCCTCTGCCCGGGTCTGTCCCCAGAGCCAGCTGTGCTCACCTGTGTGCCCCCATGCCCAGGCACAGGGCTGGCTCTGCTCCCTGCTCTGTGCGGGGCTGCGTTTGCTGGGGCCTGGGCAGTCCTGAGCAGTACCGCCCACAGCTGAGAAGGGCATGTCGGGGGAGCTAGGTATGGGAGCAGGGCCTGCCAGGCACAGGACAGCCATACCCTCCCCTGCCCCTGGGGGACGAAATTACAGCACTCCTCAGTCAGACCTGACCAAGTTGGCCTGGGCCAGTGAGTCCCATGGGACCCTCTGGAGTGTGCCACCCAGGAGGTACCAGCTAAGGTGCCCGTGCTGGCCCAGGGCGGCCCCGTCTCCTCCCATTCTGAGGGTCCCACATGTGCAGCTGTGGCCACCACCTGTGGTGAGAAGCTTTCAGGCAGCAGTCACTGGGCTGGGCCACTGCCCGTGCTATCGAGTCGCACCACGGGTCCACCTGCGAGTGTCCTCTCTGCTCAGGTTATCAGCTGCAACCCTGCTGGCCCCTCATGGCGTCCGGCACCCAGTGACCCCTTGCGGCCTCCAGGAGCCACTGCCCTGGCCTCAAGTAGCATCCAAGGCCTGGGCTTTGTCTTGAGATGTTCCCACACATTCCCTCCTTTCCCTGGGATGGAAGGGCCACGAGGCCATGTCTTCCCGTGTCCTTACACATGTGTGGCTGTATCCCTCACCACCCGCAAGAGAGCCGGTGCGGCCGGCTCTGTCCCTGTCAGCCGCTCATCTGAGGCTCCCACTGGTGGCTGCTTCCCAGCACCCTCTCCTCAGTCACCCACATCCCCAGAGTGCTGGCTGCTGAGCTGTGGCCTTTACCTTGTGGTCCGTGTTCCTGGGTGCTGTGGACTCCAGACACAGTCCACATGCCCCAGCAGGGCCCAGGGCCTGCCCTGCCTCTGGCCCCCCGCCACCTGCACGCGAGACTGACAGCTGCCTATGTAAGGAGCTTTGTGTTCGCATGGCTTCTGCCCCCCGGGAGGCACAGCCACCTTCCTAGCTGCCGTGGTGTCCTTGCAGAGTGGGGTGGGTGGGCCTGGCACAGATGCCTGCTGCTCACGGGGCCCAGGAGCTCAGTTACCAGCTCCTTTCTCCCGGGAGGAGGCTGACTGGACACGTTCATAGAAACAAAGGGCAGAAGAGCAGCACTGCAGTGGCCCTGCTGCCCTCAGAGCCCAGGGATGCAGCAGCCCGCGGGGCACAGCCGTGGCCTGGGCAGGCTGAGTCGAAACCGGGTGGGGGGGGCGGTGGGCAGCTCTGGGAGGGTAGGGTGGGCGAGGCCCCTGCTGCGGGCAGCTGGGTGCCTGCCACTGGGAGAAGTGGGCTGAGGAGGGCCGAGGCGATGCAGGGGTGTGGGAGGACCCCTCCCGGGGGAGCGTGGCACCCTGGCTCCCTGCCAGGTGGCCTCTGCTCTGCACCAGTCCCCCGCAAAGGTGCGCCTTTGGCAGCCAAGGAGGCCACGGCCTGAACTTCGCGGTTATTGTTCAGCTCTGAAAGATTAAGGACTCGTGAACTTTATTTCATGAACCGGAGGTTATCTTCTGTAAACAGTTTTCTTGCACAGAAACCATAAAAGTTTGACAGATCCCCTCACCCCCACGCTAGAGCCTCCCAAATACCATTCTCCTGGCCTGTTGCCCAGGCCTTTTCTGAAGCACCTTGGCCACACAGGCTGGTGCCACCCGCCGTGAGGACCGTCACAAGGCTGGTGGGCCGCAGCTGCGGGGTGGCACGTGGCGTCCAGGGTGAAGGGAGCCGTGCACAGCTGCGCAGGGTGATAACATGCTTTCTCCCACTATCGCCAGGCCCAGGGCGTCCTGGCAGGGGGTGGGCCCGGCCCTGGCCCCACCCTGGCTGTGGGTGCTGCTCATACACTGTCAACCCAGCAGGGTGTGGTAGACGCGGGGCCTGGGGCTGGCCCGGGCGGTCCTGTCCCTCTGCACCCTCCCCTTTCCTTCTGGGTCCCTGGCTCTTTGGGGAGGAGGGACATCCTGTAGGTGACAATAGGGGCTTCATCTCCACCCACTGGCCAGTCTCTGACCTACACCACAGTCTTTCCAGTTAGCGAGTCCCTCTGGGAATCTCACACAGGAACAGGGCTGGGGGTAGTCCTAGAGGCAGGAGCAGCTCCCACGAAGGTCCGTCCCCGGAGGACAGGCAGACAGCCAGGAGGCCTGTCCTCGGCCCTGGCAGGGCTGCTGTGCCTGGCACACACACTTTCCGCCCATTTCCATCTGGAAAGCTGCCCACCACATGGCATGATTAGTCACTGAATTTCTGGGGCTCTGCCACCTGCTGCCCTCCTTGCCAGAGGGGCCCAGGTCAGCCACCTGGAGGCCGGGCCTTCAGCAGGGAAGAATGTTCCCTCATCCTGGGACCCCCCCACCCCCAGTCACAAGTCCTGGCTGCCCTTCTAGTGCCTGAGCCGAGCCCCAGGGCCTGGGACAAGGGGTGTCCTGTCTCCCTGCCACCCTGAGCCTTCCTCCTCCTCTTCCTCCTCCCACAACACAAGGGCCACTCCCCTTTACTGGCCGGTCTAGCCACTTTCTTTCCAGTGTCTCTGGCCTCTCCCACCCCAAAAGAAATCACCCCCACGTCTGTGTCAGGGCTGGAGACGCCCGTGGCTCCTGCCCAGGCTAGGCCCCCAGCCCCCTCCCAACCATGGACAGCTCCCTGTGCAGGCCCCCTAGGTCATTCTCCCCTACCACCCTCCTTGCCCCAGATGAATGTCCTGGCCACTTCCCAGAAAGCCTTCCCGCCAGTGTCCACCTCTCTGAGGCCAAGGGTCACAGTCCGTGGGAGCACTCTGACCCCAGGTGCAAGGTTCCAGGGACATGCGACAGGTCTGGCCCTGTCCTTCCAGCCCCAGAGGTTGCTAAGGGCTGGCCCACTGACCCCTGGGATCCCACCACAATGGCCTCAAGCCCCTTCTGCCGTGCAGTCCTCTGGCAGATGCAGGCAGCCTGTACCCAGGGGCAGGAGGCAGCCCATGCCCAACATGGCCAGGCCCCACGGTCTCTGTGGGGACAGTGGCAGCTTGCTCCAAGCCCAGAGCGGGCAGCTGCAGGGCCACATGGGGGCCTCAGATGCCAAGACGCCCGGTCCTGCTTGGCTCGGGCTTCTCCCTTCAGAACGATCCAGTGGCCAACGGAGGCTCTGCCTGCCTTTCCTTATTCTGCCGTGTTACTACGCTTGAGGAAGCCGACGGCCAGCGCGGGCCTGTGTGCAGGGCTGGGGCCGAGGGCCCGCAGGGACAGAGCGGAGAGTCAGCAGAGGCTGAGCCGGCTCGTGTGGCACCTCAGGGCCCTGCTCCTCCCGGCTCACACCAAGCTGCTTCCCCGGGGAGGGCAGTTCTGGACACAGGGAGCCCATTTGGGACCAGGCCCGGGGTGCCTGGTGTCAGCGCCACCTGGTGGGGGGCGGGGGCTGTGCAAAGCTATGACGGGTGGCAGTGGGCACTGGGGACGGCCTGGCCAGGAGACTCTTGGGCCGGGACATCGGCCTGCTTGTGGCTCTGTGTCCCTCTGGGCGTCTGTGGAGTGGCCTCAGACTGGCAAGTCCATGGCCTTGCCAGAGCCTAGAAGATGGCACCTCCCCCAGCGTGGGACTCTTGTCTGTCTGGTTCTGAGATGTCCGCTGTCTGCCCTGCCAAGACCCCACGGTCTCTAGCAGGAAGCCTCCGCACACAGGCTTCTCCCTCCCTCCCTCCCTCCCTCCCACTGCTGTGGGGCACCTGTCAAGACACTCGTGTGCAAAGGAACGCGTGGGAAGGGGTCCTGCGGCAGCAGAGCCCACTAGGACCCCCAGGGCCCTCCCCGTGAGCTGGGGAACCGGGCTGGCGCCCCGCTCGGGTGGCTTCCGCTCTGCTCTGGGCCCTGAGTCCCCGCAAGGCGTGATGGGAACACAGTGAAGGTTTAGGTGAATACTGAACCCAGGGAACAACACAGGGTCACAAATGCCCCCAAAACGCCCCCACTCCAAGCCCACGCCCTGGCATTCCTGCCGCTTTCTGAAGCAGTTCTAGAAGTCGGTTCCTTCCTGAGGGTCTTTATGAGGCATGAGCCAAACGCGATGACGGCTGCTACCAAGTGTCCCCCAAGGCGGGCAGCTCATACAAGCACCATGTGACTTCTGGCTCTTCCCCAGAGTCAAAACCACCACGAGAGGTCTACGTCGAGCGGGTTCAGGATGCTGAGGCAGGCAGGTCACGCCAGTTAAAGACACTCGGAACAAGGACTCCCAGAACTGCTTCAGAATGTGGCAGGCCAGCGGGGCGAGTGCGCTCCGGGCCAGGGAGAGGCCTGCTGGGACAGGGAGTAACAGCAGCCTGTCGCTTACTGTATTTTTAAATGCAGTCATCATCCTGTTTTGATCACACCCTCTCTTGGGATCTTGGGCTTCCTGCTCACTTGCAGCCACAGGCCCTGGGGCGTCTCCCAGTGAGGGTCTCCCCCAGCAGGTCCCACAGAGCCCTGCCCTGTACCACCTGTGCTGGCCCACCCAGAGGGTCGGGGCCCAAGCAGCAGGGATGCCAACAGTTGCTGGTTGGGAGGGACAGGCACCACTGTGGTTTGGATCTGGAGTGTCCCCCCAAAATCTCATGTATTTGAATGTGATGCATTATCTATAGAACTATGTGCTGTTGGGGTGTTGGGGCCTAGCCTGGAGGAGCGTGTTGGGGGTGTACTGTGGAAGAGAGGCGTGTGACAGATTGGATTACAGATGTGTGGACTGAACTGCAGGTGTGGACGTAAAACTGGAAGGGGCAGAACAGGGGCTGGACTCAGAAGGGGCGGATCACTAGGACGGGACCTGGAAGTCCATACTTGCCTCTTCCTTCCTTCCTGGACGGGATTGACCGGACCTGGCTGGGATGTGACCTGGCTCCCTGTCTGCAATGCTGTGAGCAGCCGCCTCCCCCCTGCCTCTGCCATATGCCTCCTTCCCCTGTTTCCGGCTGCCCATGAATGGACTGTGACCTTCTGAAACTATGAGCTAAAATGAAACTTTTCCTCCCCAAATTTGTATATGTCAGGCGTTGAGTCACCAATTACAAAGTAACTAAGACTGGCACGAAGTGGCTGCTGCCCGGACCTAGGCACCACACCCTGGAAGCCCTGAAAAAGCCAGTCACAAGGAACTTCACACCCCAGCCTCTGCCTTGACCCCCAGCCTAACCCCTCCCATGCTCAGGGGTTCCCTGCACACAGGGATGGTCTCAGGCAGGGCTGCCACATCAGAGCTGTGCTCTGGGTCTGCAGGGGTGATGCCAGTAGGAATGCCTCTGCACCATCCTCTCCATGGGGGACAGGCCCAGGAACCTGGCTGTGGTTCTTAGGGCTTCTGTGCTGAGTGCCCCTGAGCTGAGGAGAACCCTGTGGTGGCATTTGCAGGTTAAAACGGTTGGGGGCTAGAGGAATGGTTCAGCAGTTAAAATGCTTGCCTAGCAAGCACTAAGTATCAGAGTTTGATATCCCAGCACTCGGGAGGCTGAGGCAGGAGGACTGCTGTGAGTCCAAGGCCAGCCTAGGCTCCAGAGCGAGACCCTGTCTCAACAAAATAAAAAAAAATAAAACAGCCAGGGCCCAACACTAGCTAGCCCAGGCTGGGCCCTGGTGCCAGGGAGACAGGGTATCGAGCAGCCTCCTACCGACTGCCATCAGAGGTAGAAAAGGCTGGCCTGTCCCTCAGCTCGCTGCCTTTGTTAGCTAACACATGGAGGAGGAGGCCGACACCGGTGGAAGGGACAGCACAGGGGCAGAGAGACCAGCCTCCGGGGGTGGGAAGGGGCATCCAGCATGTGCCCTCCAGCGGCACAGCCTCGAGCCACAAAGCCGCAGGTTCTGCCAACAACCCTGGCTGAAGACGATGATGACTGGGTGTTGGGCAGCAGGCTCCAGCGTGAGTGCTTACTCTGGGCAGGGTGCACAGGGTGCCAGGTGGGCTCAGGAGAGGGACAGTGCCGGCGGGGGCTGGGGGAGAGCGGGCACAGACACAGGACGGGACCCCTCTCCCTCCCGAGATGATGTGGATGTGTGGTCAGACTGGCGACTGAGCTTTTTAAGTCTCGCTGTGTGGTCCAGGCTGGTCCTGAACTCACTAAGGAGCCCAGGCTGGCCTTGGACTCAGGACAATCCTCCTGCCTCAGCCTCCCGAGTGCTGGGATTACAGGTGTGCGCCACCACGCCTGGCTTGTGTGGCGCTGGGGCATCGAACTCGGGTACTTAGGCTTGACTTAGCGCAAGTGCTTTAACCGCTGAGCTACTCCTCCAGTGAGACTCTGGCCTCTATTCCTGTGCCTTGTTTAACGGAGCCCTCGTTGTATGGCCTGGCCTGCAACTGCAAATGTCCAGAGACCACTGAATAGCCAGGGCTGAGTCCAGCAGTGGCCTCACAGATGGGTCAGGGAGCAGCCTGGAAGGGCCTGCTTGGGTGACAGGACAGGGGTGCCCGGCTGATGCACTGATACCTCCGCGTGTCCCTTTCCTGCCTGTGTTCTCCGGCAGCTCTGTCCTGTGGTTCAGGGCCGGGCGAGCTTTGGCCTGGCCTCCTACCCCAGTGAGGCCCAGACTCGCCATCTCTCTGCCCTCTGACCTTCAGGTTCCACGGCCTCTCTGTCCTGCAGTCAGTCACCTATTGTGGCAGTCAGGGTGCCAGCACCCAGGGATCCCCCTCCCGTGCCTGAGCTGGAGCGCAAGGGCACATCTGTGCCCCCTTCCTCCCTGTGCAGTCTTTGCTGGTGCACAGGAAGTCTGCTTGTGCTGTTCCCCCTGCCTGGCCGATACGGACATCCTGTGTGGGCACGGTGTTGGGCAGGTGGGTGACTGGGGCAACCATGGCATCCTGGCGGAGACTCCTCCCTCCAGGACCTGGGGAGCTGCCCTGCACCTTGAGCCGCAACTTAAAGAGTGAAAATGGCTCCTGACTTCCGCCCCTTTGCAGCGATGGGCAGAGTCCTCAGTGACAGCTCCTACCCTGGGGAAGGCCGGCATGCTCAGGGCGGAAGTCTGGGCACACGGATTCCTGTCACAAGCCCTAGGCCTACTGGCTTCAATTTTGTGGGCCCTTTGCTTGTTACCGTGTGTGCCGAGCAGTGACAGTGAGCCAGGTGACCTGGCCGCGATACGTAAACAAAACCCAGGTGCTCCTTCCTTCACCAGAGGAGCCAGCAGGCTCCAGGAAGTCTGGGGCCTAGGGTCTGAGCCCTCCAACCCAACCCCTGGCCTGAGCTGTCTCCGGAGGAGGGGGGACTCTGCCTTTGGTTACCTAGACTTTTGTGTTCTGTGGCGATCCACTTTCTGGGGGCACCAGAGCAGGGACAGAACAGAAACAAAGGAGACTGCCTAAGAAACTCGAGCCCCCGACTGATGCCAGATACCAGCCAGATACCATCTCCCTTCCCGACCTGGGCAGGCACCGGTGCCCTGCTCAGCTCCCCACCTCCACCTCCGCAGCCCCACCTGCCCCCGCCTGCCTGCCGGGAAGTGCCCAGAGCCACAGATCTTATCACTGCTTGCTGGTTATTTTTACTGACACGTCTGGCCTAATAGCAGCAGTTGCTTGCTTGATTTTCTCTGGCTTTAATTAGAGTGCAGACACTCCAGGCCACACTGCCCCTGGCTCGAACAGAAGGGACCCAGGGAAAGCTGCGGGGAGGGCAGCCAGGGCACCTGCGTCTTCCGCTCTGGCCCTCGGCTGTGCCAGTGTGCAGGGGCTCCAGGGCTCTCACTGAGGGGCTGGATTCCGCTCATTCCATGACATCTCATTGTCAGCTCTGCTCTCTGAGCTGAGTCTCCCCGGCGCTCAGATTCCCGAACGGTTTTCTGGCGTGCTGGGCCTGGGAGACCCATGAATATACACAGCCTACTGCCACCCAGTCAGGCCAGCAGGGCGGCGAAAGCCCCGGGGGCTTTGGGGAGCCGGGCGCCAACCGGCAGGGGAGATAACCGAGATACATTCTTTAAAGAGCACTGTGCTAGTGATGGCCTGTCTTCTCAGCACTCTGGGAGGCTGAGGCAGGAGGATCACAAGTTCAAGCCCAGCCTGGGCGACTCAGCAACTTAGCAAGAAGACCCTGGCTGGAAATCAAAATGAAAAACAGGCTGGAGATGCAGCTCTGAACGAAGGCCCTGGGCTGACTGGCCGGTACAGAGAACCTCGAGTTGTTCCAGCACTTGGGCGAAGGTCCTGGGTCCCCTTGGCCCTCCCCTCCCTGCAGCCTGGCCTCCATGGGCTCGGCTCCACCGTGGGTCAGTTAAGGCCCCAAGGACAGTTGTGTCAGGACGCCCGGGGCTGGGCCGAGGCCGCTTCCCAGGGGCACCTTCCTTCCTGTCTGCCCTAAGCTGACTTCAGTTAAAGCCTGAAACCCCCTGTGCACTTCCCTTTCCTCTTCCTGCCGGCGCTCCAAGGCAACTCTGACAGCACAGCAACCGCGGGCAGCTGCCGCGAAAGCACCGGACACCTTCCGGGCCGGCGGCGCCGGGTCATGGGGCGGCACTGTCCCAGTCGGGCCGTCACGCTGGCACACGCTGGGCCCAGGATCGCGCGGGTCTGCTCCCACAGACATACGGGTTTAGAAGCGTCTTGCCGCTTTCCATAGCGAGTGCCTCTGCGGGGGTGGGGGCAGCTGTCACCTGGCTCAGGCCAGCAGCCCGGCATTTCACGTGGAACTGGGAGTCAAAGGCCTCTCAGACGCTGCCCAGACAGCAAGCAGGACGTGACCCCCGCCGGCGTGCCTAGCAGGACCCGTCACCCCCAGCGAAAGTCTGCACGGGGCTGCCGGGTTCCGCGCTGGGTTGGGGCGCGGCGGCGTGCGGGCCGCCACGGGGGCCGGAGGGCTTCGGCGCTACCACCTGCCCGGGCGGATGACGCCCGCCCGGCCGAAAGCGGAGCCCGCACGCCCGGGACGCCCGCGCGCAGGACACCGGGGCTGGTCAGCAGGTCGGCGCCCGCGCGCCGCGGCCCCTCCCCGCGGTCGCCCGCGCGCCCCGGCCCCACTCACCGGCTCGCTGGGCGGCGGCCCCGGGGTGGCTCCGGCCGGGGGCTGAGTCTCCAGGAGGCGGACGCAGCGGCGGCGGGCTCTCGGCGCGCACGCCGCCCCGACCCTGTGTACACACGTGACCGAGGCGCGGCCCGCCCCGGGGCCGAGCGCCGCCGGCTCCGCCCCGCCGCCGGCCCCGCCCCGCCGCCGGCCCCGCCCCGCCGCCGGCTCCGCCCCACCTTTTGCCGGGCGCGCGCTTCCCGGAGCCCGCGCCCGGCGCCCTCGGCGGCTCAGCCGGGGCCGGGGCGCCAGCTGCACCTGCCCCGCCGCCGTCCGCCGCTTCCCGGCCCGGGGCGTCTGATGTGCGCGGCCGCTCGAGAGCAGCTCAAGGCGGGTCCGGGCTGAAGGCCGGTTAACTTAGCAGCCGGGGCAGGCCGGGAAAGTGGGAAGAGGGCGGGGCCGTGCAGCTTGCCCTGGATGCGGACCCAGGAGTGTTTCCTCCTGAAGGTCAGAGCGCGTGAGTCGGGAGCTCACCGTGGAGTGGCCAGGAGACGCGAGTAGCACCCCAGTGTGCCCCCCGACCAGCCGCGCGGGCCGGCCCCTGGCAGAGAGGCAGGAGAGGCCATCTCCCACCAGGCCACCATTAGGCTGCAGTGGGGGTCGGCAGAATGTGCCTGGCGCTGGTCTCCTTTGCCGGAACCAGGTGCCACTGCCATCACAGCGTCCCCGCCAAGGCTCCTTTTGCCCCAGGTTCAGTTCTCTTTGTGGCTGTGCTTGGATCGCTCCCAGAGCTTGGCACCTGCTAGGCAGCACCTTCCCACGGGCGGGACCCCCAACGGCGGCCAGGTTCGGCTCTTAGCCGGTACCAACCCTCCAGGTATGTAGTGTCCCGTTCATCAAGTCCAAACACCACCAGCACTCCATGTGCCCTTGCTCGTGAGCCATTACAGACAGAACAACCTTCCATCCATTATGAGAAACATCCTCAGCAGGAGACCCGGTGGCACAGGCTTATAATCCCAGCCTTCTGGGAGGCTGAGTCGGGAAGACTGCAAGTTCAAACCCAACCTGGTCGATCTAATAAGACTCTGCTTCACAAATGAGCAAAGAGCTGGACTCACAGCACAGCACAAAAGCTTTGATTCAGTCCTCCATACCGCCAAAAAAGAAAAGTCTGATTTTAGAGATGCTGAGCTGAGACAAACGTGCCCTTGCATCGGCAGAATGCAGTATTGTACCACCCTAACCCTAACCCTACAGAGAAAGGGCAAGCTGTATGCCAAGGGCACAGGCCAGGCAGCCCACACCCTGTGTCGTCCTAGGCCAGGGCTGCCCAACCACCGGCATCAGAGTAGGCCACGTGAGGCTGGTGCCCTAGTCTGTACACCGCAGCCCGTGCCCTCCACGGCCACATGCAGGAAGGCTGGGGTGACACCTTGCTCCACCACGTGACTGGGAGCCAGAACCTCGCTGTCCTCAGTAGAAGCATACCTTCCCGCTGACAACAGGAAAAGCCAGGATGTGTCTCCAGCCTCACAGCCACGTATTCTGGCTTAGAAAGGACCCTCCATCCCACCCCCAGCGGTTCTGGCTGTCCTGGACACGGGGTAGGTGCACAGTGCCCTTTCAGTGTAGATCCCTAAGAGGTTGGGAAAATGACAGAGTGGCCCCTGTCCATTTACCTACCTGCCGTACTGGGTCCGTCCTACATAACTCTAGCCCTGGATCCCTGCCAGGAGCTGCCAGTGAACTGAGTGGGCACTGGGGCCCCCACATGCCACGGAGCAGGTGGTGGCCTTGGGAGCCGTCTCCTGCCAGGCCATCCCCTCTTCCCCTGGTGCCCTGCTCTGCGTCCCTCTCCTGAAAGTGTCCTGTGGGTGGAGTCCTGCAGCGTGTGGCCTCAGGTCCCCACCCCTGCCCGCTCTCCGGGCAGTGGAGGGGCATGGGTAGCCACTCACCAGCCGCAGGTTGTGTTACAGTAAAGCTGCTGCGAGCGGTAAGGCACCAGGCTTGGTGTGACCCGGGGCTTCACTCCTTGAGTGCTGCACCGTCAGGCACCTGCGTGGTTTTGGGTTTGTTTCGTTTTGTTGATTGAGAGAGGATTTTGCCATGTGGTGCAGGGCTGGCCTCACAGTTACAATCCTCCTGCCTCAGCTTCCCAAGTGCTGGGACTAGAAGCATGTACCATTATGCCTGGCTGTAGGTTGGTTTTTAATAAATGACCAGCCTAAGCTGGGCATGGTGGCGCATGCCTGTAATCCCTGTAAACACTTTGGGAGGCTGAGGCAGGAGGTTTGCCATGAGTTTGAGGCCAGCCCAGGCTCCACAGTGAGTTCAGGATCAGCCTGAACTACAGTTAAGGTACTTTCCTTGCAAGTACAGAGCCCTGAGTTCATTTTTCCAGCACCACAGTAAGCCGGGCGTGGTGGCACAGGCCTGTCATCCCAGCACTCAGAAGCCTGAGGCAGGAGGACTGCTGTGAGTCCACGGGCAGCCTGGGCTCCATAGTGAGTTCAGGACCAGCCTGGGCTGCAGTGAGACCTTGTCTCAAAACAGAAAAAAGAGCCCCATTTCGCTCCCAGGTCCTGCAGATGTCCTTTATCTTCTCTTGTTTTTTTTTTTTTTTTTTTTTTTTTTTTTTTTTTTTTTTTTTTTTTTTTTTTTTTTTTTTTTTTTCTTGAGACAGGTTCTTGCTCTGCAGTCCGGGCCGACCTCAAGCTTGCAGCAGCCCTCCTGCCTAAGCCCCCCAAGTGCTGGAATTACAGGCGTGCACTACCACGCTGGGAATGGAACCCAGGGCCTTGTGCCATTGAGCTATGCCCCCAGCCCCTCTTCCAAATATTTTACAGTTTTACATTTGATCTTTAATAAACTGTGACCCAGTTGAGATAGTTTTTGTGAGGTTTAGGGTTTTTCAAGGACTTTTGTTTTTTACAATATTGTTACGTGCACAGCAAAATGGAGTGGACTGGACACATTTCCCAGCAACCCCCCACCCCGCCCCAGTTGCCTGCCCTTGGCAAGGTCGCCCACCTGAGCGCCACCTGCTCAGAACTGGACGCAACACGCGATGCATCTTTGTACTGAGAGACCATGGCTTGCGCTGGGGTACACTTGGAGTGGTGTTGCCTTGGCTCGGGGCACATGGAGATCCCGGAATTTACTGACACCCGGGCTCCCACACACACCCCAGTGCTGACAGTCTGGGTACCCGCAGCCCTAGTAGTCGCGCGGCCTGTAGAACAAGCCCACCTTAAACTGAGGTAGTAAGTGGTGATTTGAGTGGTAAAGTCAGTCAGATGCAGGAGATTAAATATGATACATATCGCGTGGTTTCTCTGATTTGGGAAACCCAGAACACAGGCATTCTGTAGAACCAAGTGGGAGTTAGGGGCGGGGATGCGGAGGGGAAGGGAGGGGAAGGGATGGTGACAGCGGTGTGATGTGTATGTGCTCAGGGTGCTCAAGTTCATTGTGAACATCATGTGTTGCATATATATACATATATGTTCATAAAATGGTGGGGGAAAAAAGAACGAGCTCACCTTCTGGGTTAGCGCGGTAACATACTCCAAAAATACCAGACTCTGCAGACTCGGGAAACACCTGAGCACCGGGCGCGTGCGCACACAGAACTTCGGTGCGGGACGCGGCAACACCGCTGCGCGCGTGCGCGCGCACACGGCGCTTCTGTGCGGCACGGCACGGCTGGGAGACACGGCGCTGGAGAAAGCGCCGCGGCGGGGCGGGGTGTCCGTGACGGCCCCGCCCACCCCAGCGCTGGCCACGCCCGCGTGGCGCCGAGGCCGCGCCCACTCACCCCGGAATGTGCTTGGCGTCACCGCGCAGCCGGCTCGATCTGGTTCCAGCCGAGTCGCGGGCCTGACATGCGCAGTGCGCAGACACCGAGGCTGGTTGCGAGCCAGGCTTGGCCGGCCCGGGGTCTTGGCCCTCTGTCCTGATGACGCCCGCCAGCCCGGGACGCGGAGGTCAGTGTGCCGGGAGGGAGGGAGCGGGTCCGTCCTTCCGACCCAAGCAACCCGCGGCGACAGGTGGCCCGACGGCCCCTGTCGCTCCCAGGTTGCGCACGGTTGAGCTGTTGAGCCCGGCCGGCCGAGCCCCAGGCCCGCCAGGCCAGCAGGGCTGCCCGATATCAAGCCCGCCCATCCTGCGGCCGACCTGCGCGTCCTCCGTTCCTCCTCTCGGCTGGCCCCCGTCTCTGCGGTCCGCGCCCCGCCAGGCCCTCTCCCCGGCCGCTGGCCTTGCCCCTTGGTGGGCCTCGCTGTCTGCCAGAGACTCTTCCCACAGCAGATTAAGTAACAGCTCTTTGCTGCGGAACCTCGTGGGCCTGAACGGGATTGCGTTTGTAATGATTTGGTCGCAAGTGGCCGGATCCATGGGCCTGTGTCCTTTTCGCTGTGTACACCCAGTTCTTGCAGGAGAAAAGCCCTAACCCACGAGTAGCTTTTTAAATGAAGAACTCTTTACTGGTGCTGTTGACAATGATGGATATCGTAGGCTTTTTAAAAGCATTTGCTAATTTTGATTCTGTTGTCTCACTTCAGAGCCAGTAACTTGATTTGAAGACCCTGAACGGCCCGTGGCCTGGTGCCATCCTGCAGGGCCCAGAGGGCAGGAGGACTCCGCGCCAAGCTCCCTCTTTAAAGGCCGGGGTGAGGTGGGAAGGGTAGGAACCGCTGAGGTGTGAGCCTGGTTTGGGTGTTTCTGGTGTGCGCACAGCCAGGCGGGTCCGGCACCACGGCCCACGGAGCCAGGGCACAGCCGGGTAGCTACAGAGGAGCTACATCAGGCACGCCCCTGATGCAGATACGAAGGGCCGCCTCCTGTTCTGGGGCACTGACCCCCTGGTCCCAGCTGCACCCCAGGCTGGGTAAGAGCCTGGTTTGCATGAACGTGTCCACATCAGGTTGGCAGATTAGGAACAGCTGTCAGCTAACGCCTTGCGGGTCGTTGAGAAATACCTTTTCTATGTGTTGAGTGATATTTATAACTCACGTGCTGCCTTGTTGGCTGGGGCGGGCCAGGGCTGAATGCGAACTTCAAAAACTTAGTGCGGCCTGGGTTTCCTAGTTGGTCACAGGTTTCCGCAGGCCGGGCAGACCGGTAGGTAGGCAGGGCGCAGGCTTGGCAGGAGCCTGTGACACATAGGGTGTGTCCCTGTGTGACCTTCCCCCAGCCCAGTTACCACTGTGTCCAAGGCCCTGGCTGTGCCACTTCACCAGAGCTGCCTGGCAGTGCAGCTGGGCTCCCACCCGGTGCTAGCCCCACAGTGACAGGTGAAAGGCAAACGTGTGAGGCGGGCAGCAGGACCAGGGGCTGGTGCAGGCCCAGCACGGGGCAGCTTCAGAGCCTCTTACAGTATCCGGGAGGGGCCTGGAACCTGTCCACAGAGGACCCCACCCCTCCTGACTGATGAGGGAGCCTGGGCTGTGCTGCCTCTGCCAGAGATGGGGGCCACGTGGGCACATTTCTGCGTGCTGTTCCAAGGACTAGACCAGGGTCAGGCCTGTCCACCTCTCTCTCCTTTAGTTGTGTTGGCTGGTCTTGGCATATGCGACAGCCTCGGCCTGGGCTCCCCCTGCGTTCAGGGCTAAAGCAAATCTGCTTTCCCCAGTCTGCCCTGTCCTGTTCACCTGAGAACTGTATCTTGGTAGAGCCTGGCCTTCTAGCGCCTGTCTCTGGAGCTCCAGTTGCCAGGATGTGTGTTTTCTGTCTGCAACACTGTACACAGACTGTGCCCCTAGTGAGCCCACGGCGAGGCTGCAGCCAGGTGTCCCCCTGCCCCGGGGAGTGCTGGGTTTCCCAGTACTTGAATGTAAAGGCTAGGGGGCCGCAGGACCATGGACCCTGGCTCGTGAGGCAGAGCGGCCAAGACAATGTGCTTGTGCTGCTGGGCTGGCCCCGTGTCCCCGTCCGTGTGCACTCGCCAGCCCTGCATCCCAGCTCTGCCTGCCTCCCCGAGGAATGGACTCCTGGGATGGTGCGGACGGACGGGTACACCTGGAGCGTGGCCACGCGTGGGTTCCGTGAAAACGGGGTGCGAGATGTGAGCCTCTCCTCTCTCAGACCAGGTGTGCTGCGCAGGGACATGTCTGCCAGCTGGCGTTCTGCCGTATGAGGGCAGGGCCGGGCCGGGCCGGGGTCTGCAGCGGAGGCTTCGACGTGGACACCTGTGGAATCACCGGGAAGGTGCCCCACCTCTTCTTCCCGATGCTTAGCCAACTGTTTTCTACCAGGTTCTCATTTTAATTTGTGGGTTAGAAGAAGGGCAGAAATGTTCTACTGCCCTGGTGGAGAGCAGCACCGGTCGCCAGAGGCCCGTGGCTGTAGCAGCTTTCACCCATGGTTGATCGTTCTTGAAACTTTGTGACCACCGTGGGCATGGTGGGCTGTGCTGAGGAGCTTGGCCGGCTCGTTCTGTGTGTGTGGGTGCCTCCATTTCTAAGGCTGTCTCTGCGGGGCCAGCCGAATCCTAGGGGCGCAGAGAAGGGCTGTGTCACCCTCCCGCCACCTGCCTGTGCTGTGACCAAGGTGGCCTCGGCCCTGAAGTCTCCGTCTCCGTGGGGCCAGGAGCGAGGCTGTGCGTTGTAACCCTCAGTACCTGCCGGGGAGCCTCTGGCTTTCATGGGCTTTGGGAAGGGCTTGTGTGGCGCCTGGAGGAGCCTTTATAAGAGGTCCCCGCCAGAGGATCTGCTTCCCGGCGGGGTCTTGTACGCGGATGGGCCTGGTTTCTTCCCAACCTTCCACTTAGATGTCGAGGTCGAAAGTTCAACTAGGCAGTGTTGTCTCTAATCTTGAGGGAACGTGTGGAATTTCCTTCTGCCATGAGTGTAGAGGAAAACAGGGGTCCGGATGGGACCTGGCCTGAGTGGCTGGGGAGCAGAGGCCTCCCGTCCTGCCGTGTGGGGGACATCTGGCTGTGCTCGCTGCGCTCCGCAGGTGCCAGACCACCGCTCCTGTTGTTTGACGTTGACGGCATGGGGCCTCTGGTCTTTGCTGGGCCTAAGTGCTGAGTTCAATCTGTGCCCAAGTGTATCTGCGTGTTCACTTCATGCTTTAATTTTTTTTTTCAGTAAAAGAGATTGAACTTCTGGTGGCAAGCTGATCTGCATACCCAGCCCTTGCTTTATATGTTTAAAAACACATTCCAAGTTGGGTCCCTGGCAGTGTCACCCTGCTGGTCACATCCTGGCTCAGGTGGGAGAGCCAAGAGTTGGCCAGGTGGCCGCCCTCCCTGTCCTCCAGGAGCTCACGTGTGCCTGCCTGTGAGCGCCTCGACGACAGAGCCGGCGTCCGCCTCTGCGTCTGCCCTGGGCCTGCCAGGCGACACCGTCCTGAGCGCCACCCCAATCCCCTGTAGGTGATGTTGCTGCGCTGAGGGCAGGCAATGTCTCCTAAGGGAGGAATCAGGGGCCACGGAGTCCAGGTCCAGTCACAGTCCCCGTCACGAGGAGGGACAGTAGGCGAATGAGCCTTCAGGGAGCAGGAACCCCAGGTGCGGGTGGGAAGAACGTGGCCGGGGTCTTGCACATCTGGCTGGGCTTCTACGATTGTCTCAATAAAAAGTTTCATTTAGAAAAATCTCCGTTTTTATATTCTTCAATTTTTTCAGGAAGGCAAATTTATGAGTTGCACAATTTAATTTAATTCAGTATTTTTGTGGCCTTCACACTGAGCTGTATTCCCAGCCCATTTCTATTTTTCTTGAATTTGAAACAAAAACTCACTAAGTTTACCAGGCCGGGCTGGAACCTCCAATTCTCCTGCCTCAGCCTCCGGAAGTGCAGGGATTACAGGCCTGCTCCCCTGCACCGGGCTGCACTGTTCAATTTTAATAATTGGGGTAATAAGTCTGACTCAGGCCTACAAGGGGTGATCAAAATGCATGATGAATATTTAAATAAAGATTAGTCACGGTAGCACACTTGATTGCTGATGCCTACAGTCTGCGGTCCTGTCCATGCCTCGGGCCCTTGTCCTGGCCTCCTTGGGGTTTCCTGGGGCTGTGAGTGAAGAACAAACCTTTTTTGTGTGTTGCATGTTTGGTGCTGGAGTCTGAGCCAGGATGCTCAGGGGTCCTGCGTGTGTGGCAGTGCGGGTGTGGCAGTCCCCATGGGCTGCCAGGTGGCAGTGCCCATGCAGTCCCTGGAGACGGTCAGCAGTCAGGAGTCACTGTTCTGAGCTCCAGCAGCCAGCGGGACTAGGGAAACGCAAGTCTTCCTGCTCTTGCCCAGAGCAAGGGGCTGTGCAGAAGGGTTTCAGTGAGGGCTTCCGCTCAGCTGTGTCTGGTCTTGGGTTGGTCACAGGAGAGTGGCCACCCTGCAACAAGTCCGTGGCAGCAAGGAGGCCTCCAGGAAGCAGCAGGTGCAGGTGACCTGCCCCCACCTGTGGCAGAGCTCCCTCTCGTGTGGGCGTCAGCAGGACAGAGCTGTTGGGCCTGGCCCCGGCGCTGTGCTCGTGCAGGCAGAGGCGGGCGGGCGGCTGGACAGTGTGTGGGGAGGAGCAGCCCCCAGCTGTCCTGGTGGTGCCGACGCTGCCCCTGGCACTGTGTGCCCACTCCAGCCCCTCCCACGGGTGACCTCACTGAGGGGAGATCTCTGCTGTGAAAATGCAGGTCACCCTGCCCCGTGCCTTTGTCCTCCAGGGGCCAGGTGCAGGGCTGAGGGGCACGTCCTGGGCTACCTATGTGGCTGGTGCAGCCAGAGTGGCCCTCGTTCCTGGCTGGCAGACCATGCTGCCCTCCAGAATTCTAAGAATGTTGCCCTGAGGTATCTACCTACAAGGGTCACCCAGAAACCCCCACAGAGACCTCTGGGTGGTACAGCCCAGGGCCTCAGCCGGTCTCTCCCTGTGTCTCCCCGCTAGCTAGGAGAGAGCCCCCTGCAGGGACAGACCACTGCAGGCTGGGGTTGGCAGCCCCTTTCCCTGCCTCAAGCAGAGACCTCTTGGCTCCTGGGAGCTGGGGAAGGACAGTGAGCTCTTTGTCTGCCTGGAGGTCACCCCGCCTCCAGCAGTCCAGCAGAAACCTCCTGTTGACCCCCACAGAGCCTGGCATGAGCCTGCCCTCCCTTCTGGGGCCTTCCACGCTCCCACCAGGGCCCCGGCCTCAGCTGAATGTGCAGACCTGTGGCCTTTGACCACACTGGTGGGGGCAGGTCTGTCCCAGGCTGCAGTGGTACTGCGGCTCCTGCCATGCAGCACAGCACAGTGTCGGGAAGAAAATACCACAACCCGGCTTGAAAACCAAAACCTCCCACTGGGTCACAAGGGCAGATGTCAGGCAGGATCCCCACCTGAGGGGTGCAGGGCCCGCAGCACAGCCTCTGGTGTAGAGTGGACCTGGAAGCCAGGCTTCAGGACAAGTCCTAGGGTCCCGCATGTCTCGAGTGGATCCCTGGGAGTTTCCCATCATAAACACCCTGGGGCTTATCTTGCTGCCTCGTCGCTGGCACCCTGCTTGGCCTTGGATGGCATCTGGGGGCTCCTTGTTACTGCAGAAAGCCCCATGGCATGTGGCTGGGGGCAGTGTTGAGTGGTCACAGGGGTTACCTAGTAAATGCAGGGCCCTTGGGTTCAATCCCCCAGCAACACATGAACTGAGTGTGGTGGTGCTCGCCTGTAATGCTGCCACATGGGAGGCTGAGGCAGGAGGGTTGCTCTGAATGAGTTCCAGGCCAGCCTGGGCTATGCAGTGAGTTCAGAACCAGCGTGGACAACAGAGCGAGACCCTATCTCATAAAATGTCTCATGACGTTCTTGGAGCCTGTCCCTGAACCTAAGGCCTGGCATTGGGGGGAAGAGGGATCCCAGGAAGAAGTATTCCATCTGTGGGTTAGCTCTGGAGTACCCCCAAAAGCCTCCTGTGCTTGGATATAGTGGGATAAGGGAGCGGTGTGTTGTTGGGAGTTGGGGCCTGGCTTGGGGTTTGACCTGCAAGATTATGTCAACATTTTGAGCTTGGGGGCAGGTGCCCAAGGCAGGCCTTTCGGGTGTGTGTTACTGACTTGTGGCCCAGAACGTGAGGGAGGGTACCCCCCCTGGGTGCGGGGGACCCAACTGACAGCTTGAAATGCGGGAAGGAAGGAGAGGTGTTGCAGCGTCCTCCTAGGAGCGCTTTGGCCCTGCGGGAACCTCCGGGCATCCGCCAGCTCCTGCTTCCCGGCTGTGCATGCGCTGTCCCCGGAGCAGCTCTCCGGCCTCTGCCGCCTGCTTCCGTCCATGCCGGCTGCCCATGAACGAGCTGTGTACGGCCGGAAGCCGTGTGCTGAATAAACCTTTCTTCTCATAAGTCGTGGATGTCGGGTGTCTGTCCTGACAACAGGTAAAGTGATTAAGATGCCATCCATTGTAAACCGTCCCCGCCGGCCAGTCCCTTCAGGCTCCCTGCCACGCACTCGCAGTGAGGTGGCAGAGGGCGCGTGTGTCCCCCTTGTGAAGCCCGCAGAGGGCGCTGATGACCCTGGCCCGCCCCACCCGCCTGCTCACCTGCCCTGGGTGGGATGTCCTCCGGGGCTGCAACTGCGGGCTGGACCCGGGTGGCCGGGGCCAGACTGTAGAAGGAGGCGGCACCTCACCGTTGCGGGAGGGTGTGTGGCTCCAGGAGGGTGCCAGCGTGGTCAGCCCCGCCCAGTCCCCCACCCCGGTGTGTGCCTGTGAGCAGCCTGAGCCCCGGGGTGATGGCGCCTCTGCAGCACAGCGGTGGCGTGCCCTCCATCCCCAGCTGGAGCCCCAAGAGGGTCCAGCTGTGTGGTGTAAGTGCTTCCTGTGCCTCTGCGCGCATCTCCAAGGACGTCGGTGCGGGAGGAGGGAGTGCGGTGCTGACGGACGGTTTTCTGTGGCCCTGGATTTCATCAGACCTGAGCACAGAGGAGAGATGGCACTGAGGCCAGCCCCGATCTCCAGCCTGCCAATGCCCCCTGGTCAGGGCTGACCGACCCTACGCCCCACCGGATGGCCTGGGCCCTCTGGGCCTGTGTGGCTGTCGGCAGTGGCTGGGCTCCACTGCTCTGTGGTGCCCACCAGGGCCTGGGCGGTGGGCATGGTGCTGGTCAGGGAGCTGGCTGGGCAGCACCCAGAGCCCGCCCCTAGGGACCCAACCCGAGAGCTACTGTACCCTGGCACCGCAGGCCTGGGTGCAGGAAGGGAGGCCGGCGGTCTGAGCAGGCCGAGGATCCCTCTGTAGGGCGAGGGCCGCAGGGGGTGGATCCGCCCTTGGGATGGATGTGCTGGGGGGCTTGTGGATTTTGTCCAGGGCCCGGACTCTGAGAACCTGGGGCCCACGTCAGGCAGCTTTCCCTTCCTGGAGGCACGGGACGGGGCCCATGCACCATGCCTCATGCTCCTGGCCCAGGTCAGAATAAACACTGTGTCCTGGCTTTTCCAGGAAAGTGGGCGGACGGCTCTTGCAGGGAGCTCGACTCCTCCCCCCGCCCCGTGATTGTACGGTGCTGGGCGGGATCTCCAAGGGGACCGCTTGGCAGTAGAGATCAAGCCAGCCACCAGTGGGCCCTGCGTTCTCAGCCCACCCCAACGGCTCTGTGACTTTCAGGGCACAGTCGCCAGCGGGGTGCAGGGCGCGGGCCCTGAGCTGCCCTCCCAGGAGCAGAGGGTGCTAGAGAGAAAGCTGAGGAAGGCGCGGAGGAGGGAAGAGCGGAAGCGGCTGCAGGAAGCGCGGGTCCCCCAGACGCCGGCCCCACTGGCCAGGCCCTCGGTCGCAGAGCTGGCCCTGGACTACCTGTGCAGGTAGGAGCTGGGCACGTGGGTCAGGTGTGGGGCACCACCACCGCGCCCCAGCTGCGCACGAGCCACTTCCAGCCCGGCCCCCCATGGCTTCTCCCTGGACTTCCTCCCCAGCTGGCCCTGACTCCTGTCCCAGCTCCCCATGTGCTGCACCGCCCCCCTCCCCTGCCAGGATGGAAGCGCTGACTTGCGTTCTGATGCAGGGCCGGGAAGTTTTCCTAAGCTCTCTGCCTCGGTTTCCCCAGATGGGCCCAGAAGCAGGAGAGCTGGAGGTTCCAGAAGACCAGGCAGACATGGCTCCTGCTGAACATGTATGACAGTGACAAGGTCCGTGTCCCGGAGGCTCCAGGGGAGGGGGTCCTTGCAGCGCAGGGATAAATCCACTTGGGACAAGCTTCGTGTGTATGTGTGTGCGCGTGCGCACATGCGCACGCTTTGGCTACTTGGAATAGAATCCATGACTTTTGTGCTGAGTTACATCGCCAGCCGATTTTTAATGTTTTTTGTTTAAGATAGAGTCTCACTAAGTTGCCTAAGCTGTTTTGATCTTGCAGTCCTCCTGCCTCGGCCTCCCAGAGTGCTGTAATGGCAGGTGTGCACCGCCACACCTGACAGGGAATCTAGCTCTTGCAGGCCCGCCTCGCTCTGCCCTTGTTGTTAGAAACGTAGCCAGCATCTGCCTCCCTGTGGCCTGGCTCCGGCCCTGAGGGCCACCCAGACAGGCTGCCCTGTCTGTGCAGGTGTGGGATTGTGGAGGCGGCCTGCTGGGCTATGTGCGCACAGCACCCCCCAGACAAGGTCTGTCTCCCCAGGGTGACACTCCTGTGCTCAGGACTCCTGCCACTCTGGCTGTTGTGTAGACGGCGTGTAGAACAGGCGTGTGAGCTGCCAACTTTCCCCCCATGCCCCCACGGTCACCACGCTCAGGTCAGGGCTCTCTGAATGCACTTCTGGCTACCTTGCCAGCAGCCCTGCTGAGGCTGGGTCTGCAGCACCCCTGGCCTGGACCCCTGGGCTCTGCTCTGCTGGCTTGAGCCTTGTCCCCGCCTGGGTGTGCCCCGCCCTGCCCACTGGCCCACACCCTTCCAGCCCGGCGGTCACAGGGTTCCTTCATCCCTCCCTGACCCCTGCTACAGGTCTGGCGTCCCTGCAGGGACGCGGGAGCCCTGTGCTGTGCAGGAACTGGCCCACACCCTTCCAGCCCGGCCGTCACAGGGTTCCTTCATCCCTCCCTGACCCCTGCTACAGGTCTGGCGTCCCTGCAGGGACGCGGGAGCCCTGTGCTGTGCAGGAAGTGGCAGCATCCTTCAAGGTCAGGCCCTCTGCTGTGCGTGCTGCCTCTTGTCCTTCATGGAGCTGGCCCCGTGCAGGAGCGGCAGGCTGTCCTCTAGCCCGCCTGCAGGCACCTGACCTCTCCACCTCTGGGGCCCTGTGTTACCGCGCCTGTCCTCACACCCCTTTCCTCGGGCCTCCCACAGGTCCCAGATGAGCACTTCTCCACGCTGCTGGCTTACCTGGAGGGGCTGCAGGGCAAGGCCCGCCAGCTGACCCTGCAGAAGGCAGAAGCTCTCATGCAGCAGCTGGACGCGGCGGGAGGTGACGACGCCCTGCAGGGGCAGGCCCCACGCCTGCGGCAGGTGCTACAGCTGCTGTCCTAGTGGGCAGGGAGCAGCCTGGGCCCCCTCATGTCCTGTGTTGTGCCCACCAGGGGGTCTCTCTGCCTCTGGAGGATGCCTGATTCACCCTGGAACTCCCCAGGCCTGCAGCTGCTGCGGCCCTGCGCTGGGAAGCTCCTGCCACTCAGATGTCTGTTGTTCTGCCAAGGACTGTCTTAGGGGCCAGCTGGCTCTGTTCTTGCCGCCCACCACCCATCTGAGGGTTGGGTGAGGGGAGCCCCATGCCTCGCAGGACCCCCAGGTGCCATGGTCCAGCCTGTGCAGCTGCATTTTGAATAAAAATCAGGATATCGGTCGTGGGCCCTGCTCCAGCGTAGCCCTCAGGGCAGGTGCGCCTGGGCAGCACATCTCCCGTAGCAGTGGCCTCCAGGGTGGCCCCAGCGCGTCCAAGCTCCGTGTGTGATGATCCTGGCAGTTCAGTCCCGTGGCTGCTTGCTGCCGGGTCTCTTCCCCATGTGCCCGGGTTACGGTCCCAGACTGGACATAGACTTCCTGTTCAGGAGACAGCAGTTCCGTGTCCACAGACTGTGGGGATCTGCTGCCTGAGCTCCAAGTGACAGCTGTAGAGTCTTGCCCGAGGTGGCTGTGGGGAGGGTCCATCCAGAGCCCAGGAGGGCAGGGGCACATCTAGGAGGGAGGCCTAGAGGTGCCAGGGCGGCCACTGGCACCAGCTGGGCCATCCAGGACGGCAGCCTCCACCCTGCCCAGGTGGTAGTTTGTGTGTCCATCCTCAAACAGAGGGTCCCCCCAAAAGGTGGCTTCTGAGGACCCCGCCTAATAGCCCCATGCAGATCCGAGGACACAGCACTGGGTGCTCTGGAGAGGCAGCCGGGCCGCCGCTGGGGGTCCATGGTGCCCCCCCTCGGCCTTCAGGCCACACGGCAGACACAGATGTGGAGAGGAGCCGCCCAGGCCTGCACCTGGCGGGCATTCGGGGGCGGTAGGGGATGAGGGTGGCCCAGAGTAGTGGTCTGCATTGCTGGTCACGAAGCAGACAGAAGACTGCATCTGTCTGTCCAGGGCCGAAGGTCTTAGTGTCTGGTGGGGTCGCACCTGCGAGCCTCAGCTGCTGCAGGGACTCAGATTTAATTACCTCAAACACCCCAGCCAGGGATCAGAAGAGTGTGTGCTCACCTGAAATTCATGTAGGACAAGGGGCCAGGAGTGCCAGGGGTGGCTGTTGCCCCTCCAGCCCACACTGGAAGCAGCCCAGTGGGAGTGCCACTCAGCAGTAGGGGGCAGGAGCTGTGGACGCCTGCTCGGTGGCTTTCTGCCCCTGCCACGGCAAACCCGACCCCATAAACTTGAGGGAGGAACCGCTTGGTCTCTGGGCTCCAAGAGGAGGAGCCAGCAGGGTCACACCCTGCGCACTCTCGCCTCCCCCCACTGAATGACACAGCCTTCCTTATTGGGACTCATCCACGACCGAGTTGGGGCCCCAACCGCGGTCACCTGCCAGAGCAACGCCCGAGCACACAGGCTTTCTGAGGTGGGAGGTAAGCATGCAGCCGGGCAGGCGAGGAGCACCGAGCAGGGTCGGCCACCTGAGCTTCCAGAAGCCATGCGCTGAGCAGGAGTGGCCGGTCGGGGTTGGGGGGCGGGTGGGGGGAGGCTCCAGGGCTGGGGCAGAGTGCTGTTCCTGGTAAGGGGCCGCGCAAGCGTCTCTGCCCATGTCAGCACCCTTAGGCTGGCAAGTGTCACAGGTGTGCCTGCAGGACGAAGCCCACAGTGGCAGGGGTTCCACAGAAGGGGGCAGTGACCGGCCACACACACACACACACACACACCCGTGCTTTAGACACGGCTGGGAGTGAGGGTGGGCCCGGTAAACGGAGGCAGAGCCGCTGGAGAGAGGTCCGCTCACGAAGATGCCGGGGTCCGCAGAGCCCGGGCGCCCCGACTGCCCGGTGCTACCTGCGTGTCTGTGCCTGCTGGCTCCTGGGTCCCTAACACCCCTCCTCACCATGGCTGAGTCCCCATAGTGACGGCCTGCTTCATTCGTTTGCTTTTCTGCTATGAGGGATGGAATTTAAGACCTGCACGGTGAGCTCCATCTCCAGCCCTTTGTGTTCTGACAGTATCGCCCAAAGTCGTTAGGTTGCCTGGCTGGGCTAGAATATGGGCTTCTCCTGCCTCAGCTTCCCAGAATGCTGGGATCATAGGTGTGTGCCGCCACACCCTGCTCCCTTTTACCGGGCCTCAGCTCAGCAGGCTCCCAGGACAGTGACTGAACAGAGGCTGTGTGACCCCCAGACAGGAATTCTGTGCGTGTGCCCCTCCAGGCCATGCTGGAGGGGCCCGCCTTGGGTGGTTGCTGGCAGACCCATCAACTTCCCCACTCCGCCGTGCCCCCAGCCCCTCTGAGATGCCAGGGCCAGAGGGCAGCAGCACAACCCGCACAAGATGGGCAGGGCGCCCAGCAGGGATGTGGCTGGAGCAGCCCAGCAGGCAGTGGGTGTCATGTCTGGGAGCCGGCATCACCAGGGCAGCCCTGACACAGCCCACCTTCCTGGGGTGGCTGCCTGCCCCAGTCTCTGCGGCCTCCCCAGGCGTGCTGTGCAGAAGGCCCACTGCCCTGGGCCTCCCTGTTCCCCTCCATGCACGTGTGTGCAATGCCACGCAGTAACTCTCAAGGGTACAGCACCTCCCCCAGCCACAGCCACATCCCACCCTTCCTGTGGGTGCCCTGGTCTCTCCCGGGCCTGGACACTCTGGTGTCTCAGCCTGCCGTGGCTCAGCCCTGTCCTTCCAGCAAAGCTCACTGATCTGAAGCTCATGTGACCTGTTTCAGAGGTGGGTAAACTGAGGCCCTGGCTTCAGGTCCCTAGCACATGGGGCAGGCCAGGACACTGGGTGCTGTGCCCTCACAGGTGAGCGTGATTGGCTCTCGGGGCAGCTTGGCAAGAGGACCGGAGGCTGTGTCCGGTGGGCCACTGAGTCGCCTGGATGGAAGCCTGCACACGGAGCACCTGCGGGCGTGGAGGAGTCGTGCCAGAGGGTGCAGTGGGAACAGGGTCCAGGGGCCCTGCACGGGGGACGCTGCAGGGGGAGCAGCCAGGCATACACCCACAGCAAGAGCCAGGGTCCTGGGCACTGGTGCCCCATCGCCCACCCGGTGCCCACCATGAGGTGCAGGTGTTTTTTGCTGTGACAGAACACCCAACACCCACAGCTTAAGGGAGGAAAGATTTATCTTCACTCTCAGTTTCGGAAGGTCTCACACAGTCCATTCGTGGGTAGCTGGCAACAGTAGAAGCCCATGGCAGCAGCTGGCGAGCCGCCCGAGGCACGGCAGACAGAAGCCAACTGAAATGGGCAAAGTGAGGGTGCCCAGAGACTCAGGCCAGAGCTTGCCCTGGGAAAGGTGCCCCACCCAGGTGGGTGCCCCCCGCCCCTCTAAATCAAGCCCCCTGCATCCACCCCTCCCAGCCGAGGCCCCGTCTCCCCATGGTGCACACTTCCATCTGCGATCCCACTACATTCAGTTGGTGAGGCTTTTGGGGACCCTCCAGCCCTGAACCATAGCAGGGCATGTGCAGGAGAAGCAGCCAGGCAGCCAGTCACACAGAACTGGGTGCTGGGCATGATGACCTTCAGGACCCGGCACAGGGCGTTTGCAGGAAGAGCAGCCGGCCGTGGGTGGCATGGTGAGAGCCAGGGCCTGGGGCACTGACGGCCTTCCTGGAGCCCAGCAGGGTGTCTGCAGGGGAGCAGCCAGGCTGCAGACCACACGGTGAGAGCTGGGGACACTGCCTCAGAGGCATGCCCAGATGGGCGGATCCTGGGGTGGCAGGGACCCCGGTGGGCATTGCCTGATTGGGGTGCAGCGTGAAGGCCCAGGAGAAGGTGAGACCTGAGGGAAGAAGCCTCAGAGATTATGGGAGTCGCAGAGATGGGGCCACTGCTGGCATTTGTGGGGTCTGAGGCAGCACAGAGAGCAGCAGGTGGAGTGTGGCCGGACAGGTCTCGGGGGACCAGGCTGCTGCTGCCCCTCGCTGGCTGCCCAGGCAAAGGTTCTGGCTGTGCACAGAAGCTGGTTCTGGGTGCCCAGCTCAGGTTGACTGCAGCCAGGAAGGGGCCTAACGGTGGGCACTCGCCATCAGGGACACCGCACCTGCCCCGTCGCCCACCAGGCACCCTGGGCTGAGGCTCAGGAGGGCCCAGGTGCCCCAGGAGGGGTGGCACCTGGGGGCTGGGCCCTGGGCACCACACACAAGGCCTGTGCACGGGGCCGCATGGTGAAGGCCGGAGCAGGCGTGGTGTCCAGTGCGGCAGGGCTGACGCCAGGTGGGGGTCGCAGATAGTACTTCTGAAGCAGGCCGGCCAGCAGCAGGAATAGCTCTGTCCTGGCCAGACTCTCCCCAACGCAGACGCGACGGCCTGGAGGGGAATGAGGTGGCGCATGGGCTCTGACCCACTTCTGGAAGGAGCACTGCAGAGGGGCACAGGGCACCCGCCGTGTGGCATGGGAGAGGCTGCCGCTGCAGGCCTCCGCCCACCAGGCTGGGTACCTGCAGAGAATGGCAGGAATGCTGCCGGCTTCACGAAACGCCCGTCTGCATCCAGGAAATGCCCTGGGTTGAACTGGTCTGGGGTCGCCCACTGCGTCTTATCCAGCAGCACTGAGGTGAGCAAGGGGATCACGGGTGTGCCCTGCTGGCAGAGGGGGCCAGTGTGACTGGCACCATGGTGGCTACCACCAGCACTCACTCGGGCTACAGCACGGCGCCCTGGGAGCCCAGATACCCCAGGACACAGAGGTAGGTGTCAGGGCATGGGAGGGACTCACAGAAGTGGGGGACCCCAGAGTGCAGGAGAGGATCTAAGACGTCGGGGGGGGGGGCGGCCGAGACAAACGAGGGACCTCAGAACACAGGGAAGAAGCCCGGACTCTCCAGCAAGGGGCCCTCCGAGGCCTGGCACAGCCCTTGGGCCACAGGCAAGGCCCCGGGACATGCGGAGAAGCCCCGGACATGCAGGGGGACCCTGATCCCCGCTCAGACCCCCAGCAGAAGCGTCCCTAGCCAACCCTCAGCCCTCCGGCTGCAGCCCTTCCTGAGCTGTGCGCCCCATGCACTGGGAGGCCTGGGCCCACCTTGGGGAGCAGGTAGCCACCCAGCTGGGTGCGGGTGGCCGTGCAGCGGGGCACATGGGGCAGCAGTGTGATGTAGCGCTGGACCTCGTGCAGCACTGCACAGGTGTAGGGCAGCCGCTGCTGGTCCTCAGGCCGCGGCCGCCCGCCCACACCCAGCAGCCGCCCCAGCTCCTCCTGCGCGCGGCCTGTGAGAGAGGCCGGCAGGCCTTGTTGGTGTGGAGTTGGCCCCATGCCCAGCCCTGGCTTGCCACCCACTTGCACTCACGCTGCACGCCTGGGTGCTTGGCCAGGAGAAGGGCAGCCCACTGCAGCGTGGCTGAGGTGGTCTCCGTGCCAGCCATGAGCATGTCCAGCATGCAGGCCACAGCGTTGGGCTCAGCAAACAGCTTATCCCTCTGCGAGGCGGGTGGGTGGCACTGAGCAGGAGCTCCACAGCCTGACCCTGCACCCGCCAGGGGAGGACAGGGCCAGCATCTCTGGTGCCACTGTCCCCGCAGCCCGGGAACCCGGGACCCCACCTGTGTGCCCACACCTGCAGTACCTGTCCCTGCTGGATCAGCGCGTCCATATAGCTCCGCACAGGGCCCCCCCGGCTCACCACGGGCCGCCGGGCCTGCAGCAGCGTCCTCAGGATGGCACGCACCTCCTCGATCTTGCGCAGGACGGGCTGGTGCAGGCCGAGCAGGGCCCCCATCCTGGGGTACAGGTTGAAGAGCTACGAGCAGATGGTGAGACGGACCACGGGTGGGGCCGGCACCTCCACACCTGGCCTGTGCCACCCCGGCTCTGGACAGTGGCGCTGAGGCCAGTGCTGCCCAAGGTCATAAGAAGTGGCCATCGCCCCTGGGGTCCAGGACTCAGATGTTTGCCCTATGCAGAAAGGAGCCCGGGTCATGGCAGCTCCTCACGACTTTGGGGAAGCTGGGACAAGCTGCCTGTGCTGGCATCCTGGTGTGAGGAGGGTGGAGAGAGACAGGTGCCGCATGGCCATGACAGCATCTCCCCTGTGTGGCCCCGCTCCGAGGGTTTTTACCGAAGGGCTCTGAAGAGCAGAGCCGTTGGTACCGACAGGTGCCCAGAGTCCTGGCTGCGGGAGTGTTGCTCGGTGGTTAGAGCACTTGCCGGGCACGTGCAAGGCCCTGGTTTCTATCCCTCAGCACCACATAACAATTAGTCCGTGGTGGTGGCACCCAGCTATAATTGCAGTACATGTAAGGCTCAGGCAGAGGACTGCCCTGTGCTCAAAGCCAGCCTGGTCTACACTGTGAGTTCAGAACCAGCCTATAGAGTGAGACCCTGTCTCAAAAGGAGGAAGAAGAAGCGTCCCTTCTGCTCTCCCTCCCTGGCTGCCTACCAGGGCCACACGGCATTACATGCGTCAACCACAGGCCATGAGAGTCGAACCTCCAGGGCATGCACTGGGTCAGGCCAGCACCAAGAGCAGGCCCACTCTGATGGCAGGGTGGAAGGTGGGAGCCTGAGGCTTTCCCCACCTCAGCTCCCAGACCACATGGTGCCCCTCCCATGGATGACCGAGGTCCCTGGGAACCAAGCCAGGGCCCGCCGCCGCCTCTAAGCAGGAGCACGGATCCCCTGGCCCACCCTCCCACCTCCCAGAGCACATGGCTGGACCCAAGGGGCGCCGTGAAGGCCTCTTTCCAGGCTGCTAGGACAAAGGCTGGGGTTGGGCGTGGAGCTGGCCGCCCTGGGGTCCATTCCCACCTCCCAGAGTCCAGAGTGGGGCTCCACGCCAGCTCAGAGGGGACTCGGATCCCAGCAGGCAGCAGACTCTCACCTGCAGGCTAGGTGACCCCAAAAGTACCATGACCTCATCAATCAGACCCAGCAGGGACCGGAACATGGGGTCCTGGTAGTCAAATCGCTGGCCAAAGAGGAGTGTGAAGGTGACATTGGAGGGAGCCCAGCCCAACAGGGCCAGCGGAAAAGGTCGGCCTGCAGGCAGACAGGGCTCAGGGTGGGCAGGGGACCTCAAGACCAGTGGGAAGGACCAGTTCTTAGGGTGGGCAGGGGACCCTTGAGGCCACCGGGAAGGGCTGGTCTGCAGGGACGAGGCTCAGAGAGGAGGACGGGGGCCAGGGGAGGGACATCACGACCCTCTGACCTCTGTAGTGGTCCAGCAGCTCCACAAGACACCCCAGCTCCTCCAGTGCTGTGCGGGCCCCCAGCCCCTGTCCAGCGCCCAGGATGTGCAGCGTGCGCACTGTGAACCTGCGGGCGGCCCGCCAGCGCTCCCCGGAGGAGAAGAAGATGCCTGCGGGGGCCCAGAACACCTCATGAGCCGTGCAGGCAGAGCAGTGGGCCCCATCTGCTTGGCCTGGGCTCCAGGGTGCCTCCAGGTTAGGGCTGGCCCTGGCTGGTGAAGGAAGGGCCAGGGTGGGGATGCCAGTCCCTCCCGGGCAGCCAGGGGCCAACCGTGCCTACCCCCGCCTTGCTGAATGCACTGGAAGATGGGAATGGGTGGCCGGTCAGCCAGCTCCAGCCCGGTGCCCACCAGGGCCGCCCGCACCGCCTGGTGGCCCGACAGCACCACGGTCCTCTGGCCTCCCAGGTAAACTGTGAACACTGGCCCATAGCGTCCTGAGAGCTGCAGGGGTGGTGAGATCTCTGGCAGCCTCGGCCTGGACCCTGGGGCCCCGGCCTGGCCCCGCTGGGCAGTTGCGAGGAGGCCCCACTGAACTCGTTGCAGGGTACCCCGGGGCTCTTCGAGGTCCCCCAGAGCCCTGCAGGAGGGGGTGTTTTTGGTTTGGTTCATGGCTGCCACAAACTGTACTCTCTTGTGGCGCAAGGAATCGGGCCTGAGGCCTTGTCACTAAGCTACATCCTTAGCCCGCGTTTTCCTCTCCCTCTTTTTTTCTGGAGGCAGGATCTCACTCTGGTCCAGGTTGGTGTAAATTCACTGTGAGGCCCAGGCTGGCCTGAAACGTTCGGCAATCCTCCTGCCTCGGCCTCCTCAATGCTGGGATTACAGGCGTGCGCCACCTCACCCAGGGCCTTGTGATTCCTAGACAAGCGCTCTCACTGCTGGCCTACATCCAGTCCCCACCCCAAGCCCATTTTTTATTTGGAGACGGGCTCACTGGCCAGCCTGTGCTTGAACTGGCGAGTCTCTTGCCCAGCCGTCCAAGTGCTCAGGCTACAGGTCTGTGCCCCCAGGCCTGGCTGCGGTGAGTTGCAGGGGCTCCTCCAGAGCTGCGGCCAGCCCCAGGCTTCCGCCTGGCCAGCGGCTTCGCCAGCCCACAGCAAAAGACGGACGAACAATTCCCAGCCCTGCAGGCCAGTTCAGACTTACTGACCCTGGCCGAATGAGGGCATGGGCAGGTGCACAGAAGGGCCGCCCCGTCTACCGTCCACGCCCACCCATCCTCCCAGGGTCTCAGTCCCCTGAGGGTGCCATCCACCCATGATTACGGCAGGGAGCCAGCTGCTGTGGGTCACGCACACACCAAGTCCAGCGCTGGGGCCTGGGCTGGGCTGGGCGGTGCCCAGGGAGGCCATCCCAGGGAAGGGGCGCCTGGCAGCGAGGTGGGAAGTGCTGCAGACAGGATCCTGTAGCCGTGGAGAGGACTCCAGGCCTGGGAGCGGCTGGGGACTGCGGGAGCAGCTCGGGGGCTGCTGGGAGGCTGGGGGAGAAGCTGGGGGCTGCTGGGGGGCTGGAGGAGCGGCTGGGGGCTGGAGGAGTGGCTGGGGGCTGGGGGAGCTGCTGGGGGCCTGGGCGAGTGGCTGGGGGACTGAGGGAGAGGCTGGGGCAGCGGCTGGGGGCACGGGAAGGGAAGGGGAAGGAGGGGACCTGGCTGGTCTCTGGAGAGGGCCTGGGCATTATTGGGCTGGCAGGGATGGGTGGGCCCTCACGGGGCAGGGGAGAGCAGCCCTGCCTCCACCCTGGCTCAGGACCACCAGTGCCCACTTGCCCCAAGGTCACCTCGTTTCCACCTGCCCCTCCCCAGACCGGGCCTCCCTGAGGCTGTCCCAGTGCTGTCTCCCCCAGGAAGCCCTCCAGCCACTTGTGCTGCCTCCGTGGGGGGTCTGCCTCCTCTGTGGGGCAGGGCGGCCCTCAGGCCCGTTGTCCCCTACTAGGCCAGCAGGGGACACGGTGGAAGCGGGGTGGGACAGGGGGGTGAGAAGGGAGCCCTACCTCCATCAGCCACTGGTCCTGCTGCGAGGGCCGCAGCGAGGGCAGGTTCCCCAGCAAAGGCAGCGGGCGAGGGCCTGGCGGCCAGCGTGGGGCCAGGGAGGGCTCCCGGGCAGAGGTGCGGAGCCACCCCCAGAGGCCCAGCAGCAGCAGCAGCAGCAGCAGCAGCAGGGCGGCCATGCAGGTGGTGGCGGGCGGCCCCAGCCTTCCCCTGGGCCCCTGCGTGCACCTTATAACCACCCTCCGAGCAGGGCGTGCCCGCACCCCACCCGCCTGCCACCCTGAGAATGTGGAACAAGCAGTTTTCAGGGGACAGCCCCGGCGGGCAGCTTAAAGCTGCAGGCTGCGAGGAATGGGGGCTCGAGCGGGCGGTGGGGCCTGGGGAGGGGGCGCCAGGCCAGGAGGTTGGTGGACTGGCTGGGGTCAGGCCAACGGGACATTTGTGAACTTTTTTTCCTTTTTGAGACAGGGTCTCGCTCTGCAGCTAGTCTTGGCCGGTCCTAAACGTAGCCTCAAACTCACCGCGATCCCACCTGAGTCTCCCGAGTGCTGAGATTCCAGGCTGCACCACCGTGCCCGGTTTACGTGGTGCTGGGGAGCTGAATCCAGAGCCTCATGCATGTGAGGCAAGCGCTCTAACCGCTGTGCTGTTCCTCCAGCCTTCTTGACCTGCCTCAGCACCCAGGGACAAGACTGTTCTATTCTGAGCCCATGGACTTACCGCTGGGCCTTGGCCTCCTCCTTAGAAGTGGCTCACGGTGTTGAGTCCTCTAATGAGAGCCGGGCCTCCCCAGCTCCTGGCCTTCCTTGGAGAGACCTGGGGCTGGCAGGATTAAGGCCTCCTCCCAGTGCCATCTGTGACCATCGGGCCCAGGGGGCCACAGACCGTATGCCATGCCCGGAGGCTGCCTGCGGGCCCCGCCACCCTTCTCAGGGCAAGCTCATGCCAGCCTGGTCCCCAGCTGACACTCAGATCAGGGTGCTGCTGCCCCGGAGTGGATGCGCAGGGCAGGGTGCGGGGCACTGCTGGGACAAGTGGCCAGGTCACAACTCTGTCTGCCACACCCCAGCCCCAGGGGCTGACCGGGCGCAGTGCTGCTCAGGGAAGAAGCCCGAGGGGCAGGCAAGCTGCTGGCACGAGAAGCGGCCAGGCTGGCTCCGCGCCATCAGCCCGGCCAGCGGCACAGGGAACTCTGCCACTGCCCTCAGGGCCCCTCGCCTAGGGCCTGTCACCTGGACACACGTACACCGGGGACAAGGAAGAGCACCAAACCCTCGCTCGTCCCAGGGCCTGTGGCCCTAAGTCAGCTGTGAATGGGAGACGGCCTCCTGCGTTGTACGCCGGCCATGGGGTGCCTACCACCTGTGCCCCGACAGCAAGGGCCGGGCTGGGCAGCTGCATCGGGGACCTGTCCCTCCCACCTGGTCTCAATCATCCTGAACAAGGCCACTGCTGTGTGTCCGGGATGAGAGGTCCGGCCTGACCAGGATCGAGCCCAAGGTCCCCACACTGAGCTGTCTCCTGGCTTGTTATACATTCATTTATTTGAGACAGAGTCTCACCAAGTGGCCTGGTTGAGCTTGTGCTTGTGAGCCTCCTGCCTCAGCCTCTCACCGTGCTGCTCGTGACATCGATCCGGCTGCCCCTGGGGCTGCACAGAAGAGCTTGCTAGGAAAAGGATGTGGAGGAGCAGGGGAAGGCTGGTGCAGAGCCAGGGCTGTTCCTTCCAGTTCCAGGGAGCCCCCAGTGCCCTGGGAAGCCCGGCGCCTCCCTCAGCCAGGGGACTGTCCTGGCCAGTGGGGGCGGTGGTCAGATGCCGAGAGCCTAACTGTGGCTGGCTGGAGGCGAGGAAATGTCCCCCAGGGGTGTGGAGTCAAGTGACTGGTTCCAGACTCGTGCCCTTGGCTTGCCGGCAGGGGCAGGCAACAGTGTCCAGAGATGGCCTCTGGAGCTCCCAGCCTTGTCCTTCATCTGATACGACCATGCCTACCCTCTGAGAGAGGGCCCTGTGCTCCTGGCCGCTCAGCCCAGGGCCCTGTGATGATGGGGGAGGCCACGCCAGGGGACTCCCCAGGCCAATGCAGAACATACGGCTCCTGCTGGTGCTGAGCTGGTTGGCCCTGCTGCAGGGTACGCAGGCAGGCAGGGTGGCACTCCTACCCAACAGCTGATGCCAGCTTGCTGGCCGCATGAAGAAGCCACCCCAGCGGATGCCACATGCGCTGCCTCCCCTGGATCTGCCTGGACTGTAAAGCCACTGTGAGGTTGGCCGCTGCCACTGTGTGTCTAGTTGGGTAGCTCGTGCCAGGCCGGGCAGTCTGGGCCTGTGATCCCAGCACTCTGGAGGATGAGGCAGGGGGATCGCAAATTCTAGCTCCGCCTGGACAGCCTAGCAGCTCAGCAAGATGTCTCTAAATAAAAAGGGGCTGGGGACACGATGCGGTGTGAGGACCCTGGACGGCCCAATCCCCAGTACCAGGAAAATTATAAATAAGTTGGATGGCTTATCATGCAGCTCTCATGCTGGCTCTGTGAGCTCCCGCCATCCATGTGCTTCTGTGTTTAGTCTCCACGGGTTGACGAGGCACCTGTCTGTGTTCGTTCACCCCAGGATTGCCAGCCGAGCCCTACCTGTACCGTGTGCCAGCCCTGGGGATCCCTTGAACACAGGAGGGCTGCAGAAAGGTCAGTTCCTACTTTCTGGATCTGTGCACTGCAAATAAACATCTCTCCCAGCAGAGGTGGTCATAGAAGCAATCATCATTTGCCAGGTGACAGTCATTTAAAAGCCACTGTCATCTCCGGGTCACTGGCCTCTGCTGGGGCTGGTCCCTGGGGCCCACAGGAGGGGCGGTCCTTTCTCCACGAAGTGCTCTGATCTAGTGGAGTGGGAAGGGCGATTTGCTGGGTAATAAAAGCTCCCATTGTTCACTGCCCTGGACACATTAACAAATAACCAGTGTGCTCCTGGTTTCAGCTGTAAAAACGGCTGTTTATACGACAAGAACAAGGTGCAATTTTCTTTTTCTCGTTTTAAGTGGGCCCAGAGCCCCAGATGGACCAGCAGTGCGATTCTGCAGCTTGGGCCTCCCTGGGGCCTTGGCCGCAAGGTCCTCTCTGCTGGGCGGTCCAGGGTCCTCAGTGCTGGGTCTGAGTGCCGCAGCTGGGTCCAGGGCGTCCCAGGAGTCCAGCGGTGTCCGTGCCAAGGAACAGCACGGGGCTGCCGGCAGCCCTCTGGGAGTCCCTGGGGCACCTGTGTGCTATTTCCCAGGAAGGCGCTAGGTCGGGCCTGTGCTTCACTAGAAGCAGCAGCCACTGGGGCAGATCGGAGAAGCCCGGTCACCCTCAGTGCCCCGGCTGGGTTCTGCTGTCCCTGTTACGGGGAGAGGAGGGAGATGGGAGGAGCTGGAACGCAGGCAGCTGCGCCTGCCTCCAGCGCCGGGCCAAGAGCCGCTTGGGGCCTCTCCCTCCGCGAGTGCAGAGCGTCCCCTGAGGGCCTCCAACACTGGGCTGTGACCTTGGTGGGAAATTAGGTCGTAGCGGACTTCCCCAGTTAAGGTGAGGTCATTAGGATGGGCCCTAAACCTTGTAAAGAGGGCACAGGGACACGGGCAGGAGGCCCACACAGGGAGAAGGCTGCCGAGGGCCACGGACAGTCCCCCTGCAGCCTGGGGCAGCGGGGCCAACACCTTCGTCGCAGGCTGCTGGCCGCTGAGCTGGAAAGCGCAACTGTAACCGTCGCGCAGCCGAGGACGCCGACGCCCACGCCCTCCTTCATCGAGAAGCTGATCCCTGGCAGCCGAGTCTCTGCGGACGCCGGGACGGAGGCACCGGGCACGGCAGTGTGGCCGTGGGCAAGTGCTACCCGTCTCGGAGCTTCCTCCTTCTTCCACGTGGAAGAGTTGATGGCCGCGCTGGGCTTCCGCGGAGAGGACCGCACAGGAAAGCGAGGCTAGGCGGCTCACCCCGCTGCAGGGCCGCCAGCTTTCGGGCGCAGCTGGGACGCGGGGCGGGTCCCAGAGCTCGGGCAGGGGGCGGGGCCGTCCCTCGACGCGCTCGGCGCTCGGCAGGTCCCGCCCGGCGCTCGGCAGGTCCCGCCCGGCGCTCGGCAGGTCCCGCCCGGCGCTCGGCAGGTCCCGCCCGGCGCTCGGCCAGCCGTGCTGCGTACGTCGCGCGTCGCGCTCGCTGCTCCCGTCGCTCCCGTCATGTCGACCGCTATGAACTTCGGGACTAAGAGCTTCCAGCCGCGGCCCCCGGACAAGGGCAGCTTCCCGCTGGACCACTTCGGTGAGCGCGGTGGGCAGGCGGGGTGGCCGTCCGCTGCGGGGGCCTGGGGGCGGGGCGGGGGCGGGGGCGGGGCCTGCACGCGGAGCCTAGGCGGTCTGGGGCGGGTCCCGGCTGCGGGGTGCACGGGCGGTCGGCTGAGGCGCTGCACCTGGGCCCGGGGCTAGGGCGGGGTCTGGGGGCGCAGCTGCTCCCGGGGCGGGTCCGGGCTGGGGATCGGGGCGGAGCGAGCCTCGCTGCAGGCGCATCCCTGGCTGTAGCCCCCGGAGATGCGGGCAGCAGCAGGTGCGGGGCGCCCCGCGGAGTGAAGATCTTCCGCTGCGGCGCGCTCCCCTGAGCGAGAACCGTCGGGGCCCGGCCCGAGCGTCACGCTGAGTCCTTGCTTCCCAGCTCAGTTCTGGCTCCCCTCTGGCTCTTAGTGGGGGGAGCGACCCAGCTGCACCCCAGATCAACGTGAGTGCTTGCTTTACCGCATTGTAGATTGTGTGTGTGTGTGTGTGTGTGTGTGTGTGTGTGTGTGTGTGTCCGTGTGTCCGTCCGTCCGTCCGTCCGTCCTTCCTTCCGTCCCTGCCCGCCATGCCTGGCGTGAGTGCTTGCTTTACCGCATTGTAGAGAGAGAGAGAGAGAGTGTGTGTGTGTGTGTGTGTGTCCGTCCATCCATCCGTCCGTCCCTGTGTGTGTGTGTGTGTGTGTGTGTGTGTCTGTGTGTCTGTGTGTCTGTGTGTCTGTGTCCGTCCATCCGTCCGTCCGCCCCTGCCCGCCATGCCTGGAGTGAGTGCTTGCTTTACCGCATTGTAGATTCGCTTTTTCCAGGTTTTGTTGTTGGTTTGTTGCATGTTTCTGAAGGAAACAGCGCAAGTAGGGCCAAGCTAGGCAAGCGCTACTACTGAGCCACACCATCAGCGCTGTGAACAAACAAGTTTCTTTTTTTTTTTCTTTTGAGGCAGTGTCTGGTTCTGCTGATCCTCTGGAACTCTGGAACAGTCACAAAACAAGCCTTTATGTTTTGCCTTGTCTTTCAGCACAGGGAAATGAACTCTGAGCTACGTTCCCAGCCCTTTTTATTTACTTATTTATTTATTTTACCTTGAAACTGGGTTTTGCAAAGTCACTCAGTTGCCAGGCCTGGGCTGGAACCTGCAGTCCTCCTGCCTCAGCCTCCCAGGGTGCCGGGACCACAGGCCCGCACCACCACACCCACCTAGGAACAAGCTTTGGAAGGCTGCTGCGGGAGCAGCGCTGGGACTAGAAAGACACCATTTTCCTTTCATTCTAGGTGAATGTAAAACCTTCAAAGAGAAGTTCATGAAGTGTCTCCGTGACAGTAACTTCGAAAACGCTGCGTGCAGAAGTGAATCGAAAGCGTATTTGGAGTGCAGAATGGAAAGGCAAGTGTGAGCCAAGGTCCTGAACCGAGGGGATCTTCCCTCACAAAGCCGTAGCGGCTGGTCTGGCAGGTCAGGCCTGTCAGTCTGCACTCCAGGAGGCAGAGACAATTTAGCACTCAGTGAGACGCTGTCTGCAAGTCAGAGAATAAAGTGGGCTGGTGTTATAGCTCAGAGCAGAGGCTCTGGGTTCGATCCTTGGTGCCAAGAAAGAAAGGCGGGAGGGGACGGGGGAGGGGGCCCATGTGATGCTATGCCACATTTAGGTCTGGGGTTCAGGGTTTATAATCCCACACTGTAAAATTTTGCAGTGAAGTGGAAGCTTAGCAGATGAGGGCGTCAGAGGAGCTGCTTAGCTGCCCCGGCCTCTTCCTAGTGACAGCTGCGGCCGAGCACGGTCCCCACTGCATTCCCCCAGACTTGGTGCTCCTGGCCCATCGGGAAGGTGTCAGACTGACCCCAGAAAGCTACCGATGCCCTGGACTAATCCTGAGCTCATTATGTAGACCAGGGTGCCTCGGACTCACTGCACTCCTCCTGTCTCAGCCTCCTGACTATACTGGGATTACAGGTGTGTGCCACCACACCCAGCTTATGTGGTGCAGGGGAGTCAAACCCACAGCCTTGCCTTTGCTGACAAGTGCTCTAACTATGGGGCTATGCCCCAGCCCCTGGAGCTTGTGGAAACCTGGGCATGGTGGCACACACCTGTAATCCCAGCACTTGGGAGGCTGAGACAGGAGGATTGATGTGAGTTCAAGGCCAGCCTGGCCTCCATAGTGAGTTCAGGACCAGCCTGGACTGCAGAGTATGAGACCTTGTCTCAATAAAAAAAAAGAAGAAAGAAAAGAAAAGTTTGTGAAGGGAGCCCTGAAAGCCCCCTTTCTGGTCCTCTGGTCCTGCCTGGGATTTCTGTTGCTGAAAGCTCTTTGGTCACATTTCTTTCTTCCTTTGGAGAGAATCAGGTGGTGTCTCTAAATGCATCTCTTCCAGATAAGCCCGTTTTCCACTCCAAGGCCTCTGTTGGGGAAAGCGGTTCCCCAGCACACGTGGTTTCCTCAGGAGTTACACTGTCAGCACTGACTGCAGAAATGCAAGGGGCACGTGCCCCGTGGCGTGGTACCTGCTTGGGTGAACGCACAGTGCGTGAAATTTCACTGCGCGCATCGTAGGTTGGACACCCCTGAGCGGGAGCTGTGACGTTTGTTACTCCCTCTAGCGTGAACAAGAAGGGCTGTGGTCTCTGGTGGCTGCCTTGGCCAGGAAGAGCGCAGCGTCGCCCGCCCTGGTGTGGGGTCCCGGTCGTGTCAGCCCTGGTGGGCACTGACCTGCGGGAAGGCTTTGGCTTGCCCTTTCCCCTGGTTCCTTTGGAGCGGGGCCTCGGAAGAGGAAGCAGCCGCAGCGGAGGGTGAGGAGTCAGGCCCAGGCCAGGGCTTGGCGCTTCTACTGAGCCCGCCTCCTGTCTTGTGGTGCCGGGGTCCTCACAGGTGCCGCGCAGCCCCCGCCCTTTGGTGAAGCCGGATCCAGGAGGATCTGCCCTTAAGTGCCCTGAGTGGCTCCCCTCCCGGGAAGGGAGCAAGCACAGGATCCTGAGCAGTCCGAGCTCTGGCGAGGCTGTGGGGAGAATCCTTCTGTCCCTGGCTCCCTGAGCCGGGCTGGCAGACCAGCTTGTGAGGCCGCACACAGGGCTGTGCCCTGCGGAGTCCCGCTCCTGGGTGAGGCGGTGCAGGGCAGGGCCAGCCCACTTGGCACACCGGACCGGAGAAGCTGCACCACATGGAAGTGGACCCCCAATTCCTAAGGGCAGAAAGGCCCAGAGACAGGAAGTGGAGGGACCTGCTGCCCGCCGTCCCCTCTCCCCTGCCTGAGCCCCTCCTCTGCTCCACTGTCCCCAGGCCCTGGCCTCTGTCATCTGCATCTTCCAAGGGATTCGAGGCAGATGAGCAGGAAGAGTAGTAGCATGGGGCTCAGTGTCAGGTGTCTGTCGGTGTGGTTTTGACCTAACTGTGTGCAGGGGACTGGTGTAGGTGAGGCCAGGAGCCAGCCGTAGCCACCTGCTTGTGGTAAGACCATGTCCTTGGCTGTGCAGGGCCGCAGAGGCATGCCAGGGCCCATGCCTGTCACCAGTGCTCCCTCCTCACCCAGCCTCATGCCACCCTGGTGCTTTGGCCGCTCTACCTGCATATCCCTAGCCCCATCACAGGCCCCGGGGCTCTGCACACACCTGACTGGACCCAGTGATGTCCAGGCTTCGTCCACAGCAGCTCCCGTACCCCCAACCCTGCCTCATCCTTGGGGCCTCTCAGGCAGCATGGCCCGAGAGCTGGGCAGGCCTGCCCTGCCAAGCCCCTCTTCCTGAGACAGCGTGGGGGTGCCAGGGCCCTGCAGCTGGAGTGGGTGCACTGTGGGCGCCCAGCACAGGCCTCCCTCCCTCCCTCCCCTCCTCCCGACAGCCTCTCTGCTTTCTTTCAGGCAGCTGATGGCACGACAGCCACTGGGGAAGCTGGGATTCAGAGACCTGGTAGACGGAAAGCCGGAGGCCAAGGGGGGCTCCTGATGTGAGGACAGTCTGGGTGGGCCATGGTTGGAGTCTGCCCAAGCTGGTCATGCCCCTGAGTCCGGGGCCCAGGCACCAGAGTCACTGTGGAGACTTGCCAGTCCCTTAGGTTGGTCTCCCTGAAGGGGGTGGGTGTCAGTGTACATGCAGACATGTCGGGCCCCGGCCGGTCCACACCCTGCTGCCTGCCTTCCCGCCTGTAGCCCCCGCTGTGCCTGGCCCCAGCCCCCATGCGCCTCCACGGGGAGGAGGAGCATCGCTCCCTCCTCCCTCCATGTGGGCGGCTGACTTCTTTTCTGTTGGCAGATCAAAAATACAAGGGGGGGGGTAGCCGTCCTTCAGCTTTGACGTGCTTTGTGTGGGATGCTAGGAATCGCTCCTGAACGCTGAGCAACGTCTCCAGCCCTCTTCATATTTAATTTTGGGATGGTTTTCCCTGACCTGCCCCGACCTCTGGCCTTTTGTGTTTAGTCACCAGGCCTGGCTCATATTTGACTTTTATTTTATGCACATCACCAAGTGTCTCTTATAATCAAAAGCCCATTTCCTGATTTGGGTCAGTATTTATAAAACTAGATATTTAATCTTAAAAATGCTTTTACTGCATCCCTGGAAGCTAGATTGGAGCATCTGTAGTTAGGTCCCGGGCTGCAGCAGGATGCCTCGTGGGTCCGCCACGTCCTGGTGCAGGGTATGAGCAGAGGCTTGGGCTAGTGGGCCTAACCCCGTGCCCTGGGCCCTGGCCTGTCCCTGGGGACACCTGCTGGGCTCCATACCAACAGCCCCCCGCCCCCGGGCCTCATCTCACGGACTGTGTCCCAAGACGGCCACGGGCCTTGTGGTGCAGCTTCCTCCACTCTGCTGGCCCTGCCTGCCAGGCCTTCTGGAGCATTTGGCTCTACCTTCCCTGTCACCGATCCGAGCACCCAGTGGCCTTCCAGAGGCTGTACGTCCTGGCAGTCCTTCCTCTCGGGCCTCACACCCTCCGACTTGCCCCGTGGGCCTGCGACCCCTGGGACCCCAAGGGCAGTCGTCCCGCTTGCAGAGACCTTGTCCCCGTGAGGTGGCAGCGGCTGGGGGTTGGGTCAGGGTGTTCGGCCCCCACCCCCTGCCGTGCTTCCCCCTCCCCTGCTGTGGTTGGCGGGCAGGGCCAGCCTCTGGTCCCCCAGGGAGCGGGAGGTTGCCCTGGTGTCACAGTGTCAGCTTGCAGCACTGAGTTTTAAGTCCCAGGATTTTGTGAAGTCCTGGGTGCCGCTTCTCGCAGGCACATGGGCCAAAGCCCAGTTCTGCCCCACCTGGCAGGGACGCGTTGGGTGTGTCCACAGGGGTCTGTGGGGACAGGGTGAGCCTCCTGGGGCCATAGCTCCTCTCCCTTGTTTTTCTGTGACTGTTTTATAACCTGTACCCACAGTTCTTATGGAAATAATAAAATTAATTTTAAAAAGCTCACCGCACCCTGTCATGGAGGTTCACGTGTTTCAGCCCCGCCCTGTCAGAGGCTGAAGCAGGATTCTGACTCGGAGCCGGGCCTGGACTGTCGAAGCAAAAGAGCCGGGCTGCAGCTGGGCGCCCGTCCTGCCCCGAGTCGTGGCGCCTTGTGCCTAGTGAATTTCACGCCGAGTCATTCAGTACACCGTGACCTCGCCCAGCGGCTCATTTCTCCAGGATAGTTAGCCAGCTGGTGTCGGAACATGGCGTGTCTGCTGGTGTCCGTGCAGTGCGTGGAGCCGGCTCCAAGAGCCAGTTTGCTGCATACCAGGAGGGGCCCAGCTTGTGCTCCGAGCACATCCTGGCACCAGGGAGGGTCTGAGCCTGACTTCTCATGTCCCCAGGAGATGCTCAGGAGCAGAGGAGGGGCCGGTCCCTGGGGGCGGTGGCCGCCGCCTCTTAGGCTCCTTGTGCTCACCTGCATCTCCGAGTCAGGTGCGCCCCCCTCCGGATGAGCTGGCAGTTCCCATCACCGGGAGACGCTGAGCGGCTCGTGCTGCCCTGGCAGTGAGTGGCATTGCTGCACTGCCAAGAATGGAGACTCTAGTCTGAAGGAGCAGGTGGACTCGGCCCAGGAGGAGGCCCAGTTGCTCGGGGAGGTGCTGGGGGCTCGGCGTGGCCTCTGCCGGCAAGAGCAGGGCTGGCTGGGCCTCTCAGCTGGGCACGCTCGGCCCCACACCAACTTTGTGCACTAGGGAAACACGCACGGAACGTGGGCTCGGCGGTGCCCCACCATGGTGCCCGATGCTGCCGCACTGCCCCCCGTGGCCCACTGCTCCCCGTGCACCTGTGAGGCCAGTGTGGCAGGGGTGGGCCAGCGCTGCAGCCGGTGCTGCCCAGGCATCCCAGGTGCCCTCGGGTGACCCCGTCCACCAGGCTGGCCTTGCGAAGCCTGGAGGACAAGCCCAGGGTGCCAGGGCGAGGCAGGCAGCGTCCGCAGTGCCCCAGGCCATGCCGCAGATGGTCTGTGCCAGGCTCTCAACACCAGCAGCCATCATGATATTTGGGCCACGCGGAGCCACTGCCGCCAGATAGAAACTGGAGCACCTGGGGCCGGAGGTGAAGACGCGGGAGACGAGCACGTGACCCTGGGTAGGCCAACCCCGCGCCCTGTGCGGACACCCTGGCTGCCCTGAGCCAGGCGGGAGCGTCCTCGGCCCAGCTGAGCTCGGGTCCCACGTGGTGGAGAGGCCTGGGCTCCGCACCTTGCCGACACCTCCCAGGGGCTTTCCTCGCTGCTGCGACCGCGACCCCTCCACCTACACCAGCTGCCTCTGGGCCAGGGGAGCTGAGAGAGCAGCCGTGTGGGTGAGCTGCCCCCAGGCCACGAGCAGGTGGCCCAGCAGAGGTGGCCCTGGCCAGGGGCACAGAACCCACAGCTCCGGCGGACAGTCACATGACCCGGACTCGCTTCTCCTCCGTAGCAGGGCCCAGCCACCAGCCCCTGGCCCCCAAACCTGCTGCCAGAGGGCAGAGGGTGGTGTGGCCACCACCAGGCAGGACGCTGCGGGCAGCCCTGTGCTCCAGGGTAGGAGGTGCTGAGCCCAGACCCTCAGGAGGCCCTGTCCTGAGTCGTCCTGAGTCCTCAGCCCCTCAGTACGGCGCAGCTCCCTCGGGAGTCCACATGTGCTTTGATGGACCATCTCCAAGGATCCGGGCCCAGGGGGAACCCAGCGTGTGGAGCCAGGAGTGCAGGCAGCACCTGGAGGTCAGGGTTGGGGGGTTGGGTACCAGGCTTCACTGGCGGGGTGGCCAGGGAGGGAATCCTCCAGAAGACTCCGGGGAGATGGCTTGAGGGCCAGCATGAAGACGGGGAGCCTGGGGAAGCAGAAATGGGGTGGCTGGGTGCCCCCTGCTGGGCAGCGGCTGTACCCAGGAGGGTGAGCTGGCGACCTGGACTCCTGTGTCATGAGTGGTTAAGAGTTCAGCTGCCCCGGGGACAGGAGAAGGAGGGCAGCTGCGGGCATCCCATTCCTCACATAGCGTGCCTCTGCCCCATCCCTGCCAGTCTCGGCAGCTGTTGGTGACCCCCTTGTCATCACAGGCAAAGTGGGCCAGGGCCACTAGCTAAACCAAACAAACATTCCGGAATGCCCGAGTCCATGAGGCAGGCTCACACAGCCTCCACGGGAGACCGCAGGCCCACTGGCCTCTGGGGGAGGACTCCAGGTGGGCTCCACCCCAGAAAGAGCGCAAAGCCATTCTGGCCTCACCCCGGGAGTGTTCCATCCCAGGCAGCGGCGGGGTCCCCCGAAGGGTTGGAGGGGAGGCTCCTCTGGTCCTGCTGCAGCCTTCCATGGCTGTTTAAGTCCCGCCTCCCCCCCCCGGACTCCACCCTTCTGCCCCAGGGACACAGAGGGACCTGTGGGGCCGACCAGTTCCCAGCAGGCTCGGTGTAGAGACGTGGCCACGGCCGCACCTTCTGCCTGGCTAGGGCCCAAGAGTGCAGGGAGGCCACAGGAGGCCAGCGTGGCCCAGGACCCTTGGGCCTGGCCACCATGGGAAGGGGAGCTGAGGTGGATGGAGCCTGCCTCCGGGAAGAGGGCCGACCCGCTGCCTCCTGGGTGTAGGATGGGGGCTAATTCCACCTGAAGTCAAGGCCAGGAGCCAGTCTGCTGTCGCACACCTGTATTCCTAGCGTTCTGGAAGGCTGAAGCTGGCCTTGAGGGACTCAGATTCTTGTCTCAGAAATGGAAAATAGAAAAAAGGCTGGGGTGTGGCTCAGCGTGAAGATTCTGGGTTCAGTCCCCGGCACTGTTAAAAAAAATTACTCAGTTCTGGTGCAGTGTGTCCGGGAGGACCCACCTCGAGGGCGGGAGCTCTGGCCGACTCCCCTGGTTGAGGGGACAGCAACTTCCCCTGCCCTACTAGGCTCCCTGACCCCCTTCCCCAGCCCCGTCTGGCTCTCTCTGGACCCCCTCCACGCCCCGGCGTCTCCTGGCCCCTATCGGCGCTGTCCCCGGGTTGTGGTTTGGATCTGGGTGTCCCCCAAATGCCTCATGCACCTATGGAAACCCTGTAGTGTTGGGGGCGGGACCTGGCTGGAAGGAGCCGTGCTTGGGGACTGACCGGGAGGGGCTGCGCTGGTTCCGCCCTTCCTCCCAGATTTTCTCATTTTCACTGGCGGTGAGGCTCTCTGTCTCCCAGAGACCCCCCCCAACGCTGGGCCCCTGGGACCCCGGCCCTGCCCAGTCCCCCGTCCCCCCTGCTCGTTCTGCTCTCCCTGCCGGCCTCTCTGCCCCCTGCCCCCTCCCCCGCCTCCCTGGACGCTCCCTGGGACCCCATCCCTGGACGCTGCCTGGGACCCCATCCCCGCTCAGCGCCCCTTTCCCGCTTCGGCCTCTCTCTGGGGCCTCCGCTGCGCTGTCTCCCCAGGACCTGGCCGCACATCAGTGACCCCTAGTGGTGACCCTGACCCCAACTGGGCCCTCAACCCCCGAGGCACTACAAGCGAGTCTCAGGAGCCCAGGATCTGGGGTACATGGTATGGCCGCCGGAGAGGCGATGTCAACAGGGTCCAGGCCTGGATTGGGGTTTGGGAACCACGCCTAGATTTGGACTGGAAAACCAGCCTTGGTTCAAGTGTGAGTGACGTGTGGGCCGGCCAGTGAGGGAAGAGCGCCCACCCGATGTGGGCGGGCCAACTGGGACGCCAGGGGTATAAAGGCGAGGACGCGGGCAGCCGCTCAGAGTCTTCCTCCGGGAGGGCGCTGGCCGTCGCGGCTGTGGGTGGCCCCACGGCGCGGGATCCTCTGTGGTCGCAGCTGGCGCCTGCCCGCCCGCGCTGCTCTTCGGGCTCCGGCCTTCTGTTGCTCTGCGGGCAGCCGGGACCGCAGCCGGGCCTCGCCGGCTGCCCTGCCGTCCGGCGGGAGCTGCGCCGCGCGGCCGGGCGGCATCGCACCGCCCGCTCTCGCAGGTGCCGCCGCCATCTTGGACTGTCTCCGTCCTGGGGTGCGTCAGCCTGCCGCACAGGTAATTTGGTTATGGTTTCTGTAAAGTCTGCCTTTTGAGAGAACCCCGGCTGCTCCACAAGGGGACTGTCCCAGGCTGTGGTCTCCCAGGACCCCGCCCAGCCCGCTTTCAGCCACGGAGACCCTGGGCTCTGAGCGCCCATTCAGCGGCCCCTTGGGTGCCAGGCCCGGCGGATTCCCCCAGGCAGCCCCTCGGGCGTGGCTCCCAAGGGGGCCCTGCGGACTGGCCGTCACCGCCGCTGCCTCTCCTCCCGGAGCCAGACTGTGCTACCCAGGTGCGGCCGGCCCTGCCAGGCAGGCTCCCGTGAGGTGGCTGGGAGGGCCCGGAGACCCAGTGCTTGGAAGGGTGGGCCGGGCAGGCGGTGTGGGCAAGTTGGGACCCGGGGTGTTGATCACAGAGCTGCTGGAGGAGCACATCCAGGGCTCCGGTGGCCTTGGCGGGGCAGGGGCACGCCTGGGCTCAGCGCCACAGCAGGGGCAGCGCACTGACGGGGCTGTGGGGTCCTCCTGGGCTCCCAGAGGCTCCACCAGTGGCCGTCTCAGTTGGTACTGACTTACCTCTGCCTGTCTCCCATTTTTATGTGGACACTGTCCTGTTGGAGTCAGGTGCCACCCTTGACCATCTTACGACATCATCCATAAGCCCCTAGATCAGAACCCAGTGCTGAGGGGTCCTGCCTGCCCAGGGATGCACTCCCAGGGCCTCCCCTGGCTCCACCAGCGGGGCAGGGGTCCCCCGCCCTGGAGTGAACCCCAGCTCCCTGTGGGGAAGGAGGACATGGCCCAGCCCCACCTCCCCTCCCGTGGTCCTCAGTTTCCCCAGCCTGCCTGAGCCCTGTGTTCTGCCCGCTGTCCTCCTATGTGGCTGGGCTGGGGGTCCTCTGTGAGCCCACCCTGCTGGGATGGGCTACTCACCAGACGTTTGCCTTCCCAGACACTCCCAGGATTGTAAGCCGCGCCTCACCTGTGACCAGGTGGTAGTCCCCCGCCTCCAGCCCCTCTGCGCTGGCCGCCAGAGGGCCAGCAAGATCACTGAAGTCATTACTGCCGGAAGCTGCGCACGCCGCAGGCCCCTGGGGGTGGGGGAGGTGGGAGATGCAGGGCCGAGCACGTCCCGCAGGACGCCGGGAAAGGCGAGTCTGGGAGCAGAGCGGTGGGATCTGGCAGGCGGGGGCCCGGGCCGCGTCACCTCTGCCAAGGCTTTCCCCTGATGGCGCTGCCCCACGGCACCCACAGGCTTGTTAGCAATACTGCTTGGCTCCCAGGGTGCCCATACGGGCCTCTCTGCCCCTGTGCTCCTGTGGGCTGCCCCTCCCACCCACACCTGTAAGTCACTGAGCTGCCACTGGCGCTGTCATCACTTGACCATCTGCTGTGCCCCGACTGGGTGAGTAGATCACGCTGGCGTCTACCCAGTTACTCTTGTCACGGTGCGCAGCTGGCCATGGCCCCAGGGCCTTCCTGTGGCTCCAGGCCTTCTGCGGGGGCCTCAGGGGTCTAGACAGTCTCCTCACAGCCAGGGATGGTGCCAGCGGGGGTGGCTTCTCTGTGCCCCAGAGGTCACTGGCCACGGGGGCCATGGACCTGATGTCCCAGGCTCTGCGAGGCGCAGGGAGCTCTGGGTCCTGTGCCACAGCCTTGCACTTGGGGACTCCTGTCAGGGCAGCAGGGGCTCGAAGGCCAGGGTGCCACCGAGTGTTGCCTGCCTGGCTGTCCCGTCCACACTCCATCCCCAACATGCTGAGATGCAGACTCCGCAGCTGCCCAGGGGCCTGGCTCGACCTGCGATGTGGGTTGGAGACACGGGTGTCTGATGAGAGACGCTGGCAGAGCCCATGCTTGGATCTGAGGGTTACCAGCCCTGCCCTAGGCGAGCTCCCCAAGGGCTGCACCGGGGACAAGGGGAAGCCGATGTACCTGGACTGGAGGCCTCTGCCCAGCTCAGGAAGCGCCTGAGGACGGGTCTTGGCCTTCAGAGCGGGCCAAGTGGTGAGCAGGGGGAGCACGAAGCGGAGGAGGCAATGCCCGAGAGCCAGCACCCAAGAATCAGCACGGCACATGCGGCCCCAAGTGTGGCCCTGAGGTGTCGTGGGAGCGCAGGCTGAGGGCCGGCAGCCACTGTCCCTGGACGGTGAGGCGGGTGGGGAGGGCCTTCCATGTTGCGCCTGTGCCTTCCTGTGTGTTCCTACCAGGATGTACTGCATTAGTAATCTAGACAGAAAACGGCGGCTGGAGGAATGGCACAGCGGTTAGAGCGCTCGCCTTCCCAGGGCAAGGCCCTGAGCTGGTTCCCCAGCACCACATAAACCGGGCGTGGTGGCGCACGCCTGTCATCCCAGCGCTCTGGAGGCTGAGGCCGGTGGACTATCCAGAGTCCAAGGCCAGCCTGGACTACACCAGTGAGTTCAGGACCAGCCTGTACTACAGGGCAACCCTGTCTCAAGGAAAAAAAAAAAAAAAAAAGGAAAGAAAGAACAGGAAAAAGCAAAAAGAAAAAATAATAAAGAAAACGGTGCTGGCCAGGTGGCACAGGCACGTAAGCCCAGCATTCTGAAGGCAGAGGCAGGAGATCATAATTTCAAGCCCGACCTGGGCAATGATGACTTAGTAAGACCCTGTCTCAAAACTCTGAACTACAACGGCCTGAGGATGGAGGTCAGGGTGAAGGTTCTGGGTTCAGTCCCTGGTACTGGAAGGAAAAAACCACCTGAGAAGACCCCGGGACCTGGGGGGGGCCTCATTCTGGCAGCCGTCACCTGCCCCTCACCCATTTGCCGGGGCCCCTCCCTGCCTGATCCGAAGGCGGCTGTGTCCGGCTCCCGCGGCCCACGCGCGTCCTGACCGTGAGTGGCAGCGGTGGGGACCGGCACCATCTGGGGGCGGCGGAGCCCCGCGCCCCGGGAGTTTGCCACCCCGGCGCTGCCCGCGCGGGGCTGGGCGCGGCCGCCCCTCCCGCCGCCCCGGCGCTCCCCGCCCGCGCCGCTGGGGGCCGCCCGCGGGCCGCGGCTCGACTGGCGCGGGTCCGGCGCTCGGTGCGCAGCTCGGCGCGCGGCGCGGCTCGGCGACACGCGACACGGCGGCGGGGCCGGCGGGCGCAGGAATGCGGAACCGGCGCGCGGGCTGGGCCGCGGGGATGGGGCGGCGGCGGGCGGCGAGCACGGGGCTCTAGCGGGCGCGGGTGAGCCCGGCGGCCATGGCGAAGGAGCGTCGCCGCGCGGTGCAGGACCTGCTGCGGAGGCCGGCGAACGCGCGCTGCGCCGACTGCGGCGCCCCGGGTAGGCGCGGGCCGGGTGGCTGGGGGTCCGCGCGGGCGGCGGGGTCCGCGGGCTCCGGCTGGGCGGCGCTGGGCGGGGGCGCGCGCGGACCGGGCAGGTGCCGGGCCGTCGCGGGGGCGGCGTAGGGCGCGGCCGCGCGCACCTGTCCCGGGCGCGGCGCCTTCACCCCCACCCCATCCCGGGCGCGCGGCCGCCGTCGCCCGCCTCCGCCTTGCGAAACCGCGGGCTCCCCAGAGAAAGAGGAAATCGCGGGGCCGCCGCGGGCGGGGCGGGGGGCCGCGGGGCCTGCGGGTGACGTCATGCGCGCCGCGGCAGGAGGATGCCCGGGCCAGCGCCCACCTGCCCGCGATGGAGCGGACGCTGTCCTCCGCTTTCCTCCCCGGCCGGCGTGCCCCTGCCCACGCGGCCCCACGCGGCCCCGCCCGGCCTGGAGATCGCCCGGGCTCCAGCGTCGGGCTCCAGGGTCTTGCGCGTCCGTGGGGCCGTCCTGGGCGGTCCTCCCTAGGGGGCAGTGGAGGGCACCTGGGGGTCACCGGATGCGGCGTTGCAGCGGGCACCCGCGGCTGCCCCCAGGCCCCGGAGGCAGGGCTCCGGCCTCGCCCGCACCGGTCTTGGGATAGCAAGCCCCCGGGGCCACATCGGTCATCGACATGCCGGCTGGAGGTTTATTCTGGACACACTGACGGGACTGGCTGCACCCAGCTCTCCCTCCCACCCCTCTGGGCTGGGACAGGTCTCTGGCAGCCTGGGAGAGGCCCCGGGAGCCCTCTAGCCCTCAGAGGACGGGTGAGCAGCTTTCCAGGAAGGGGCAGGCAGGTGGCCTTTCCTTGGCCTGCTGAAATTGCTGCAGGTCCCTCCTGGTGGGGCCTGGGCGCAAAGCTGGCCGGGACTGGTCGCTGACAGACGGGGGCTGGCTCAGCCGAGTCCCCACCTGCCGCCCCCACCTGCGTTTCCAGGTGGCCGGAAGCGTCTGGGAAGAGGAAGGGCGGTCAGCTGGTCAGCCCTGCCTGGCTGGGGTTCTGCCTGGAAGAGGGGCGGCTTCGCCCCCGTCCTCATCCCGGCCGTGGCCGCACCCAGACCTGCCCTCCAGTCACCTGGCCGCCCCGCCTGCTGGAGGAGGAGGCCGGGCATCCTCGGCTGCCCACCCACTCAGTGTCCCTCCCTGTGCCCCCGGGCACAATCCTGGAGCATGGGCTGGGCTTCCCGGTGCCCGGCACGTCCTGGCACAGAGCCAGGCCGTGGCGTTGCAGTATCACTCATGACATCAGCAATTTGCCACGTCCGACTGGCTGGATATGTGGGTCACTTCCGTTTGATCGCTGGGGAAACTGAGGCTGGAACGATGGGCCATCACAGGGTGCCCCCAGACAGACCAGGTCTTGTCCTGCTTCCATGGCCTCGCCAGCCTTCCATGCCGTGCCTTGCCCCACATGGGCACAGCCCTGCCTCCTGCCTGGTGCCCCTGGGCATGCCCACACATGCGGTGCTCCTCGGCAGGGCCAGCCGCCCTCGCGCGCGGGCTGTGTGAGGTGAAGCGAGGCCTCCTGCCCTGCTGTGGGGGGCGCCAGCGCAGGTGCAGCGAGGAGGGAGGGAGTGTCTGCCCACCACTGACCGGCTTTGGGTACCCTCCTGCCCTCGGTGGGCAGGGGTCTTCTGACATCTGCCCTGGATGGCAGACCTCGGGACGGGCCCAGGCCATCTAACCAGGCGCCCCGGGCCCTGTGGTGGAACTAGGCGGCAATGCAGGGGCTCCTGCGCCTCTCCCCGCGGGACCCCTTTCGAGCAGGCTCTCTGACCTCGCACCTGGGCTGGCTGCCTGCTGGAATGGGTTTTTGCCATATTTGGTGTGCAGCAGTTATGCTTGGGCTCCTGGTGGGATCTCTGTTCTGGCAGGTGTGTGTGGGGGGGTGCTTCTGAGCAGCCCCTCAAATGTTCTGCCCTGTGAGCCTTGAGGGGCTGAGGGTCCTGGCTCGTGGGTCAGGGCTGCGGTGACCCTACGGTCTCTGGCGCCGGTACCTGGAGCACCAACAGAGCCTCCTCCAGGGCCCTTGCCCAGCCTGTCTAGCTGACACTGGAAACCTTTGGTGCCCATAGGGCCAGGTGTGGAGGGTCAGAGAAGCTGCCTGCTGGATGCGGGGACTGGGGAAGAGGGATCTCAGAACTGCACCTGAGAGTCGGGCTGGAGCCGCGGTCACCAGCCCCTGGGCTTGGGGCGGAGGTGAGGAGTCGGCTTCTCCAGGAGCTTCTGCGCACAGCGCACCTTCTCCCGTGGGCACAGCGGGGCACAGCCCTGCTGCGTGGTAGGCTGGAGGAATCTGGCTCAGGGGAAGGGAGGAGGCATGGACGGATGGGGAGCTGTAGCCCAGGGCCCTCCAGGCCATGTGGCCTGCGGGCTTGCCCGCAGGACCAGGGCAGGGGCAGCGAGGGGCTGAGCCGTAGCACCCTGGCCCTGTAAGAGGAGGCTGAGGCCGGGTGGGCATTTAAAACTGTTTCTCTTTTCTAAAACTTTAGGCAAAACTAGGACGTGATAAAATTAACTGTGTCAAAGTGAAAATTAGCGGTGTTTGGAACGTCCGGTGTCGCAGCACCTGTCCCTCTCCAAAAACGTGGTTTTCACAGCCAGGAGGTCGGCTGGTGGAGGGGGGACCTGGGAGGAAGGAATTGGAAACAGGCAGGGTGAAGGGTCAAGAGAGGGACTTCGGGGCTGGAGGGATCGCTCAGGCATTAAAGCGCTGCCCTAGCAAGTGCAAAGTCACAAGTTCCATTCCCCAGCACCACATACGCCGGGCGTGGTGGCGCACACCTGTAATCCCAGCACTTGGGATGCTGAGGCAGGAGGATTGCCAGGAGTCCAAGGCCAGCCCGGGCTCCACAGTGAGTTCAGGACCAGCCTGGACTGCAGGGCAAGACCCTGTCTCAGAAAGAGAGAGAGAGAGAGAGAGAGAGAGAGAGAGAGAGAGAGAGAGAGAGAGAGAGAGAGAGAGACGGGGAGAGAGAGAGGGGGAGACTGTAAGGGCCACAAACCAGGGCACGTGCTGGGTGATGGGGCAGATATCAGCCTCCTGGAGTGGCGGAGAGGGCAGGATCAATTCTGGGGGCTGGGGAGGCCCAGGCCTCCTCCCTCGCCCCTCCATCAGCACCTGGGGCTTGCCGGAAGTCCTGTTTGGGCACACTGCCGCCCTGCCAGGAGATTTTCAGTCCCAAAGCAGCGTGGTCCTTGCATGTGGCTTACATCCACCAGGGACGAGGATGTGGGCTGACAGAAACCCAATGGCTGAGCATGCTGGCCAGACCGGGCCCTGAGACCCCTGCAGAGAGCATGTGAGGACCCCCTTTCCTTGCGCCTCAGCTGCTGACCCCAGCCCAGCCAGTGGCCAGTGTACCCGTGTCACGCGGGGACCCAGCTGAGCCTCGGCCCAGGCCAGGCAAAGGACTCTGGAGCCTGCCCCGTGCCAGGAGCGTGCGCCAGCTCCCTTCCCCCAGGGCCACACCTGCACCTCACCTGCCCTGGGCCTCAGACCCGCTCCCGGAAACAGCCAGGGCTGAGTCACAGTGTGGCCTGGGAGAGGCTGGGCAGAGCCGAGCGTGGGGAGGCGTGGGTGGAGTTGAGGACATGACCCCACACTGGTCTCTGTCCCCTCCTCCCCACCGGCTCGTGGGCCTGTCGCCTGCCCTTGGTGGCCCTGGGGGACTGGGCGCCCCGGGGCCTGGGTCCCCAGATAGGAGCGGGCTGGCCGTGTGAGGTCGAGGACACATCTTGATGCCAGCCTTGGGGAAGGACGCTGCTGCCCACAGGACTAGAGGCCCGAGCCAGGCCGGGAGGCTCCCTTCCCACCCTGGAGGCCGTGGGGTGCGGTGGGACCCCAGCCTGTGGGTCTCTGACAGGCTGAAGCTGCCAGGTGGCCACGCCCAGCTGCCGAGAGGGGGCCCGCCAGCTCAGCCTCTGGTGCTGCCAGGTTGGCCTGCCCCCCTCCTTGGACACCACAAAAAGTTTAGTGTCGGTGTATCTGCACGAGGGTGGCGTAGTTCTCGCATAAGACTTTCCCGGCATTGCCCTTCTGGCAGGGCGTGCCTGGTGCCCAGCGACGGCGCCCAGCTCGGAGCCCCGCGGGGCGTCTTCAGCCCCTCACCCCGCCGGGCCCCCTCTCCGCAGTCTGCCTCTCTCTTGCCTTCCGTCCCTCTCCTACGTATTTTCAGTTTGGTTTTCTCATGTTGGAGAAGCCAGGTGACGTTCAGCCTTCTGAGTCTGGTCGCCTCGCCAAGCTCAGTGACCCCAGGGTCCACCCATTGTCCTACAGATGAGTCAGGTTTTTCTTTAGGCCAGAGTAGAACTCCACTGTGTAAATACGCCACAGCTCCCTCACGTGTCTGCTCCCGGTGGATGGACAGCCACTGGGGGTTATGCTGCTGGCAGCGTGGGTAGTGGGGGTTGGTGTCGATGGTGCTTTTTTTTTTTTTGAGACAGGGTCTTGCTCTGCAGCCCAGGCTGGTCCTGAATGCACTATGGAGCCCGGGCTGGCCTTGGACTCCTGACAATCCTCCTGCCTCAGCCTCCCGAGTACAAGATTACAGGCGTGCACCTCATGCCCGGCTCTCATGGTGCTGGGAAACAGAGCCTGGAGCACTGATCCTGGTCGCTAGCCCGCGTGGATCACCCCTGTGGGGCGACTTTAGCGCTTCTGGGAAGGTCTCCAGAAGAAGGGGAGTGAGGTTAAGTGGGGTCCCCATTTTCAGTGCTTTGAGGAATCTCCATGCTGTTTTTCCCCGGGAGCAGAACCAGTCCAAAACCCCGCCAGCAGCGAGAGGGCGCCGTCCCCGCTGGGGGTTAGGGGGCACTCGTGACTCCGGCCTTCCCCGTGGGGCTCGCAGGACCCAGTGTCGGTCCGAGTTGAGTGTCTCTTCGTGAATTTCTTGGCCCGTTAGACTTCTCCTGGGAACTGTCGGTTCGTTTCAGTTGCCCATGTGTGACGGGGTCTTTTCTTGTGGGGGTTCTTGTTTCTCTCGGCCTTCGTATGTTCCAGGTAACAGACCCCGACCTGTCTGAGGAGGAGCTGGCGATCCTTCTCCTCAGGTCCTCGCTTTCCCTTTGCTCTGTTGGTCGGCTCCGTGCCTGCGGGTCGGGGTTACGTCCTTCCCGCCCGCCGGGCACCCACCAGGACTGCCTCCTCCAACCCGGGCCTTCGGAACGGGGAAGCTGGGCACAGTGGTGTGGCCTGTGAGCCCAACTACCCGGGGGGGGGGGGTGTGGAGACTGCGGCTGGAGGTCCGCGTGAGCCTGGCAGTCTGAGGCTGGCCTAGGTAACTGGTGGCTCGGCCCGAGGTCTTTGGAGGCCCGCGGAAAGGCCGAGTCCCGGGGCTCTGAGGACAGCGTGCCTGGCTGCTGGCCTGGCTGGTGGTGGGATCCCTCCAATGGCCTGGGGGATTCGCTGCCTGGAGTTTGATTCTCTCTTCACACTGGGCTACACCCCCAGACCACTTTGCTATTGTATTTTGAGATAAGGTCTCCCGGCCGGCCGCCTGCCTCAGCCTCCATGGGTCCTGGGGTCACAGGCCCTTCCCTTGGCGCGAGCGTTGCCCTCCTGGGAGCCCCCACAGGGTGGGCTTGGGCCCTGCTGTGTCCTGGGCTCCTGGCCACTGTGTGGCCTGCAGGGGTGTTGCTGGGCCCCGTCTTTGAGAAGGTCAGGGCACGGGGGCAAGGTGGGAATCCTGGAAGTGGGTGCGACGGGGGTTCCCACCATTCCCAGCTTGGTGCTTCCTGGGCTCACGCTTCACCCCTGGCCTGGCCTCCACTGTCCCCCCATTCCTGCTCCTGACCCCGTCCACAGACTCCTGGGCACGCTGGCCTTCCCGGGGGTGGCGGGAGGAGCTGTGTTTGTGGTGAGGCCAGTTCCCTGTGGCCCGGGGCCTTGCCCCACCAGGACCCTGTGTCCACTGCAACATGCCCAGCGTGGGCCCTGAGGGGCCCTGGGAGCGCGTGGGCTGGGAAGGGAGCGGGTGCCTGCCAAGTCTGTCCCTGCTGCTGCCCCTCGCTCAGCCCTGCTGGGGGGTCATTCTTTCTCTACTGAATCACGTTTGCGGCTTTATCAGGAATCACGCGCCTGAGTCTGTTTTGGACGCCTCTGCCCAGGGGCCGGTGCTCCTGCCAGTAGTGCTGTTTCGGCGCCAGCCCTGACAACTTCGGGAGACAGCAGCAGTACTGTGTCTCTCTACTTGCTTGTGCCTCTTGCAGTCTGTGTTTACATATTAATTTGACTCTAAAAGCTTTTTTCAAAAATAGTATTTCTTTTCCTTGACGGGCTGGGGCCAAGGCCGGCAGTGGCAGCTACCCTGGCCCTGTGTATGAACTTTACAGTTCTGCAGGGCCTATAGGCGCAGGCCTGTCATCCCAGTCCCCTGGGAGGCTGAGACAGGAGGATCGCAAGTTCGAGCCCTGCGTGGGCAACTCAACAATTTAGTGAGACCCTGTTTCAGAATCAAAAGTAGAGGTGATCTGGGATGTGGCTCTGCGCGAGGCCCTCCATCTCCATGACCACCAGAGCAGCAACAAATAATAAACCAAGTACACCGGACACGAGTCGGTGCATTCCTGGCCACGCTGGACGTGGGGTCGGGCCTTGGTGCCCCCATCCCGTGCCCCTGCTTCCATGTGTGTGACACTGGCCCTGCCATGGCCCAGTGCCGCCCGCTCGCCGCCCCGTCCCTCCGCTGCAGGAGGACCCAGCTCTCCCCTCCGACCTTTGCCCTCTGTCCTTGGGTGACCCCTGTGCACCGAGGTCCCTGGGGCCCTGCAGGGCGACCGAGCCCACAGCTCCAGCACTCAACATGTTGCCTGAGCCGCAGTGCAATGCTGTGGGGGCCCTGAGGAGAGCCCTGTCCACGCCGGGGGTGCCAGGACAGCCTGGGGTCACTGCTCCTCCATGGGACACGGACGCGTGGAGCCGAGGCAGCGGCGTGGGCCCTGCGAGGCGGTTTGGCCTTCTGACCCCTGGCCTTTCCCTCCCAGATCCCGACTGGGCGTCCTACACGCTGGGCGTGTTTATCTGCCTCAGCTGCTCGGGGATCCACCGGAACATCCCCCAGGTCAGCAAGGTGAAATCGGTGCGCCTGGACGCCTGGGATGAGGCCCAAGTGGAGGTACAGGGCAGGGCGCGGGGGGCGGGAGCCAGGCGGGCGCGGGGCCCAGGCGGGTGCAGGGGGGGCAGGTGGGCACGGGGCGCCAGGCGGGCACGGGGCGCGGGGGGCTGGGCAGGCACAGGGGGCTGGGCGGGCGCGGGGGTCCAAGCGGGGACAGGGTGTGGCCGTGTCCTCCCCCTGTGGACCTTGGGCTGTCCCCGCTGACCTGGTGCGCCCCACACCCAGGTTCTGCTGAGCGTCTGGGGGTGCGAGCCCCTTGTCCTGTGACCTTGTCTGGCAGAGCTGTGGGGTCTGCGCCTCTTCCCGCGTGGGCCCCGTGTCTGGTGCCCGCACATGCATGTTTGTGTGTCCCAGCCGAAGCACACTGGGCTGCGGGCTGTCACCTCCCCCACGGGTTCCTGCTGATGCCCTTGGGTGGGCGTCCAGCTGTGACCAGCCTTTCCCCACTGCGCTGGTTGAGCTGGTGCGGGAGTTTGGGGGTGGCCTGGGTTCCTGGAGGTGGCAAATGCGAAGTCAGAGGTGACACCGGTGTCTTTGTTGTTGTTGTTGTTTCGTTTTGTGGACCTGGGGAGCGAGCCCAGGGCCTTTGCACTGAGTTACATCCCCAGCCCATTCTTACTCTTATTTTGACAGTGTCTTGCTAAGTCACTAATCTGGAATTTGTGATTCTCCCGCCTCAGCCTCCCAGAGTGCTGGGATGATGGCCTGTGCCAGGACTGAGTGGCAGTTAGCTAGGGCAACAGAGTGCGCCTGGCCAAGCCTGTGCTCCTCCCGCCCGGCCAACCGCACAGCACCGGAGCCGGCGGCCTTCCCGCCATGCCGGGCCTTCCCTCCTTGGCTTCTCACGCGCCTTTATCGGTGATCGGGTCAGCAGGTTCCCCGTGACGGGTCCCCACGTGTGCCTTCCTCCCGGGGTCGGTCTGGGGCTGGGTGAGTGTGGGGTGCTGCCCTGACAGGGCGGGCATTGCCCCCCTGCTCCATCCCTGGCGGATGCCCATGGGGGCAGGAGTGGCATGGACAGACGCCTGCAGGGCCACCCGCTCCCCCCTTCCCTAAGGGGCAGACCCGCGGCTGGACCCCCATGTGCGCTGCCCGTCCCCTGCCCCGCCCCTCCACGCAGGGTCCTGGGCGTGGTGGGCACCCGCCCTCCGAGAAGTCAGCGCCAGCTGCTGGTTTTGCTGGGTTGCTTTTCGTCTTTGCTCGTGGTGGTTTTTACCGTGGAATTTTTTTCTTTGTACTGACCCAGTCGAGCGATCGGCCTCTCCTGTGGTTTGGGGTTTCGGCGCACTCACGGCCGTCCCCACCCCAAGGTTACTTCCTAAGTAACACCACGCGACCTTCGCACGCCAAGTGGGCTGTTCTGACACCCTCAGTTCCACACCCAGCCCCCACCCCGTGCTCCGGCCACTGCCCTGGCTGCCCCTGCCCTGTGGCCGCCGGTCCAGATGTGGCCCAGTGTGCTCAGGGCCTGCGTCCTGGCCGGTGACACGGCACTGCCCTGTGGCCAAGCACCAGTGGGTGGGCAGCCAGGCATGTCCATCACAGCCTTGTGTATAATGCAGCTGCGGGCATCTGTGCCTCATGTCTGGGAACCGGGCGTTGTGGGGACTCCTGGGCTGCCCGCGGTGGCTGAGGCCACCAGTGACAGCTGGCCAAGGCTTGTCCTTGGCCCTCCTGCTGTCTGTCTGCAACCCCCTGGTCTGTGCAGGCTGTGGAAGCTGTCACTGAGCCCATGCGTGGCTCCCAGTGGCCACCGATGGCAGTGTCTTCCAGGAGGGGTGCCCCCACCTTTACCCATCTGGAAGTTAGCTGGTGTTTTGGTTTTTGAGACAGGCTCGTCCTGAACTCGATATCTAAACCAGCCTGGCTCAAACTCAGGGCAATCCTCCTGCCTCAGCCACCCAACTGCTAAGATTACAGGCCTGTGCCACCACCCCCAGTTTATGGTGCAGGGGGATTGAACCCAGGGCCTCGTGCATGCTCGCTGAGCACCCGACCTGCTGACCTGGGCTCCTGGCGCCTCAGGATTTCGTCGGCTGCTTTCATTGTTTAAAGGTTTTTGAGGCGGGGTCTCGCTGTAGCCCAGGCTGGTCCTGAACTCATCACATAGCCCAGGCCTTGGACTCAGGACAATCCCCCTGCCTCAGCCTCCCGAGTGCTGGGATTACCGGCATGCACCACCACGCCCGGCTTATGGGTGCTGGGGAATTGAGCTCAGGGCGTTGTGCCTGCTAGGCAAGCGCTCTAACCGCTGTGCCGTTCCTCCAGCCCCATTGTTTAGGTTTAAATGTAGTCCACGTGGAGTTCACTGTAGCGACAGGCCCTGGCTGTCCCTGTCCCTCGTGATGCCGGTCCTCTGGGCACCTGTGACCGGCACCGAGACCCCCACACCTGTGCGGGGCCACTGCCGCCCGCGGCTTGGGTCCCAGGCTCTGCTCTGCTCCGGGGACTGGCGTCAGACCGCCCACCCCACCCGCTGACGGTGGCATGAGGGCATGCTCACTACCTGGGCAAGAGCTTGTTTCAAAATCTTCTCGGGTGCTTGTGTGCAGTGTGGTTGTGTGTGTGTGTGGGGGGGGGGTTGTGTGTGTGGCGCTAGGGATCGAACCCAGGGCCATCACTCAAGCTACACACCCAGACCTTCTTTATTTTGAGATGGGGTCCCACTTAAGCACTAAATAGCCAAGCTGGGCGTTAAACTTGCAGCCTCCCACCTCAGCCTCCTAGAGTGCTGGGATGAATCCCGGTTTTCTCTTCGCACTGGGATCAACCCTGGGGCCTTCACACCGAGCTACATCTGCACCAGACTGGGTCTTTCCAAGTTGCCGAACTGTCCAGGCTGTGTTCAAACGCATGATCCTCTTGCCTCCGCCCTTGGAGCTGGGATTCCCGGCTGTGTCAGTGAGCCTAGTTGTGTGTTGATTCTTAAAGTGAACATTCGAACCCCTGCTCGCTCTAGAAGGTTCTGTTTTTCTCTCCTGAAACGCTGAGGCCTCCCCAGCTGCAGGCTTTCTCTACCACCAAGCTCCCTGCACCCGGTTTTGGGGGGTCCTGGGTTTGGACCTCAGGCCTTTGACTGAGCTACGTCCCAGCCCTTTGTTTGGTTTTTTCTTGAGACGGTCGGGCACAGTCGCCCAGGTTGGACCCAAACCTGCAGTCCTCCCGCCTCAGCCTCCTGAGTCGCTGGGATGGCAGGCGTGTGCTGCCACACCTCCGCTGTCTTTCTGCACCAGCAGGGGTGGCCTGCCACCCTTCCTCCTCGGAGCACGGGGGTGTCTCCTCCCCGAGACGCTGGCTGTGAGCCACCCGAGGCCAGGTCATCGCGAGGAGGTGGCACAGCTGCCATGACTCGCTCTGTCGCCGCTTCTCGGGGGCCGCTTGCTGCTGTAGTCTCTGGTTCTCCAGACCATGCCAGGCATTCCCGGGGGGAGCCGGCTCCTCCTGCCCGCCTGCACCCGCTCAGCTTGGCTGGGGTCTCCACGGGGCCCCTGTGGCTCCTGGCCGGGCTGCCAGTCCCCTGGGTCCATCTCCTCGTGTCCGGCTGGGTTTGGGTACCCTCCCTGGTCCGGCCTGTGCCCCGCTGTGCCCACTGCTCATGGCCATGGTTGGGTGTGGGCACAGCAGCCTTTGCGAGCCTTGGGCTGGGTGTGCCCTCTGGCGAGCAGCAAGGCCACTTGGCCCTGGGCGCCGACTCCCATGGTGTGCCAGGCAAGGTTTGTCACCATGGAGGTGGGCACTTCTCTCCATGACCACACTGGGTCCCTGTTTTTAGGGAGCGTCTCCCTTGCCCCACTTACCCAGCCACTGGGAAATCGCGCCCTAGGAAGGACGGGCTGTGGGCTCCTGTCCCTGGCAGCCAGCGTCCTACCCAGGCCCGGCCCCCGGCACTGGCGTGCTGACCTGACCCCTTCTCTTGCAGTTCATGGCCTCCCGTGGGAATGACTTTGCCAGGGCCAAGTTCGAGTCCAAAGTGCCATCTTTCTACTACCGGCCCACATTTTCTGACTGCCAGTGAGTATGGACACGCCGTGGGCCTCTGGGGCTGGACCGGAGCTGGGTCTGTGGGGAGCCGGGCCTGGCGGGAGCCCACAGCGAGCAGCTTCCTCTCTGCCTCCTGGTTCCGGAGACCCGGGAGCCATGGGGCCTCTCCGGGGGTCTCCAGCTCTCCTGAGGACTGGCCGTCACCCTGAAAGACCTGGGGGGCTGCAGGAAACATCTCGTGGGTGCCTAGCCCTGTGGTGGGCGTGAACCTGGGTCTGTGGAGACCCCTAGGGTCGGGAGCTGGTGGAGCCTACAGGGTGTCTGGGAGCCCCTTCCTGGCCACCTCGCGCTAGCTCCCTCTTCTGAGCTTTGGGTCCCCGACTGCTCTACCAGTGAGGGCATTGTGGTGGCCACAAGGGTTGGCGCAGCCCCAGTCCCCGCCGAGGGCTACGGGGCAGCTGCCCTCATCTCCTGCCAGCAGGCCGGGCCCGTGGTTCCCCCGGCCACGTGTCTGCAGGGCGTGCAGGGTCTCGCTGCGGGAGCAGGACCTGGGTGTGTCTGGCGAGGTGCCCTGGCTCCCTGACTGCGTTTGCCCCTTCTGAGGGTGGCCACCCCGCCAGGCCCCGCTCTGGAAGATACTGGGTCAGGCTCCAGCACGTGGCTCAGGACGGGACCAGCGTAGCCGCAGCAGCCCAGAGGTCCTCAACCGCAGCGCAGGTGCCGCGGGTTTTGCAGTACATGGGGAGGGGCAGATGGAGGCTGCAGGCCCTGGGCTCAGCACACTGCCTGAAATAAAGGGAAAAACAGATACGCCCTTGGTGTGAGGATGAGCCGACGTGGAGCCACTTCCTGGTGCTTGCTGGTTGGGGATGGAGCCCAGGCCCTTGTACTGTGGGCACTCCCAGCTCTTTTTGTTTTTTTGAGGCAGGGTCTCACTTTGCAGTTCAGGATGGTCGTAAACTCACTGTGGAGCCCAGGCTAGCCTCTAAATCAAAGCAATCCTGGGGTTATAGGCATGCACCACCACACCCCGGTCTATGTGGACTGATGAATCAGACACGGGGCCTTGCAAGCCCTTTGACTCCTGAGCGGTGGGCCCAGCTCCCCACGCTGTTTCGTTTTCCTTTGAGACAGGGTCTTGCTCTGCAGTCCAGGTGATCCAAGCTTTGTAATCAGGCTGCCTCAGCTGCCCGAGTGCCGAGACTATAGGCCTGTGCCACCGCTCCCGGCTTATTATGGGGTACTGGGAGATTGAACTCAGGGCCTTGGCCTTGGTAGGCAAGCGCTGTAACCACTGTGCTGTTCTTCTGGCCCCTGGTTTTTATTTTTGATTTTGAGACAGAGTCCTGCTAAGTCGCCCAGGCGGGGCTTGAACCTGTAGCCCTCCTGCCTCAACCTCCCACGGCCTGTGCCACCACACCTTGACAGGGTCACTTTGTTTTTTCCTTTCTTCCTTTTTTTATCTTTCTTTCTTTCTTTCTTTCTTTCTTTCTTTCTTTCTTTCTTTCTTTCTTTCTTTTTTGAGACAGGGTCTCGCTCTGTAGCCCAGGCTGGTCCTGAACTCACTATGGAGCCCAGGCTGGTCTTGGACTCACAGCAGTCCTCCTGCCTCAGCCTCCCGAGTGCCGGGATTACAGGTGTATGTCACCACGCCCAGTTTATGTGGTGCTGGGGAATCGAACTTGAGTACTTAGCGCTTGATGTGGCGCTTGCTAGGCAAGCCACTCTCTTAAGAGGCTTGGCTGGGCTCTGTCCCTCCTGCAGGGTGTCTGTGACAATACCCTAAGTCCTGTGGCAGAAACTGGCAGAGCCGGGGCTGACACTCAGCAGGAAAGTGAGGGCTGCCCTCCAGGGGTCTGGCTGGGATTCACAGCATGGGCTGTTTCTACCACCATGGCCACCGGGCCAGCCCAGAGATGCCCTGAAGGGTCTCTAGGGTCCATCTGCAGTGTGGACTTGGGTGGCCACATGTGGGGGGAGACGTGGCAGCCCTAAGTACTGCCCTGCTCCCTCAGCCCAGCTCCACCGCTGGCCCATCCCGATCCCAGGGTCACCACGGGCAGGGGTGTGGCCTGCTCCCCACTTGCGCCTGGGGGGCCGAGTCCAGGGAATGGCAACAGGGCTCTGGAGCCCCCGAGAGGCTCCACCTCTGACCCTAGTGCCCCTCATCTCTGTCAACATCACTGGGGTGATCGCAGAAGAGCGGTGGGGCGCCTGTCCGTGATCGCCTCGGGAGATCTGTCCCTGGCGACACTGGCCGTCTGAGGCGGGGCCTGTGGGACAGGCACGTGCAGGCTGTCCTCGGGCCTCCTGGGTGTGCCCACGCTCATGGCTGAGGGACCAGACTGTAGCCAGGTGGCCTGTGCCAACCCCCACGTGAGCGTCCAGTGCGCTGCAGGCCTTGACAGAGCCCGGCACCCGGCTGTGCAGAGGGTATCCGGGACAGGGACCCTCAGCCCCTTGGCTGGTGCCCTTGTGAGAAACAGGGGAGAGATGCAGGAGACCCCGAGCGGGAAGGGTCCGCCACGGGACATCAGAAGCCGAGAGCGTTGCGCGCCCACAAGCGAAGGCGCGTGAGGGGCTGGACCCCAGAGTGGAGGGCGGTCAGCTGAGTCTTCCTCAGGGGACAGGAATCATCTCAGTGTCTCAGACCTCCCCTGTGGGGTCACCCTGGCCTCTCACCCTCACCCAGAGTCCTGAGAGAGGAGGACCCAGAGCCCGTGCATCAAGGCTGGTGTCCCCCGCCCCAGCCAGGATTCCCCAGGCTTTAGGACACTGTGCCACGGTGTGGGGTGTCTTTGGGTGGGAGGCTCAGCCCTGTTTGGGGTGAGGAGCCCCACGGGGCCCTGGCTGGGGCAGGCTGGAGGAAAGGGTACAAGCTGGGGTGGAGCTGCTCTGGCCCTGAGAGGCTGTGGAGGGTCCTGACACTTGCCTGACCCGGGGAGTGTCAGGCGGGAGTGCCCAGCAGGACAGGGCTTGGAGGGTGGACGGAGTGAAGGGGAGGCACCTGGCAGGAAAGGTCATGGCAGGCAAAGGACGGGGCTCCTGGCAGGAAAGGAGTGGTTGGGAAAGGACCAGGGACCAGCTCCCTCCCAGACACTGAGCTGTGTGCCCCCCCCCCCCGGGTGGGGGCTGACCCCTGGGTGGGAGCCCCCGGGGTGGGCACGGATCCTGGCAGCCCCCCTTGAGGTAGGAGGCACCAGAGGCCTCCCAGAGACAGGCGCTGTGGCACACCCCTGCCTGAGGGCTGCCTGGGTGCGGGCGCCGGCCCCAGGCCCGCCCACGAGCCCCCTCTCTCCGCAGGCTGCTGCGTGAGCAGTGGGTCCGTGCCAAGTACGAGCGGCAGGAGTTCATCGTGGCCGAGAAGCAGGAGCCCTACTCTGCAGGTGAGCCCGGGTCTGCCGGGCCGCGGGTGTCGCCTGGGAGCTGTGCCTCTGCCCACACCCCTTTTCTGTCAGTGTCCCCTCCCCAGCAGGCCATGTGGGGCCAGTAACCCGCCACAGGAAGGCCCCGCTGGTCCTTGGTCCCCATAGCGAGGCCCCTCAGGTGCTCTTGGGCCCCTGAGGTCTTAGGGCATTAGTGGAGTCTGTCTCTGAGGACGGTGCTACGGGGGTCTCTCCAGCCTCCATCTCCCTGGGCTCAGTTGGTGCCAAGGGGCCCTCGCCCTGACATGCCAGAGACTGGGTCTGACCTCCCTTGACCTGGCCGGTCACCTCCTGCTTCAGGCCTGGGGCATGCGCTGCCCTGGGAGTCTCCCAGACTTTGACAGGCCACCCTGACTGCCCCTGGGTGCTGGGCTCAAGCTTCCAAGGCTGCTGCCCTGCCCCATTTCCATGACCCTCAACCTGGGGCCTGTGGAGATGCCCCCACAGGCTGGTGCAAGAGCCCCGCGGGCGGTGCCGGGTTGGGCGCTGGTCCTGGTGCCTCACCACAGCACGCTGTCAGGTGGCCCGGCCAGGGGGCGGCCTCGCGCTGTGTCTGGAGACGTGCCGCAGCCACGCTTCGGGCCAGGGAGGCCCAGGGCCTGGCTCTGTGTGTTGGTGAAGCCAGCTGAGGGTCCATTGAGGACAGCGGGAGAGGAGAGGGCATGGCCGTCGGGCCGCATCCCTCCTGGGGGACCCTACCTCGGGCCCTGCGGAGCCCTCGGCCTGGACTCCTGACCCTTGACCTCCACGGCCGCTGATCCTTGGCATCTGCCTGAGACGGGCGGGCCTCTAGCAGACTCTGGTGCCCAGGCGTCTGTGCCACTACAGGCCTGCTGGCTGGGCAGTGCCACTCAGCCACAGCGAAGGGAGCAAAGGGCCGACCGGCTGCGGTGTAGACAGGCCTCGCCATGCTGTGCCGAGCCGGAGGGCCCAGCAAGGGAGACCGCATGTTGTGGTCTGTTCTGTGAAGAGTCCAGAGCAGGTGACCCAGGGCAGGGTGCAGATCGCTGGCTGCCCAGTTAGGGCTGTGGCGTGCCGTGTAGGGACAAGAGTGCCCTGGGCAGGACAGAGGCGCTGGCTGCACTGTGCGGGGACAAGGGACCCAGTGGCACTCAGCTGTCCTCCAGAAAATGGTGTTTGGGTACCTTGCCTGTGTGCCCGTGGGGGGGCGCTGGGCTCTTGCCACCTGGGCACTGTCCTGGAGCTGGGGCCCCACAGCCTCCCTCCTCGGGTCTGCAGGGCAGTGGCCAGGCACTGCCGGTGTCGGCTTCAGCGTGGGTAGGGCTGACGCCCTGGGCCACGAGCCTACCTTTACCAGGAGATCCAAGAGTAATGGGGCGCAGGGGGCTGCGTTCCAGAACGGGCGAGCGTGGGGCGGCACTGCAGGTGCACCCGCGGGCCGGAGCCGGGCGCCCTATGTGGGTGTCTGGGCTCGGCTTCAGCCACACAGAGCCAGACTGCCTGGTCACCCCTAGGACTCGGGTGTTACTGACACGGCCCACAGGCGGCCTCCCCACGCCCAAGGTTCCCCTTCTGATCCCGAGGCCAGATGGTACAGGCCCGTGGCCCCGGCCTTTCAGGAGGCTGGGGTGTCCGGCAGCGTCGCCAGTGAGTCTGCCTCCTAAGATGAGTGAGGGCTCCGGGGGTTCCCGCGCTGCCCTGGGTTCGCTGAAGAGCACTTTCCCACGTTGGGCTGTTGGTGGCACGCTGCACCCCGCTCGCTGTAACCTAGAAAGCAGAAGTCCTGCGGAGAAAGGGGAAGCGTGGGCCTGGGGAGGGGCCGAGCTGGCTGGGACCGAGGCCCCTGGGCGCCGTGCAGGCATGCCAAGGAGACAGGATGCTGGGCACAGCAGGTCAGGCACCGGGCCCGCACCCCCGAGCGTGGACCTCCGCGAGGGGCGCCCTGGCTGGAGCTCGTGGCCACCCCGGCCCCCTGAGGCCGTAGTGGCAGAGCTGGAGCAGTGACGATGGCACAGGGTTAGAACCCACCGAGTAGCCACCCACGTGTCTGTACCACAAAATTGGTTGAGACCAGACCCCGGGGGAAGGGACGGCTGCCCCTGAAGGTTCCCGCGATTGAGGGTGCCAGCCAGGGTACCGGACAGGGTCACCGAGGCGGGTGGCACCGAGCTCAAGCAGACCCGGGCCCATCGGACCAACCCTTGAGGAGCCACTGGTCGTGCCTGGCCCAAAGCGATGCCCGCAGGAGGCTTGCCGGTACACCGGGAAGACCTGGGCCTGGCCCACCAGAGCTGAGTCGCCGCAGCGTCCTTAGAGAAATGCAGGCGTTTGCCTCCAGGGAAGGAACGTGGGTCTTGTGAGGCGCCCCTCAGAGTGTCGGCCAGGGAGGTCAGGTCAGGCACTCGGGAGAGGGGCTCACGCCAGAGCCCCAGGGTCTCCCCGCGGTGGGCTCGGGGACCTCGAGGCCCCATGGTGCCGACTCCGGGTGGGAGGGGCTGACGCAGGAGCAGCGGCCCAGGTCTGGGGGCTGTGCTGACGGGTGGTCACCCAGCACGCAGTTTGCCCGCAGCGGCCAGCACAGCCAGGGAGACCCTGGGACTCGGCCTGCCCCACAGCCCGTTCCTACCTCCGCTCCTGGCTACCACCCACTTGGTCCCCAGTGTGGGCCCCATGGGACCCCTCATCTGGCCTCTGTTGCGGAGGATGAGATTTATTTTGTAGCAATTACCGTTCAGTCCGGCACTGCCCAAAAAGAACCAAGTCAGACAGCCAGGGGCAGATCGTGGGCTCCCCGGCACCCTGGGCCCCAGGCTAGGCCCTGTCTCCTGCCTTTCGGGCCCCATCTGAGCCCTAGCCAGTGTAGGAGCCCTAGCCACTGCAGGAGCCCTGTGGAGCCGGACACCAGGCATGGTCTGTGGGCTGGACACCCAGGGTCTGTGGTCACCCACCACCGGGAGCACTGGGTTGTCCCCCGTGGGCGCGGACTGGCTGGGGCATGTGTGCCCCGGTGGGGCTTGGGTGGTCTGTTTCTGGGGATATCAGTCCAGCGTGAGGGGGGGGCAAGCTCCTGGCAAGGGGCCAGGCAATGCTGGTAGCCCTGTGGAAGAGTCCCCACACTGCCAGCCACAGGGTCCTGGGGAGGAGCCCCCCCAACCCGTGGAGGGCGGTGCCAGGCCCCGCCTGCTGCTTCCTTCCTGGCCCAGGCGAGGGTGTGGCTGGCTGACTGGCTGGCTGGTGGGAGGAGGGTGGGCAGGGCCTGAAGCCTGGGAAGTCTCCTGGCTGACCTCGGCCCCAAGTCTCTAGACATCAGCGGACCTAACAGCCTGTTGGTGTGGCTGGATGCCTGGCACTGGGTGTGTGGGTGTGGGGGCACCCCGTTCTCCATCCCGAGAGGTGCAGCCTGCCATTGCACCTGGGCCAGCCCCGCCCTTAGGGTGACCCTGGGGCTGTGCCCTCTGCCCCCCAGGCCTCCCTGCCCCCACAGCCTCAATGGTGGCTTTTTATGGTCAGACAATGCCTGTGCTGTGGCCTTGGCTCCCCAGGGCGGCTCTCTCCACCTCTCCTGGCCTCTCCCGCCTCGCACGCCTGATTGTGCCAGGCAGGGACGTCCCAGGGCCACTGTTGTCCTCGGCCTTGTGCTAAATGTCACAGGGCAAACAAGGGAATTGTGGGGTTGAGACTTCCTGGGCCCGAGAGCGAGATGGCCTGGCCTCAGTCTCCCCTCCTGTGTGGGCTGGCGCAGTGCCCAGGCAGGCAGCGTTAGGTGGCACACTGCCACTGCTGGGTGCTGGTGGATAGTCCCTTGTGGTGAGGGTGGGATGGGCTTCAGAGAGGCCTGCCCACCTCCTGCGGTGTCTTGGTGGGAAGGAGGCTGGACTTCCTCCCAGGACAGGGCTTAGCTGCGGGCTGTGGGTGGGGAGAGACTCGGCAGTCCAGCCCTGGAGGGTACGCTCCCGGTTCGGAAAGCCAGGCCCAGCCTTCCCTTGTTCCCAGCGCTGGGTTTCCTGGGCCGTGAGGGGCATATGGCCAGGGCAGGAGTGGGTTGTGACCAGAGTCTTGTCCGTGAGGTGCAGGGCGGGTCCCGGCATGCTGAGCTAAGGGAGGGGGCCGTGCCCAGTGCCCAGTCTGCAGCCCACAGACCTGCCCAGGCCCATCCTATCCTCCTGCCAGCCCCATCTATTTGATATACAAGGAGTTCAAGGCCAGGCAGGCAAGGGGGTCGGTACAGGAAGAGCGGTGGGGTGCCCTGGCCAGCCTGTGACCTCTAATGTGCCACCAAGGCCCGTGGCACCTGCTGTGTGACGCTTGGGGACCAGGCAGTGTCTCCGGGCCTCTGCTTCTTGGGGCCACTCGCTGAGAACTCCACATCTAGGTCTGGCTCAGCAGAGGCCCGGCCACACTCCTGCCTCTCACCGGGCCTTCACTGCAGCGACCCGGCACCTGGGTAGCATGGGCACTGGACCCTGACAGGGCATGGGCTGTGCTCCTCAGCCTCCTGCTGGCAGAGAAAGGGCACAGCGGCCCTGCCCCCAGGGAGCGTGTGTGCGGACAGAACAGGGCGGGGGCAGGAAGGGTAGGAAGCTGGGTACCCGCCTGGAGGCATGGCTGCCTGCTATGAGCTTTGGGGTTGGGCAGAGAGCCTGAGACCCGGCGGGGGACCTCATCCAAGGCGGGTCCCATGCCCAGCAGGACACAGTGGTAAGAGGCCCTGTGCTCCTGCAGGGCCTCCCAGGGCCCACCTCCCTCAGAGGCCCGCCCACCCTGCGCTGGGCTTCCTGGGCCTTCAGGTTGAGGCCACACTGGCCCTGCCTGATTCTATAAAATACTGTGGAATTTGTATACATGCAGCCTAATTTACATCTACTTTGCATATCCTATTTACAGCACCGTTATGGGACCTGTGACAAAGGAAGGCGCAGAACCCCAGCAACCCCAGAGTCCCACAGGGCCCTCCCTGCCAGCTGTGCTCTGTCCCCGCTGCACAGGGTCCCTGTGGCACAGGCACCTGTCACCTTCTCACGGGCTGAGGGACACGCGGTGTCTCCAGCCTGTAAAACCACAGCGCACAGCTGTCCCTCCTCCCGGGTCCTTGCTGATGAGCACCAGCTTGGCTGAGCAGGAAACTGCCAGCTGAACAGGGCAAGGTGGCGCGTGCCTGTTGTCCCCCACTCTGGGAGGCTTAGGCAGGAGGTGGCAAGTTCAAGCCCAGTCGGGAATTTGACTGTGTCCAGAGAAAGTGGTTGGGGATGGATGTAGCTCAGTCGCCAGAGCCAAGGAAAGAGATCCCGCGCCCGCAGCTGTCGGAGCGTGGCCTGCGTCCTCTGCATGGCGGAGCGGCCCACTCCTCTGTCCTGGGTAGGACACGCTTGTGTCTGCCGGTGTGGCCCTGCGGCTCAGGAGTGGCTGGTGCTGTGTGCTGATGGGTGAGGGCTTGGTTCCTGAGTGGTGTCCTCGTCCCTGGAGCCCTATATGGCAGGACCCCAGTTCCCAGCGGGTGGCACGGGGCCTGCACACGGTAGGTGTTCAGCTGATGCCGTGTGGACCCTCCGGCCTCCACCTCTGACCACTCAGCTCTTTGGGCAGGAAGGTTACTTCTGGCCCACGGCCCAGGAGCACCAGGAGGGCAGTGTGGGGGGGAGGGAATCCCTGTGGGCCTGGCCTGCAGTATAGGTGTGTGCGTGGCAGAGTGGCCCTGCCCAGCTGCTGGGACAGGTGGGGTCACAGGTAGCCTGTTCCTGCGTCAGTGAAGATGCTGACCCTCCCAGAGGTCTGGGTCTATTTGGGTCCAAGCAGGAGACTGACCAGTGCGTGAGACTGAGCTACCTCCGTGCCTGAAGCCAGGCTCCCAGAGCCCTGCCTGCCCCAGATCAGAGGGAGCCCCCCCACGTTGGGCGGCAGAGGACTGAGGCACTGCTGCCCCCTGCTGGGTGTCACGGGTATGGCAGGGCAGGAGGCCGCCTGGGGTGTCTGGGGGGGTCTGGAGGTGACCTGACTCCCACCTGTGGAATGGGCTGTTGCGCAAGCGGACACAAGAGGGTTTCGGAGCACAGATGAGGCAGCGCGTGTCAGGGCCTACCAGACCCCGTGGCCTGTGACTGACACTCTGCTGTCCCCTGAGCCCCTTGGTGTCCATGCGCAGCCAGCCCAGTGCCCCCTGCAGAGGCTGGGCTCGGACCCCGAAGGGGCTGAGCGGGCTTTGCAGTTCTCCCTGGTTCAGCGTTGTTTAGTCAGTCAGCAAACGTTCCTAGCGGTCCCTGCTGGTACTCCTGTATATCTGGGTGGCCCTGTTCCCAAGCATGCAAAGCCTGCTGGCCCTGGGGGGGCGGTGGAGCTAGCCTCTCCACAGACACAATGGGGCTCGGTTGCAGCCAGGGGGCTCAGAGCACATCCAGGAGCACTGGCTGCTCCCCTGTTGCAGGCTGGCCCCCAGCGTGGTCCCATGTCAGAGCAGAGCACGCATGCCTGCTATCCAGGGCAGGGCTGCCGGGCCGCTAGGGGACCGTGGGCGGCCAGCAGGGCAGAGTGGCACCCGCAACATGAGCCAGCTGGGCTGCTGGGTCTGGCCCGGCAGACACTGGGGCGACGGTGACAGAACTGCCAGCCCCTCCCTGGGCTGGGTGCAGGTCTCCCAGCTCCCTCAGTGACACCCCAGGACACAGGGCAGCAAAGCCCCTTGCCCAGAGACTGTCGCTCGACCTGGGTGCAAGGGGAGCCCCGGGACGCTGCTGAGGGTGGCAGGGGCCTGGTGACAGGCAGGCGGACAGGCACGGAGCGGGTATGCACTTCCTTCCACACCTGCCACAGCTCGGAGCTGAGGCCCATCACGCTCCCGGCGGGTGTGGTGGTGACAGGTCGCAGGCTCAGGGCTGGGGGTCAAGCCAGGCCCGCCAGTTCTCCCTCCGTGCCCAGCCAGGGCCACCTCTTGTTCCATGTGTCCTGTGAGCACAGAGCTGCCTGAGGCCACCGGGGTAAGGATGAGGCGACCACGGGGCCCCTGGTGGGCAGAGGCCTCCAGCACCTGTGGTGCTTGGGCCCACACGGAACACGGCTGGGCTGGGTCCCAGCAGCGAGAGGGCCCTGCCCCACTGCTGCTCCATCCCCTCTGCCCCACGGCCTGGCCCCCGTGACCGTCCCCTCACCCCCCAGGGTACCGTGAAGGCCTTCTCTGGAAGCGAGGCCGGGACAACGGGCAGTTTCTAAGCCGGAAGTTTGTGCTGACGGAGCGCGAGGGAGCCCTGAAGTATTTTAACAAGAATGACGTAAGCTGAGCATGGGCGACGGCGTGGCGGTCCGCAGGTGGCACCCTCCACCAGGAGCTCTGGGTGCTGGTCACGTATGGGAGTGCAGCCACCCTGTGTGGTTCCAGAAGCCATCCTGGGGACCCACTGCCGTAGAGATGCCATCCCGGATGCACGGGGATGCCGTGGTCACTCCCTGGGCCTCCGGGGATGGGCAGAGTCCCCAGTGGGGACGTGCAGGCCAGAGGCCAGTGGGGGTGGGGGTGGCTCACTTCCTGGCCTAGAGTGGGGTGGGACAGCACCACTGGCTGCCTGGAACAGGTGTCTTGGAGGCAGGTGCGAGCCCTCTGCATCGCTGAGCCCCAACAAGTGCCGTCCATCCGTCTGTGTTCCGCGCCCCAGGCTCAGAGCCAGTCCACAGCAGGGCCTGCATTTAACACACATTCCGTAGGACCTTCTGTGCCCAGGTTGCCCGGGCATCCCGTTGGGCGGGGAGCCCCGTCTGGGTGACCTGTCCTCAGCTACCTGTTCTTTGTCACCAGTCTCTGTGTCTCCGGAGAGGGAGAGGCCTAGGTGCCAGGGCTACGCTGGGTGCACAATCATGTTCCTGCCCCAGCCTCCGTATCCCTAGCCCCAGTGTCCTGACTCACGTCCAGCAGCGGGGGTCATGGGGAGGAACCTAGTCACGTGGCCCCTCTGGAGACAGGCCTCCCACTTGCCTGGGGGGACAGTGGTGTGGGGACAGGGCAAAGTACCAGCCACAGGACCGCATCTCTGCAGGGCACCACCAGCACTGCCAAGGGTATGTAGCCCACAGGTCTGTCTGTGTCACTTTTGGACCTCTGGGTCACCCCCGTGTGGACACTGGCCAGAGGCCAGCGTGGCCTGGGGCTGTGGGGAGGCTGTGGAGTGGCCTGTGCACCCCAGCACGGGGCGGGGAGGGCCGGGGGGCTAGTGAGGAAGAGCAGAGGCCACGGTGCAGGGACGTGGAGCGGTGTCACCAGGCGGTGCAGATGCCCCACACCATGCTGCCATCTAGTGCCCGTCGCCCGGCGAGGGAAGGGCAGCTGTTGTCTTGGCTGGGGCCTTCGGGAGCCTGCCCAGGCCGTGGGGCACACAGCAGGGCAGCCAGCGCCCACTCAGCAGGGGCCCGGACGGTTCCTGCCCAGCTCAGGTGGCCCCGCCCCGTGGGCCTGAATGGTGGCTCTACTCCGTGGCCTGGATGGCGGCCCCGCCCAGCTCAAGCGGCCTTGTTCCGCAGGCCAAGGAGCCCAAGGCTGTCATGAAGATCGAGCATCTGAACGCCACCTTCCAGCCGGCCAAGATCGGCCACCCCCATGGCCTGCAGGTCACCTACCTGAAGGACAACAGCACCCGCAACATCTTCGTCTACCATGAGGACGGGAAGGTGGGTGGGGTGCCGCTGGAGGGCCGCTGGTGGATCCTGGCCTTGCCCTGCTGGCATCTCTGGGACACCGTGCTGGTGCTCGTCAGCAAGCGCAGAGCTGGGTGCTCCCTCATGCTGGGATGTGACGAGCCCGGGGCTGGAGCTTGGCGAAGGGGTTTGGTGAGCCTGGGGCGTGGGTGCCCTGTACATGGGTTAACCAGCCCAGTCGCAGCGGGCTGTCTTGCAGTGGCTCCCCGGTCCTCCAGAGGCCGGGCTGTGCCTCCTTCCCACTGCTAGCTTGGGTACCGGCATCTCTGGCGCTGACTCGTGGTTGGGGTCCACGTGCTGTGACTCCGTGATGTGCCCGGGACTTGGCCAGCTGCATGCCCTCCAGCGGGCCACACTCTTGCTGGAGTGGCATTCTGTGTGAGGAGTGTTGCCCTGGCCGGGGTGGCCTCTCTGGGCTTGCTTGTGGACTCTGGCTCTGTTCTCAGGCCCGGTGTGGGACTCTGGTGGCCATGAGCCAGGTGACCCTTTGGTCAAGGACCTGTCACCGACAAGGACAGGAGGCAGCCACTCAGGTCCCCTGTGCGCGTCCTGCTGTGCTGACCACGGTGCCTGAGCCGGCCGTGCCTCCCGCTTTGTCTGCTCGCGGGGCCCCGATCAGGCGACCCCTCTCAACCTCAGCCTGGTTCCCGGCTCCTGGTGATGAGGTTCATCTCGGTGGCACTCTCTTCCCTGAGAAGTGTGCTCCTTTTTTATTTTCTTGAGGCAGGGTCTCGCTCCGTAGTCCACGCTGGTCCTGAACTCACCACGGAGCCCAGGCTGGCCTTGGACTCAGGGCAGTCGCCCTGCCTCAGCCTCCAGAGTGCTGGGATTACAGGCGTGCGCCACCACACGCAGCTAGTATTCTTTTGTGGTGCTGAGGGGGTCGAGCCCAGGGCCTTGGTCATGCTAGGCCGGTGCTCTGACCACTAAGCTGCGCCCCTGTCCAGGCGTTGCTCCTCTGTGGGGCCGGCTGCTCCGCGAGGTGTCCGGGGGTCCTGGGGCCGGACACAGCTGGCCTTGCGCCCTGGGCTGCCGCGGGCTCCGTCATCCCCTCCACCTTCCTGGTGTGCCCACCTCTTCCCTGCCAGTGGAAGGGCTCTCCGGCCATTCTGCTTGGCATCTCCCTCGCCCACCCCCACATCTTGGCCGGTGGGTGGCTCCTGGCCTCTGCCCTCTCTCTCTGCAAGGGAGGCTGTGGCCAGGGGGCGGGAACTCTGTATCCAGGAAGCTCGGGGGTCTCTGCAGGCTGAAACCCTGGTGTCCTGTGGGCCACTGTGGGCACGGGCTCTGTGCTGCAGCCAGGAGACACTCATGAGCACGCGTGGCCCTCGGGCAGCTGTGGGCAGCAAGGCACGTAGAGGACAAGGCCATGGAGGCCCATGTGCACACAGTGGCCCACAGCAGGGAGGAATGAGGGGGCACCATCCAGGCAGAAATAAGGGTACGGGGCATGTGCCAAGTCCCTGTGGCAGGGGAGCTCTTACATATGCCCAGGGGCGGGGGGAGTCTTAGCTGCCTTGATGAAGTGGGGAGATCCTGGGGCTGAGAGTATCAGGGCTTGATCTGCAAACAAAGGAAGGGACACCAGGGACCATCTGTGCCATCCAGGCCACCTAGCCTGCAGGGCAGGGTCCCAGGGCCCTTCAGGAGGACCCCCGAAGGCTTTGTCCTAAAAATAGGACAGCAGGATTGGGTGCCAGGAGATGAGGGTGACGTTAGGGTGAGTCACTGCAGCCACAGAGTGCAGGCGACAGGCCCAGGCTGGGCAGCGGCCAGCAGGGTGAGCCTGCAGCACAGGTGCAGGCAGCAGGGCCTTGGGCAGGCTGAGGCCCTGTAGTCAGCCCAGGCCGCTGCCAGGTGTTGGTGGCGAATGCCGGGTTGGTTTGGATTCAGGGTTTTAGTGGACAGCAGGTGGCGCAGACCTGGGCAGCCGGAAGACACTGCCGCAGAAAGCCAGGATCTGTGGGTGGCCTGAGGCTGGGGACAGGGTGCGACAGGGCGGGAGGCCCCGTGCCCCGTGGAGCTGCAGCCGGTGGGGAGGAGGGTGCTGGCTCTAACCTGGGATTCGCCCAGAAGCGGCCGGCTCAGGAGGGCCAAGTCCCGGGCTGGCCGGGGCTGGCGCCGGCCCAGCTGCACACAGGCAGAGGGCGCCCCTGCCAGCAACATGATGGTCACAGGGACACGGAGCCCCCGCCCCATCCTGCCCTGCTGCCAGGCTCTGCCGGTCCTGGGCAGCCCACTCGGTGTGTAGGCACGGGCAGTGGGGGCCCGGTGCTGACGCAGCCCTCGGCCCCTAGGAGATGGTGGACTGGTTCAACGCCCTGCGAGCCGCCCGCTTCCACTACCTGCAGGTGGCCTTCCCCGGGGCCAGCGACGCGGACGTGAGTGACGCCGGCAGCCCCTGCGGGCACCCGGGGCTGGGGGGTGCCCCGTCCTTGTGTCCTGGGCTGGGATGAGGGCGAAGGGCACGTGAGGCCCCGGGAAGGCCTTGTGCCGACCGGCCTCGGGCCCAGCCCTGGTGTTCTCCACTGAGGACTGCGTCTCGGCACAGGGAACGGGCGTCATGGGGAGGAGGGAGGCAGGTGGCTGACCAGTAACAACCGGAGGGGAGTCCCTGGCCCCGGGCAGCCCACATAGGCTCCCAGGGGCCTGGGCCCAGTCCTCTGATCCCATCTGACCACACGGTCCATAGCTGGTGCCAAAGCTGTCCCGGAACTACCTGAAGGAGGGGTACATGGAGAAGACAGGCCCCAAGGTGAGTCTGAGAGCCACACCCAGGCCGGCCACGTTGGGTGGGTGGGGCAGGGTAAGGCAGGGCTAAGACTCCTGCCCCGTGCCGGGGGTCAGGGCTCCGGGCCTCCTCCAAGCTGGGCCGGAAGCTCCTGAGGAAAGTCAGGGTTGGGTGTCCGAAAGGGAGGCAGGAGAAGCCACACACATCACCGCTGTGCACACCACACAGCTGGGGGGACCTGGGGGCGGGGCCGGCTCATCTGGCCAGCTGGTTACCAGCCTCCCCAATCTCAGCAAACAGAAGGCTTCCGGAAGCGCTGGTTCACCATGGATGACCGGAGGCTGATGTACTTCAAAGACCCTCTGGTAAGGAGGGTCCCCGGCCTTGCTGACAAGGGAGGAGCTGATCCCTGGGGTCCCTGGGGACAGTGGGGTGTGGGGGTGTCCAGCTCAGACTGACAGTGGGGTTTGGGGGCGCCCAGCTCTGAGGACAGTAGAGGGTGGGGGTGTCCAGCTCAGACTGACAGTGGGGTGTGGGGGCGCCCAGCTCTGAGGACAGTGGGGGATGGGGGTGTCCAGCTCAGAGGACAGTGGGGAGTGGGGGTGCCCCTTGGACACTACCTGGTTGCCTCCCTGGTGAGTGGCCTGTGCCCAAGAGATGGAGCGTCCAGGCCCAGCTGCTCCCTGGGCCCGCAGGACGCCTTTGCCCGGGGGGAAGTCTTCATCGGCAGCAGGGAGAGCGGCTACACAGTCGTGGAGGGGCTCCCGGCGTCCACCCAGGGCCACCACTGGCCACACGGCATCACCATTATCACCCCGGACCGCAAGTTCCTGTTTGCCTGTGAGACAGAGGCAGAGAGGAGGGAGTGGGTGGACGCCTTCCGGAGGGTGGTGGACAGGCCCATGCTGCCACAGGAGTATGCAGGTGAGCGGCACCCCGCGGCCAGGCCTGTGCTGGACAGAGGGTGGAGGGCAGGGTGGGAGAGGCCGGGACGGATGGCAGCCTGACTGGGCAGCGCCCGTCCCCTTCTGCAGTGGAGGCCCACTTCAAGCATAAGCCCTAGCAAGACACGTCGGCGGCCCCCGGCCAGCAGGGCAGCGGCTGGACCGTGGGCGAAGCCTGTCGTTCTGAGGTGGCTGGCTGGCCTGTCCCCAGCTCCTTTGGGAGCCAGCAGGCCTGGCCAGGGAGGGTCTGACTCCGGAACATCACTGGGGACCACTTGTGCCCTCCCTGCCCTTAGCGGAGGGGACGTCCTGGCCTTGGGGGTGGACCCAGCCCAGCTGCTGTGGACCCTGGCCGCAGGCGGGTGGTAGCCCGACTGCTAAGGACTTGGGACCTGCGCATGCCCCCCCTCCCCCCAAGTTATTTATTGAGCACCTCCTGTGTGTCCTGGGCCCAGGGTCAGTGTGGAAACAGCCTTGGTGCTCCTGGGTGCCAGCTTGGTGCTTGGCCAGCCAGCAATCTGTGCCCACCAGCCTGGACTGTGCAGAGGACCGTGGCCCCAGGGGCAGGCAACCTTATGTGGCCTGGCTCCCCCACTTGGCCCTGCTTGCTGCTGGCAGGCCAGTAGTCAAAACCCCCAACCCCGTATTTATTCCTCATCAGGTCGCCTCCTGTGAAGCGACTGGGTGTCCAGGGTCACCAGGTTCCCTGTGTGGGCCTAGAGGGATGGGCGGAGGGTGAGGGAGGGACATGCTGGGGAGCGGGGAGGGACTCCTGAGCCGGTGTCCTGTACCCATGTCCTTCCTGGAATAAAGTGTGCTCTGGCGTGGTCCCCGCGTGTCAGGGGCAGATTGGGTGGGGTGGGTTGCTGGCAATGTCCCTAGTAGTGTCCACCTGGCAGTGAGTCAGGAGGCCTAGGGATGCTGCGGGCACTTCCTGCATGGGGTTTCTTGGGCTGAGTGGGTGGGCACCTGCCTGTCATGGCCCCATCCAGGGCCCCACCTGGCCACCTCTGCCCACACCTACCCTGGCCCTGGGGTGCCCCTACCCCTAGCAAGATGCATGGTCTGGACCATCAGCTCTAGGTGGTGGTGGGTTGGGTCCGGCAGCACCTTTGCCTTCCTGGATCCTCCTATGTCCTGGTGGGAACATGGAGGCCCTTGGGGAGGCAGAGGCTGCCCAACCCCATCTGGGGATCCCCAAGGTGCCTGGGCTGGTGACGGCCTCATCACGGTCCCTGCACACACTCGGAGAAGCTAGTGTCGCCAGGGAAGTGCTCTCTGAGCTGCCTGGCTGTTTTCAGATGCAGACTCAAGACCCTGAGGCCCAAGCCCTGAGCATCCACCTGTGTGGGGCAGCCCTGCCCACATCCCTTCAGGTCCGGGTGGCCTGTCCCCATGGCGGACCTGAGGGGGGCAGGTGGTCTGTGTCAGTGTGAGTACCCGGGTGCCCACTGATGCACGCCTGCCCGTGAAGGTGTGCATGTGCACGCACAGGTGCTGATGGAGGCCAGGACATGCCTGGTGAGCAGGGTACCCTTAGGGCCCTGCTGCACTTGGGCCCCAGCAGGCGATGTGTGCTGGCCTGGCAGAGCCACGGCGCCCAGATAACCCGAGAGCTCTGCGAGGAGGCTGGCTGCAGGGGTGGTGCAGAGGTGTGCAGTGTCACCACGGCTCAGCCAGCTGCTGCGTCTCTTTACCAGGAGCCCCAAGTAGAGTCGCACAGAAAATTCCAGTTCTAAGCCACTCCCAAATGTGTCGGTCAGGTGTGAGCTAATTAAGAATCAAACTGGGCACCCCAGCAGAGCAGGAGCTCGGTGGGCCTTTGCCTTCCTCAGGGCTTCCTGGTATCAGCCGCTGAGAGGCCCTGACCCACGGGGATTCCAGCAGTGACAGAGTGGCTCTCATCCCTGCAGCCCATGAGCCAGCTCTATGAAGCTGTGATACTCATAACCTGGTAGAGCTGAGTTCAATAAAAGTATATATTTATTTCTAAAATCAGAGCCAAGTGATTTTTGCTATCTTCCTGACACTGGGCACATCACCTATGCCCAGGCGACCTAGACAGGCCAGAGGCAGCTCAGCATGGCACACAGCCTCAGGGATAGTTGGTCTGGCTCGCCCACAGCCTTGGAGCCAACCAGGGCCCCGGCCCCGGCCCCGCCCCAGCCCCCTCAGCCAGTCCCACCCCAGCCCCTAGTCCCCCCGAAAGGATCAGCGCTGCACAGCCCAGTATAAAGAATTTATTTATACTCAACGGTGACACAAGCCTTCCTTTAAACTCCACGTTTACAGTAAATAACGGATTATTCCCCTTCTTCCCATGCATGACCACTGCATATGAATCTACAACTCTCATTTTAATTGTGAAAAAATAAACTGTTTCCCTTTACAGTTCCACTGGTACCACGCAGAACGTCATCAGTGATCAAGGGCTGGCCTGCTCACTCTGGGTTATTTGGTTAAAACCTAATACGTTAGGTCAAGAAACCCGTCACCCCATAAAAATAAATACTGCATCATGAAGGGTGTGGGAAGCTCCGCACGCCCCTTTCCAACACGGGCGGCAGGGCAGCGGTCTGCGGTTGCTAGCCGGGACACAGGCATGCAGGGCCCTCAGCCCAGGCGGCCGCAGCCCAACACCAAGGGGCCGAGGGGGACTCCACCGCTTACCCACTCTGTTAGTGACAGGAGAGGGACACTGTGATTGTAAAACGACCTCAAAATAAAATACACAAGAAACCCGTTCTCGTGCGTGGACCACAGGACGCCCAGCGTGGTCCGCACTGCTGGTGGCCCCCTGGCTGTGTGGACGTCGGCCTGCAGCCCACCCCAAGGAACCACAGACAAGGACGGCAGAGGGAGACGCAGGAGGGCCTGTGCTTTATTGTGGATCGAGTTGAGGGGACCCGTCAGCCACGGGAACCCGGGCTTGGCGTTCACACCTGGCCACAGCGACAGGCCGCCACGCAGCCCTCCGCCACCTTACATAAATAGGGACAGATACCGCCCGGTGGCCCCACCACCGCAGACCAGGGGCCGCCAGGGTGAACGGCCATGTCCAGGCCTGACACCTGAACCTGCTGCGGCAGTTGCTCAGTCCAGCTCGATGGGGCTGCCGTCGTCCTGGCTCTCCTCCCCCTCCTCCTGCTCTGGGGAGCCCATGAGGCTGCTGAGCAGGTTCCCTGCAAGGAGAGGCCCCATCAGAGCTGGTGCCCCGCGCCCGAATCCCAGGGCCGGGAGTGCGACTATGCTGAGGACTCTGCTGGGGCTCTGCCGTGCCACGCTGATGGGTGGGGAGGAGAAAGGGCCTATGTGCTCCACAGGTGACAGCCACATGGGACCCGTGTCACCCAGGGATGTCACGGAGACAGCGCCAGCCAGAGCAGGCTGGGCAGCTGGCACACCACACTCCAACTGCAAGCCAGACATACACGGTGACCAATAACGGCTGCTTCCTGTTTCCCTTGTGCAGCTGTCACCACGGACATTGCCTGAGATGACACTCTCCAAGGGTGGTACTGTGAGAGTGCCAGCTCCAAGCCCGAAGTCCCCCACGCTAAGAGCACTGCCCAGCGTCCAGGAACACTTGCAACACCGAGGTGGCCGCAAAGACACAGGTCCTCTAGGATCTAACAGCCACGTGACCCCACTGCACACACCTACCAGCCATGGAGACACTGGGCCATCGTCCCAAGACAAAAGCAGACACGCAGTGCCATTCTGCACGGGCCTCAGGAGGGTTGGGGGGCTGGAGGGTGAGGCAGACGCTGTGCCACGCTGGGTGACACAGGGCGCAAGGCCCTCTGCCTTACTCCCCAGGAGCTATGGACTCCAGACGGATGGAGGAGAAACCAGAAGCTACAGACGGCTGACTGTTTAAGGAGGCCCGATACGGAAGCCACTCCCTGGGTGCTATGTCATACTCCTGCGACTGCAGTACTTAGGGAGGCTGAGGCAGGAGGATTACAACTGCCTGCCCAGCCTGGGCAATTCAGACATCCTATCTCAAAATCAAATGTGCAAAGGGCTCACAGCAGAGGCCCTCGGCTCATTCTCTAATAACACAAAGAACAAAACACAGCAAAAAGTGGACATGAGCTGCACATGGTTCCACGTGGCCGCAGCAGTGCCCATCAGCTCAACAGTGGCTGTGTTCACAGCCCTTCACACTCAGGAAGGGCGGGCTAGGAGGAGGCCACGGGCACCCTGGCGCCATTGGTGGGAATGGCTGTGGGTGAGTGTGCCGTGCCCAGCTGGACAGCGACCAGGAGGAGGTGTGGCAGAGGCGGGAGAGTGGGGACTCTGGGACCCTCAACGCCATCATGATTTACCACTCCAAAGCAAAACACACACAGAATACACAGACTATACACCACTTTCACCCCAAGGACTGTGCTGCCAGGGGGAGGAGGGAGAGGCTGGGTTCCACTCAGACCCGCCTGTGGCACTCAGCAGACAGGAAGCAGCCTCTGCTGCCTTGCACAGCTGCAGCTGGACACCCAGGGCCGAGGGGTGGCCAGAGGGAGCAGGCAGGCATGCGCATAGGGCTTACCTAGCAAGCCTCCATAGGAAGACGTCTGCTTGGGGGGCACCCCGAAGAAGAGCTGTCCTATCCTGTCGAGATACTGCAAGGGGAGGCGCAGTCAGTGGGGCACGTGGACCCAGGACCCCCTTCTCGCCCAGCCATGTCCAAGGCCTCACCTCGGTGTACATTGGGTCCCTCCGCAGGGACGGCTGGTACTGCTCGCACAGCACTGTGAACACCGCTAGCTTGCCACTGTGCCGAGACGAGATGGGCAGTGAGCGCCGCAGGGTCCAGGCCAGGGCTCCCGCCGAGTACGGGCACCTGGGCCCGAGTGCAGCCAAGGCTACGCTCCTTGCCCTCACACCCTGGAAGCAGTGCTGGATGGACACGCTTGCTCACTGGCCCCCACGCCCACCAGGCCACGTGGCAGACTCACCCGTCCACTGCTAACAGCAGAAACCAGATGAAGTTGAGCAGGGGCTGAACAAACGGGGGCCCGTCCTCAATGGACGGGTGCTTCTGTGTGTACGTCGTGAAGACCACCAGTGCGCTGCTTTTGTTTTTCAAGCAGAGGAACCTTGAAATAAGGATGCCCAGTGAGTGCCCCGGGGGAGAAGACACGTGCCCCTGGCTGTGCACAAACACCACTCCCCAGCTGCTGTGGATGTGGGTGGCCATGCTGCCGGCAGCCTGCGTGGCAAGGCCTCAGGGAAAGCACAGGGCCGGGGGGGGGGGGGGTTGGGGGGGCAGATGCAGCCCATGGAGGTCAGCAGAGTGCTGGTGGGCAGGACCCGCACGTGAGCCCTGCCTGCAGGCTGCACCAGGCTGCCAGAGCCGCCTCCTCTGTCCACTCTGCAGCCCTGTCCTGGGCAAGGCCAGCACAGAAGCTGGGCAGGAACGGCTCAAAGACACTCAACGGCCCCAGAGGGTTAGGGACATAGGTTTGAGGCCACAGGGCAGGGCCCAGCCTAGAGAAATAGTTACAAGTGTGTAGCCTGGCCCCGTCAGGACTTGGGTTCCCTTTTTTTTTTGGTGATAGATACTGGAGATTTAATCTACTGCCTTCACACAGAACTACATCCCCCGTTGTTTCTTATCTGAAAACTGGGGTGCCACTAAGTGGCTGAATTTCCCAGGTGGGCTTAACCTACAATCCTCTTGCCTCAGCCTACCAAGTAGCTGGGATTACAGGCAGGGATTTCCTGTTTTGAAATCAGAGGCCAGTAGTAACATCAAGGACATTTAGGGCTCTGGGGGACACAAAGTATGGGAGCAGCCTGTGCCGAAATCCTGCTTCATCTTCACACATCAGGTATCCTGGCCACGGGCCTGGTGGAAACACGACTGTGGTAAGCATTTACCCGTGGGGGGGCAGGGGGGCGGGGAGAGGCAGGCCAGGGCTGAGCTCTAGCAAGCGGTCCTGCTTGCCTGGAGGGACAGGAGGTGCTGCTGTGGGGACACGCCCTGCTGGGCCTGTCATGTTTGCTTTGTGCTCCAGGGCTGCCGGAGAGGAGGGCAGGGACAGCGCCAGCCTTGGGGGCGCGGGTGGGGGTGGGGTGGGGTGGGGTCTGGGCAGGGGACAGGGTGGCCTGGACAGGCAGGATGGACCTACTGCAGCACCGCCTGTGCCACGAACATGTCCACCTCACTGCGGAAGCCCCGGGCCGTGGAGTACTCCACCAGCATGTTGGCGCAGCCCTCGCCGTCGGTGGAGTGCAAGAAGTGGTACCTCGACTCACAGTAGTTTTGTTCTGCAGAGGGGAAGTGCAGACACAGGTTTGCAGAACTCAAACACAGGGCTCAAAAGCTCCATCCTCCCCTGGCCTTTTCGGCACCAGGCTGAGACCTACGGGAAGGCTGGGCAGGGCCACTGCTCTCCTGAGAACTGGCTTCTTCCCGTGCTTGGGTCTGAGGTGACAGGAATGCGTGCTAGGCACCCCAGAGGAGGAAAGGGACACTGTCCCTTCACTCTCCCAACTTGACCTTCTGCCACAGGGAGGCTGGGTCCCCAGTTCTTTGGTACACCTGGTGCCCAGGTCTGTCAGAGGGTTCACACCAGGGGGCTGATTTTGGAGAGCAGACACCTGTCAGACCTCAGCTGCCTCAAGGAAGAGCTGCGCCTGCAACCCCACCGTGGTCCGCTCAGCACAGGCCCACTGCAGACTTTCCCACTGTCCATCCCTGCATCCTGCACCAGCCGCCCAACATCAGAGGCCCCCATGTGCCCTTCAGAACCACAAGGGAGGGAAAGAGAGGGCGCCCTGACACAAACCTACTTTGCCGAGGTCACGTACAGTGCCTGCTGAGACTGGGGCTGTGGCCATCAGCCCCACTGAGCAGTACAACGCAGTCCTGTCCTACAGCCGAGTAACCCTACAGGGGCTTTATCAGCAACAAGGTGCCTTCGGAGGGCTGGCCTGGGGCAGTAGTCCAGTGGCCTACGGGAGTGATGGGCCTCAGAGAACAGGACCACCTCTGCCTGTGTCCCTCCTGACCAGGGACACTTTCCATCACGGGAAAAAATGACCTGGGTCACCTCAGGCAGCCTACCCTTGCCAGATGGGCACCCCGTAGTCTACGAAGGGACACAGCCACCCCCACAATGCAAAGGACTCCACTGCTCCAGCATACCTGTAGAACCCCAGACTTACCTTTCCATAATGTGAGGGCCAGCAGCTGGTGAAGCCGGGGATGGCCCAGCTTCCCAGACCCTCCGCTGGACCACTTCAGGGCTCGGGACACAAACGCTACACGCTCTGGGGAGTTGGGATCCATCAGACTGAACACTGTGGCCAGGTTTTCTGAAAGCACAGACGGACTCTCAGGGGAAAGAACCGCACTGCTCCCTTCTTTGTGGGGCACATCTTACAAAGGTTTATTAAAATCTGGGTGCTAAGGCACAGGCTTGTAATCTGAGAGGCTGAGGCAGCAGGATCTCAAGTTCAAGCCCAGCCTATGCCATTAGCAAAACTGTCTCTGAATGAATGAATGCATAACAGGCAGTGGGGATGTAGTTCAGTGTGAAGGCCCTGGCTTTAATCCCTAGTTCTTTTTAAAAAAGTGGACTAAAAACTGCTATTTAAATTCAAAAGCAAGCTGTAAAGACACTGGTATGTTGGTGGGAATCTCCTACATACGTCCCACAGGTCCAGACTATCCAGGGCCATGCTAGAGCCCTTGGTGACCACAGCAGCACAACACACGCACACCTTCCTGTCCTTACAGCCCAGCCCTCGGGGCATGGTGGGGCAGGGGTAGGGGTGGACTCTGAGAAGCAGCCTGGGATGCAGTGGGTGTGGTGACGTGCGCAGCACCAGAGGCCAGTGGTGGTGAGGCATCTGGCAGCAGCCACAGGCTGGGATTTGTGGCCGAGCCCATACATGCATCCAATAGGACAGTGGTTGGGTGACCAGGAGCAGGTATCCCTCAGAGTATGGGCAGGCCAACAACTGTCACAGTGCGGTGGCTCTGTGCCACGGAGAAGACAGTGTCACCTCAGGTCCCATGTACAAGGTGCATCTTGCTACAGTGCCCACAGCTCAGAGCAGCTGGTCGGGGGCACGGTCACTATGGCTGGTAGGGGCTGGGCTTTTGCCAGAGACCTGCAGCCCTTGGAACCGTGGGCCTGCCCCAGGTTCCTGCACTGTATGCCAACACAGTACGGTGCCTCACCCAGCAGCTCCTCGGCCACGTCGACCTCCGCCTTCTCCAGTGACTCCAGCACCAGCATGGAGAGGTCTGCAGCGCTGTTTTGCTAAAAGATGTAAAAAAGAAGAGGAAGTACAAAATTAGAGACAAACAACTGGTTTGCCAGACAGGCAGACATGGCTGGCAATTGGTAATCCACAGACAACAACTGCAAGCACATCTGCTGCTGTGAGTGCCCAGCCAAGGCCCCACAATACCGTGTGCACAGTACCCTGTGCCCAGAGCACAAGTGAGCTGAGACTGGGCACCTGCCACCTGCAGCAGAATTGAGGCAGCTGACGCTGTTCTGGTCACCCTCCGTCAGGTCCTCCTGGAGCAGGACAAGCCGGGCATGCACGCAGGCTGGCAGGGTCGGCCCGCTTACCTGGCCATGACTGAAGAACAGAAGCGCCCCTGAGTACATGAGCTCCCGGGCCTCCGCGTGCTTGCTCTGGGACATGTACCTGCACCGAGGAGGACAGACGTGAACCGTAAGGACACACCCTCACTGGACACCTCATGGAGGTGAGCCCTGAACAAGGCCCCCAGGATCGTAGCCTCGCCCTGCCCTGAGAAACAGGTGTCCTGGAGGGACGAGAGCCACCCTGCTGGGCAGGCCCTCCCAGCCACTGCATAGCCAGCATCTTCCCCAGGGCCACCAGCCCAGCTCCGGCCATGCTGATGGCTGTGAGGGACTCTAGACATGTCTGGACAGGCAGGCCTCGCTGTCAGTGGGTCCAGCCTCCCAGGTCCCCCAGGTCGGGAGCCAGAAAGCAGGGTTTCAGCCAAAGAACCCGAAGGAGCTGGGGAGAGTGGGGCTCCATAACAGGGGTCCCACAGCACAGTGACAACTGTGCCCACCCACCGTTTTGGGCCAGTGGTTCCAAAGCCCCCAGGGGGCCCTGCTTGCTTGCTGCGGTTGGGCTGGGTGGTATGGAGCACTGCTCACGGAGAGGCAAGAACATGTGAGCACAGCCATCCCCTGCTATCATCAGGGACCCACACCAGTGAGCAGCCCAGACCTGGGACATGTCACACTGTTAACAACTACAGAGGCACCGGCCGAGTGCAGGCCAGGTGCTGACCCGTCCTGTGGCCACTCCATTCCAGTCTGGTAGGCCTGCCCCTCCGCAGGCAGGACACTTTCAAGGACACACTGCCATATCCCAGCAGTACCCAGGGGACATGGGCTCCCAAGGAGACTACAAATGGTGACCCACATCCTGAGAAGGAAGCCAGCAGCTACTATTTTTTTTTTTTTTGGACAGGATCTCATTCCATAGTCCAAGCTGGCACTAAACTCCCATGAAGCCCAGGCGCCTTAAACTTACAACAACCTCCTACCTCAGCCCGAGTGCTGGGACTTTGGAAGCACCACCATGCCTGGCTTCCTGCTCTTTCTGTTTGAGACAGGGTCTCATTCTGTAGTCCAGGCTGCTCCTGAACTATGTAGCCCATGGTGAACTCTCCACTCCCCCTACCTGAGCCTCCCGAGAGCTGGGATTACAGGCCTGCACCAACACATTTAATTTTTTGAGGTGCTACGTGATGACAGGGCCTTGAGCATTCTAGTCAAGTGCTAACCACTGAGCAATGCCCCAGGCCCAACCCTGCTCTCGAGAGTGGTCTGACACAGCTGGCCCCTGCGGGCCAGTACCTGATTCACAGGCACTGGGCTATACACCTGGGAGAAACTAGTGGTCACCCTGCTCTCGAGGGTAGTGAGACACACCTGGCCCCACAGGCCAGTACCTGACTCATCAGGGTTGAGACATCCATGTGGCCAGTCTCTGGCACTGCCACAGGCCACTCTGGAAAAGCATATCCTTGACATCTACAGGGACAAACCAACCACACACTTATCCCCAGAAATAATCATGGGTTTGGTCTGGCTCCTGCTGACACCTACAGTTGTAGACTTTCTAAGGGTTACTGAGAAATCACTGTTTATAGAGTTTTAAACACAAAAACTCGCTAATTGAAAGGCAGATGAGCCAGGTTCCTGGGATATGGCACGTAGTGCCTAGGTTAGGGTCAGAGGTCACAGCAGCACACTCCTCCCTTGGCTGGGCCCCACTCAGGCCCAAAGCCCACAGTCTCACAGCTGGCACCCCGGCTGGGAGGGCAGCTGCAAGATCACAGAGGAGACAGAGGCCAGAGGGCCCAAAGAAGTCTGGGTGTACAACAGCCTCTACCAACCTCCTTTCCAGCTCAAGCCAGGCAAGGGAAGACAAGTGGCTCTGGCAACCAAGAACATGTTTTTCAGTCACAGGCTTCTTTTTCACTCTGTAGCTGAGACTGGCCTTGAAGTCACTATGCAGCCTAAGCTGGCTTTGAACTCACAGCAGTCCAGCTTTAGCCTGCTGGGTGCCAGGGAATTGAACTCAGGGCCTTCCACATGCTAAGCAAGCACTCTAACGAGAGTCCTGCCCCAGCTCTCAGCTGCAGCCTTCTGCAGGCAAGGAGTAATCCTGTGTTCTGGGTGATTAAACAGAATGGCATCCTCCGGGCACAAGGACAGCAGAGCAGCTGCCTTCTAGGGACTCTGACTCCTGCCCTATCTGGGCACGCCATGCCGGATGCTTTGCAGACCCAACCTCTCCCCCCAGCTAGCCCTTCCCATGTAAGTCCTGCTAGGCGCTGTGCAGAAGATGCAGACTCCTCCCTGCAGCCTGCCTCCTTGCGCTCAGTCCAGCCCTTCCCTGTGGCTCGTCCCTGGGGGGCCAAGCCACACTGGATGCTGTGCTGACCACAAGAAGCATCGTTTACGTGCTGAAGTTAGACTTAGGTGTCCGCTGAGCAGGTGCGCTTTGCTCTCCGGCAGCCAAAGCTGGACCTATGGCCATGTCAAATCCATGCACCTGCGCAAACACTCCTCTATTTGGTCTTAAAACAAATGCAGAACACAGGAATCAAGTCTTGGCTCTGGTTCTAAAAGAAGAGCAAGTGTCAGTCCCATGAGGCCTCGGCACCTGGGGAGAGCTGGTCTGAGGGACTCGGTGCAGGCTGTGTGTGGACAGCAAGGGCCACTTCAGCGATCCAGTGTCTTCCACGAGGTGAGGAAGACAGGCCCTGCCACGGCCTGCAGTCACCCTGAGACTCTTTTCTGTGGTGGCTGAGGCCCCACCTGTCTGTGTGGGTGCTGTACTGCCGTCATAGGTTCTTCAAGACATTTCTTCACAGGACTTCAGAGGCAAGTATGGCTACAGGCCACGATCGATAATTCAACAACAGCTTCAGCAGAGTTGCAGCAGGTGACCCACTTTCTAAAGGCTGATTGCCAGGCTGAGGCTGCTGGGGGCCTGGCACGGGGTCATGGTCTCCTGGGCTGGCTTCTCAATTCAGCAGGCAATGTAAGGCCCTGGGACAGGACGGGGCCTGGATGCCACTCTGGCAAAGGTGTCCTCAAGGCCACTGAGATTTCCTGATGTGTCAAGGTGTCAAGAGTCCAGCAGGCCTACACCATGACTCTCCTTCACCTGGCACAGGGACAGGCAACCTGCAGCCGTTGGTCCTGGGGACAGAGTAGAGGGCCTGGGCGGTGGTCACGACGAAAGCCCAGCTTGGCTGGGTCGCACTCATCCCTAAGGGCTGCCTTGTGTCTGCCTGTGTGACCCGTGCCTTAGCTGTTATTGGTAGGAAGTGAATTCCAACAGTTTACCATGACACGTACATACCACGGTCACCACCCAGCCATGAAAACACCTCAAGGAAATTACCCTGAGTGAACCCAGAAAGCAGTATTTACACAGATTCCACAACTCAAGCCATCGACCATGCAGGTGGTGGCCATCTGATGGTGACTTTCACAGGCGCATTCACGTCAAAGCTTAAAAGCTCGTCATATTATGTCACATGTAAACACAAAAATGTAAACAGGCAAATGCAGGTTGACTGACATGAGGAAAGTGTGATGTGGGGTTTTCACCTCCCCCTGAGGCAGCACCATGCTGTGTCCCTAGCTGGGCTGGAGCTGGCATGGAGCTCGCCAGGGACAGGCTACAGGAAGGGATGCCACTCAGCCCTGGGCCCTGGCACTCCTGGGGCTGCTGGGTGTGACAGTGACACCTGCTACCACCTCCATTCTCAACCAAGCCTGGGAGTGGGGTGTACAAAGAGGCTCAACACTAAGGACAGGTGGTGGCCTGGGCCAGGCCACCCTCTGCCTTTCACCCTTGACCGCAGGTTCCCTACCAACCTCTAGCACTGTGTGTGGGCCTACCTGGACAGAACACCCCCCCCCCCCGCCACCCCGTCTCACTGAAACATATGACAATCAAGACAGACAGAGTGGAGGGCCAACTGAGGTCTGCCACACACTAGACCCATAGCCAAATCAGCGTGGAAGGGCTGGCCAAACAGTGCTGCTGACTGTGGTAAGACACACTTTTGCTGAATCGTCACTGGGCAGATGTTTACACCCAGTCTCTGGGACAGTCAGGTTCAGTCCAAAGTGTTCCACGACGCTGACACGAAAGCCCGCCCTGACACTAGCGCTCAGCCCAGCGGAACAGTCAGGCGCACGGCTGTCACACTGGGGCTCTCAACTGCACTGCAGGGCGGCCACCACCAACACAACCCAGTATCAGGACTTGCTTCTGCAGATGTAAATCGGGTCCCACCCTAGGAAAAGCCACCCTTTCCCTAGCGCTATGGACAGTTTTCAGATCAGGTGACCCTCCAACACTGTAACAAACCCAGATACAGCTGGCGGATATGCATTTAGTGCTGGGTTCAGCACGCAGAACATTCACACAGGGTCGTCCTTCAGATTCCCCATGACCAGAGTGGGGAGCAATATGGTCCCCGATTCTACTGTCAGTGACTCTAACCCAACCCAAGCCCCTGCACTCTGGCCCTACTGGTGGTCTAAGAACACCCAAGGATTTGTGGAAAGTTGATGCAAGGCCTCACAGTGCACCTGCAGCCTCAGACCCGACCGGCACTCCCTCCCTGTCTCGGCCCAGGCTGGGCGCTGCGAAGGGTGGCACCTGCTTCTAGACTGGGAGTTCTGTCCACGTCCATCCACCTCCTTGCCCGGGGCGAGGCCAAACCTAGACCAGAAATGGGCGACCCCAAGGGGAAGGGACGCAAAGAGTCGGAGATCCGTTGGTGGGCCGTGAGGCCTGGGGGGCCCAGCACTGGGCCATGACCTCCAGTTCCTCAGCCTCGTCCTCCTCTCCTGGCGGGCCGCTCTCACCATGCTGGGAGACGGCGGTGCCACGGGACGCACCTGGAGATGTCCCACCGTGCTGGGGGAGCAGGGGCGACACCGTAAAAGAGGGTGGCATGGCGGGGCCTGGGAGCACCGCCCTGGGGCGGCGCTGGCTAGGAGACGGGATGCCGAGCACACACAGCCATACAGAAGCCATTCGATGCCCAGTTTCGCCGTGAACCCTAAAAATACTTTGTACTAAAGATAGGAAGCGGGCCTTACTGGAGCCCCACGGCTCTGATGCCAAGGACTGCGCCCAGCCCCGGGCAGGGCAGACGCTCTGGACGGGTTGGGGCTGGGTGAGCAGGATCAGCCACACACACGCGGGGCAGGCCCCGCTGGGGGACCTGAGACCAGGACTCAGGGTGGCGGGTTCTGGGAGGGCGGGCTGGGGAAGCGGAGGCCGAGGAGGAGGAAGAGGCCAGGAAGGGAGGCCAGGGAAGGAGGCGGCTGCGGAGGAAGGCCGCGGGGAGGGGAGGAGCCAGGAAGGGAGCGGGTGGGGAAGGGAGGGTCGAGGAGAAAGACGGCGCACGGGGGACGGCCCGGGGGAAGAGAGCGCGGGAGACACGAGGGCGCTCCGGCGGCCGGGAAGGAGGCGAAGACGGAGAAGGCCGGGCCGCGGACGGAGCCGGGAAAGCACAGCGGGCCGCGCTGAGAGGCCAGGAAGGCAGGCCCGGAGGGAGGCCGAGGCCGGGAGGCCCGGCCGGGCGAGCAGGCGGGACGGGGCCGCCCGCGCCGCCGCGCCGCCCGCCCCGGCCCTCGCGTCACACCGACAGCCGCCCAGGCCGCCGGGACCCCGGGCGGCGCGGGCGGCCAATGAGCGGCGGCGGGGCGGGGCCTCGGCGGCCGCCGCCACCCGCGCCCACCTGAAGAAGAGGGTCCGGTACATTTGGTGCGCCTCGTAGTAGTCGCCCTTCTCGACGCTGGCGCGCAGCTTGCCCTCCACGCGCTGGACGCCGCCGCGGTTGCGGGCGCCGTTGCGGGCGCCCTCCTGCTCCGCCATCGCCGCCGCCGCCGCCATGGGTCGGCGCTCCGCGCAGGGCTGACGCTGTCTCAGGCGCGGCGGGCGGCGCCTCCCGGCTTCCGTCGCGGCGGCTTCCGACGCCCTCTACGGCGGCCGCGAGGGCAGGCGCGCTGCTCGCCGCACGTAGCTGGGGGCGGGGCTCGCGCGCGGCCACGTGACGGGGCGGGGCCCGCTGGGTCGCGAGGCGCCGGCGGGTTGGCGGGCGCGGGAGGTGGTCGTCCGGACGCGGGGGCGGCGTTATCATGAAACCTCCGGTGCGTTTCCAGCTGCCCGCGACCCCGGCGGGGCGGCTGCGGCTCGCCCTGCAGCGTCGCTCAGCGACGGCCGGACCCGACCCCAGAGCCGCCTGCGGTTTCGCGTGCGTCTCCCGGAATCCGTCTGCGAAGACTCCGGTGACCGACAGACGGACGCAGCCCGGCGAGGGCGTCGCCGTCGCCGAGCGCAGGGGGGAGTCCCGAGACGAGGCAGGAAGGCGGCGGCGCCCGGCCCTCCGTCTGCAGGAGCCCGAGCGGGCCTCTGGCCGGGGCGGCGGAGCCGCGAGCCAGCGAGGGGGCGTTCCGGCAGGTGCAGGTGCGGGGCTCGGGTTTAAGGTTGGGTGGCCTGGCTAGTTTTGAAGAAAAGGCGGTTGGCTCCGAGTCTGGTCCCCTGGCGTGGACGCTGCGGGTTGCCGCGTCGTCGCTGTGGGCGGCTGGGGTGGCTGCGGGAGCCGGCACCACCCGTGGCTCTCCGGCCCGGGTGGGCCGTAATCTGGTACAAAACTGCAGTACACGCCCTCCCGTCCTGCAGCCTGGTTTTTTGCCTTTGATCTTAAAAATGTTATAATGAAAATTTTTAAAATTTTAGTACTTATAAATGATAACGTTATTATTACTTTTGAGACAAGCCCAGGCTGGTTGGAGCTCATTATGGAGCCCAAGCCAGCCTCGAACTCACAGCAGTCCTCCTGCCTCAGCCTCCCAAGTGCGGGGTTTAACAGGCGCGTGCCACCACGCCCAGCTTAGCTGGTGGTGGGGAATCGAACTCAGTTACTCAGTGCTTGCTCGGTAAGTGCTTTAACCACTGAGCGATTCCTCCAGCTCGTTATTATTTTGCATGTGGCCCAACACAGTCCCTTTTTACTCAGAAAACCTTGCTGGGTGGTAGGAGGAAAAGCACATGCCTAACAAATGCACAGCCCTGGGCTTGATTTTCCCAGCACCACATAAGCAGGGCATGGTGGCACACACCCGTAATCTTAGTACTTTGGAGGCTGAGGCAGGAGGACTAGTGAATTCAAGGCCAGTCTAGGCTACATACTGAGTTTACGGACCAGCCTGGACCACAGAGCAAATCCACACCTCAAAAAAACAGGAACAGAAAAAAGGAAAGAAAGTGGGCCACAGGGCAGACACTCCTGGGCCAGCACCCACCCTGAGTGGCAGGCTGTGGGGCAGGATGGCTCCTCACTGAGCACCGCTTTTGTTTCACTGCCAGGATGGACCTCGGGATAAGTGCGGGCAAGCATCTGTGACCGAGGCGCCTCTGCCGCAGACCCTAAGCAGTAAGAGCTGCCCCCAGAACCCATGAGCAGCAAGCCTTGGGGACAGAGCCAGCCCCACTCCCAGAGAGCACAGAGACCCCAGTGGCAGAGACAGAAAAAACAGAAAAGTACACTGTTGTTACTCATTTGAAACTTCACATGCACTTTTAAAAATTATAACTCTTTATTTAAACATCTCAATAGCATTTATCAATTTGGTGGCAGCAAACAGAACACTATCAAAGACATATTTTGAAAAGCATTTACAAAAATACATTGCACAAAGTCCTGTCTTGCATCTTTAAAAATAAATATTCAAAATATCTCCACCCTAACTCCTAAATTTAGTTTTATATAGGAAATTTTGATTTATACACATAACCTGTAGGATATGAACAGTGGGTATACATTTTCCCCAGCCTTGGGTGGGGCTTCGGGACCCTGAGCACCACCCTTCTAAGCACCCAGCACTGGTGTGCTCCAAGGCTGCCGACAGAAACTTAAATAATTCTTTAGGTAAAATATCCCTAACACTTTCAGTGCCTTAAAGATTAAATTATAAAGTCTGCTCATAAAATAGTCTAAATATTAAATATTAATTATAACCAAGTAAGTCTTGCGAGAACCAGGGGAGTGTGGCTGGCTGCTGGCTAGTGGTGGGGAAGGCTGCACAAAGTGCGTCCCACAGCCCCCTGACCATGCAGTGGGGCACGAGCCACCCAAAGGGTTGGCACCACAATGTTGCCACCCCTCCAGATGGCAGAGGGTGAGGAATCCTGGGTCCTGTCCACACTGTGTCCCTGGAGAAGCCTGGCTAAGACCAAGAGCACCAGGTTCCTACCCCCTGTGCAGACGTTCACCTTCCTGTCCAGTACCAGGCCCAGGATACCGCTTGCCCTCCCTCCTGGGTCCTGGGAGTTCATGCTGAGTGAAGGAAGGAAGGGGAGTTTTCCCTGAAAAAAATGAGCATGGCCTTGTGGCTGCTACAGGACCCAGCAAAAGTTGGGAGAATGCCTTCATCCAGCTCTGCTCCAGACGACGAGATACACCAAGAGCTTCATGTTCAAAAGCAAACCCCCAAAGTAGAACAGTGGGTGAGAACCATACATTCAAACGAGTTCCCAGAGGTCCAGTGGACCTTGCACGTGGTTCTGAAGACTCAGTCCGTGTTCTCCCCCCTCCACCCGCTGCTGTCATGTTCGTTAGGGGTGGCGCGTCCCTCTGGCCCATGTGTCCCCTCATCCCTGAAGGTCCAGGTATATACAGAACGTACAGACAGTCACCTCACTGGGCAGGCCGGCCGTGCACGCGGAAGCGGTAGAGGCAGGTGTACTCGGGATGGCCCCAGTTGGACACGACGCGCAGCTCCACAATCTGGTAGGCACCACTGGACTCTCCCTGAGGCGGAGGGAACTTATTTACTGCACACGAATGGCACCAGCCCTCTTTCCCCAGGGCCACATAAAAAGTCACACTAGAAACTAGAATTCACAACAGCTTCGAAGTGACAAAGCACAGGAGACCCTGGGGCCCCTGCCCAGGTGGGCAGGCTTGGCCCCTGTGGTCCCCGGTGGGCTGTCCTCACCTGCACGTGGAACATCTGCAGCGACTCCCCTTCCTGCTCGTAGGTGAACTGTCCTAGCAGCCGCCCTTCTTCCTGATACTCGTTTTCTAATCCCTGAAACCAAGGCCACACAGTCACTAGCCAGCAGTTACGCCAGGCCCCAGCGTGGTCTCCAGAGTGAGAGGATCCCTTCTCTGTGCACACAGGGCAGGACTGTGGTCATGTGCATGTGCAGGGGCCCAAGAGGACCCGTTGCTCCCAGCCTCTGAAGAACCTCTGGCCTTTCCTGAGCCAGGGGACGCCAGAGAGCAGAGCCAAGAGCTAGTTTCCAGCGCAGAACTTGGGTTCAGGAAGATAAAGGCAGGCAGATAAGGGCTGCTCCGACTACCACCACACAATCAACTCATAAATGGGCCCCTATCAGTAAAAAATAAACCAGTGGAGGAGAAAGGGGGGCCTGAATATTTGCTTCGTAGTGGTAACAGTGTTGTCGGTTTGAAAAATGCTGCAGTCTCAAGAACTCTTGGGCCACGTGCTGTTGTAACTGCACACGAGCTGAGGATGACGGCAGGAGCCTGCAAGGGACCTGTGGCTCACAGGGGGTGCATTCCAGGAGGGGCCTCCCGGACTGGCAGCTTCCCCTCTGCAAGAAATCCCATTTTAAGATAGGAAGCCAAGTCTCACGAGTAGTACTTCTCGATTGCATTTTCTAAAGGACTGGGGGAGGTGGGGAGATGCCACAGCTCTCACGGTGGCCTCCTCTAGCCACTGCGATCGTAGGTGTTCTTTTTAAGCTCAATATTCATGTCTGTCTGTCTATATCTATCTATCTATCTATCTATCTATCTGTCTATCTATCTATCTATCTATCTATCTATCTGTCTATCTATCTATCTTATCGGTAATGGGGGTTAAACCCGGGGCCTGTCCAATAAGCTGCATCTGAAGTCCTCTGTATTCTTTTGAGATAGGGTCTCACTAAGTTGCTAAGTGACCCAGGAGGGGATTGAACTTGCTGCCTTTCTGCCTCAGCTCCTCACAGCACCAGGGTGATAGATCTGCGCCAACAGCCCTGGCATCATTCCTATGAATTTTAAAAGGAAATAAAACTTTATCTTGTGTTACTTGGTTGCCTCAGCACTCCTAGTGTCAGAACATCCTTTAAGGGCGAAGGGGCAAAGCTGGGCACATGTGACTTGGGGTGCTTACTGCTAACATGGTGGACAAACTGGACACTTAATTATTATCCTGGTCAACAACCCTCTAAGGAGAGGTGTTGGTAGGTTCCCCAAAACCACGTCTGCTCCCTCAGAGTGCTGCAGGAGAGGAACAGGTACAAGAGCTCCCCATGTGGGCTTAAGCCCTTCGCCCCCCACCCCCATCTTTGCTTTAGGGATCTTCCAGGAGGAGGAGAGGAGCACAGTCCCTGGAGCCAGGGCTGGCTACTCACGTAGACTGCGAAGTCCTGGGGGGCACTGGAGATGCTGCCCGTTGGTGACAGCGTCTTTGGTATGTGCTCCATGGTGAACGTGGTCGGGTAGATCCTCATGGACAGCCTTACCACCAAATAGCCCTGGGAGCCTCTGAACGCCCAGCAGTTCCCTGGGTAGATGTCAGGCTGGGAAAGTGGAATAGCAGTGCTCAGAAGGCTGAACATGCTTTCACCACCAGAGTAATAGCAGCACGAAAAGACTACCTATACTGAAATAAGAACTTTCACATGGCGAAAATAGTCAAGTAAAATCAGAGCCAAAATGGGCAATTGCCACGTTGTAGCCCAGGACCTCTCTAACACCCACATGTATGACAGAAGAGCAGGCCCTGTAGACCTGCGCATGCACACAAGTCCCCCACCATGTGCAAAGCCTTTGCCTCCACAGCATGGACCCTGTAGACCTGCACATGCACACAGAGACGGGGCATGAGCTAGTCCCCCACCCTGTGCAAAGCCCTCTCCACTCTCCACAGTGCAGGAAAAGTTCAAAGTGAAGAGAAAGGATGGGGTGCTGCCAAGGCACGTTATTTCCTGGCACAGGACTCCTTAAACCCTGGCACACTCCGAAGGGCAGACTCTTACACAGGAACTGCTATGCCAGAGGATCCTTAGGTTTACATTTACTCATACTTTTTTTTTTTTCAAGTCTCTCTATATAGCTCAGACTGGCCCCAGATTCAGATCCTCCTGCCTCAGCCTCCTGTGTGACTATATAAACATGTGCCACCATACCTAGTTTAATGTTGTCAGTTCACTTCATGAACTCTCTAAGGCTCAACCTGGCTGGGCCTTGTGGGGCAGGACAGCACTTTGGGTGGCTGAGGCTGGAGGTTTGCAAATTCAGACCCAGCCTGGCAACCTGGAGACTTAGCAAGACCCTGTCTCAAACTGGAAAATAAAAAGGGCTGGAAATGTAGCTCAGTGTGATGAACCTGGGCTCAATCCCAGTAGGCTGACCCAGGTTTAAGTAAAGACTGCTAACTTGGGGAAGCTTCACGAGAACCTCCGGCTACACCCCAGTATGAGACGGGGCTGACAATCCACACGCAGGTCAGTCCTCTCTCTGCTCGTGTGCAGCCCAGGGTAGGACAGGGCCACCAAGCAGCCCTGGGGCTTGTGGAGGCAGATGCAGGCTCTGAAGGGGCGCCGGGGAGGTGCCTCCCAGGAAGGCATCCTGAGGGGCTGGCTGGCCCTCCGCGACGGCGTTTCCAGCAGCTCCCTCTCAGGGCTCCTGGACAGGCCAGGAGAGCACGCACGGAGAGGAGCCTGGGGCTGCTCACCTGGATCACCACCCGGGGCGACTGGGAGAAGTACCAGAGGGGAATCCCAAACAGGCTCAGCAGCGCCGTCTTGGTCTCGTAGGTCTCAGAGCAGCGGGTGCTGAGGATGCTGCCACCTAGACAAGGGACCGGTCGGCATCTGAAGCGCCACCCCAGGGCTGGCGCTGCCGCAATCCTGAGACCCGGCTTCAGATTGGCCACCACTTTTATTTTCACTCGGTCTGTTTAACAGTGCCCATAACTCGGGGGCAGTGGGGTATCTGGATGTAGGTGCACACTGTCTGAACATGCTAAACGATCTGCCTCCTCGCATGGTCCTTGTTTCTCACTGCGAGAATGTTTAGAAACCCGCCAGCGTCAAGACTTGCACGTCACAGCTTCTCACCCAACCTGACTGCAGCTGTGGACCCACATAAGGTCCCTTCCCTTCACCAATGGAACCTACCGTTCGGACTTCAGCCATCCAGCGGGTCAGCCTCCGACAGCTACTGATAGACCACAGCGGCACAGAACCCTAACAGCAGTGCCCACTGCAGTGCAAGAGCGGGGAGACAGGCGCATGCTCGGGGTAAGGTGGGAGCCAGCATGTGCTCGGGGTAAGGTGGGAGCCAGCATGTGCTCGGGGTCAGGTGTTATGGGATTGGCGCTGGCATGAGTGACGACAGCTGTGCACAATGTCACATACCAACCACCTCTGAGCTTGACACTTACAAAGGGTGAGCTGAGCACAGTACTGGGGAGACTGAGGCAAGACGATTTACACTACTTTGAGGCCAGCCTGGGCCACACAGTGAGTTTAAGGCCAGCTTACTAGATAGTAAGACTTTGTTTCAAAAAAGTCAAGATCGATAAAGGGTTATAGCCCTGTGTAGCCCTGTCCAAGCCCCGTTTCCTGATGAGGTCAGGCATGTTCAGGATGGCATGGCTGCAGGCGAGAGCCCCCTTCAGGTAACAGATGCTTTTCACCCCATCCTTGCCACCAAAACGAAGGACTCACTTTGCACCCTGGGCAGGGGGTGGGGAGATGGTGGAAAGCAGGAGCCATGGCACATGCCTATAACCCTAGCAGGCTGGAGGACGGCCTGGGCACTTAGCAAGACTGTCTCAAAAGGTAAAAAGGCTGAAGCAGTACTTCAGTGCTGGAAAGTCCTGGGTTCAGTTGCCAGTGAGTGTCACAGCAAACCAACTAGTGACAAGAGCAGAGGGAGTGCCTAACCCTAACCGTAACCTTCACCCATCATGTGAGCAGCCAGGCAGAGAAAAAGAATTAAAGGGCCCTGCAGAGCTGCGCTCCCAGGACAAAGTCCCGTGGTCTAGCCACAGGTCAGCACCTTCTGAGTGGCGGGTAGACAGGCCAAGTTGCCCTGTAGGGCATCTTTGAAGACAGAAGGATGCAGGGGACGTTGCTGCAACGCTGAATGTCTGTTGGTGGCCTGTCTGGTTTTCCAGGCCCTCCTTGTACATGGTGAGCTCTGCAAGGCCTGGGGCCCTGGGCAGCCCCAGAGAGACCAACATGGGCTCACGAGTGTGGTATTTGATGCCACCTCTGAGCTGAAAAATCATCTCTTACTGACTTGCTGAATTTCACAATGATTAATTAAAACCAACCCCCCCCCCCCCTTCATTTTAGACAAAACTCATACGGAGATGTGCACAGTCTTGCTGACTTCTGCACGGCCCAGGGAGAGCCTGTGGCTTCCCAGCTGGCAGCAGGCTCCTGGCCACAGCGAGGTCCACAGGCAGCTGGGTGGTGCCCAAAGAGCAAGGCTTGGGGCGGGGCTGAGAGCCAACTGCAGGGCTTGGGCTCAGACTCCCTCGTGGGACTCCCCAGGTCCTCACCTGCAATCTGTAAGTTTTTAAAACTACAGAAAACCAGGACTCTTTGCATGGCCTGTTGGGGTAATGCCTCCGTCCGGTAACTGTGTTTCCATGTGGCTCACTGTTCTAGGTCTCTGCAGGGACCTAGTACTAGTTCTGGGCATGTGGCTCCAAACCCAACTGCAGACCCATGTCTCTGACTTCTGAGATGTGATGGACTAGGGCGTTCAGGAGCCAAATGACCCCCTGCCCTGCCATGCACTCAAGTGACCGGCCAGAGTTGGCTCCATGGGGACCCCCTTCCCCAGGTCCCGTCAGGGTCCTGGCTCACAGGCAACTTCTCGGGAATTAGAAGGAAGGGCAGGGGCTTGCCAAGGGTAATGGGTCCCCTGCAGGCAGCACCTGACCATGTCTCCACTTCTGCTGCCACACTCAAGTCTGTGTCTGCGCACTTACCACCCGACTCCAGGGCGAAGTCCACCATCCCGGTCTTGTCCTGGGAATACAGCTTCAACGCATTGTTCACAATGACACGGGCTTGCTGGACACCATGGAAGTGAACGGCCAGCCCCATGCAGGGTGGGAGAGAAGGGTCACAGTGAGTAATGTGAACGGAAAGGGGATTCCAACAGCGCTACCCAGTCCCATGCCAGGTCCAGGTGGAGGAGCCGGGCACAGTGGGTGTCTGAACTGGATGTGTCCCTGGGGAACCTTGGACATTAGTGCAGCGGAGATTAGACCCGGGGACTGAGAGATATGAGTCCCAGGAATGTGTGTCACTGAAACTTTACATCATCACGAACCACACTCCACAGCACACCAGAAGGTGACCTCTGGGTGAGAAAGGGCAACACTCTGGCTCCTGACTCCACTCCTGTCTGCCCCCATCCACGGCTCAGGCCACCCACAACCAGACACCTGGATGTCGAAGTGACAGAGGCCAGGCTTGTCTCATCACTCACCGCTTCTGTGATCCCTGTGATCTCCGCCCCTGGGGAAGCAGACACCACGGCCTCAGGCGTCGGCCCCTGCCCCGGGGCGACCAGGTGCTGGGTGATGTTCCCCAGCATCTGCAGCTCCAGGCCCTGCAGCAAGGCCTGCACGTCCTGCTTGCTCACACACCGGGAAGACAGCTTCTGCAGCAGCCACTCGAGGGCGCCGCCTCTCTGGTCCTCGGAGAACATGAGCTGGAGGGACTCTCTCACTTGGGCATCCACCTGGCAGCACCACAGGAGACCAGGAATTATGTGGTGACCGGCCTGTGGCGCTATCTCCTTAGCGAGCTTGGAAACGCCCTTAGCTTTGCCAGACCTGCCATGTGAACGTTACAGTTTCTTTCCTTAAATTTAGGGATGCCGTGAAAGTACTACAACATGCGTGAGAGAGTAGGACCAGGCAAGACCATGGCACAGCTGCAGGCGAAAGCACAGAACGAGACACGAGCCGGCTCAGCTGTTGCCACCTTGCCAGCCCTGCCCTGAGCCCCACAGGGGAGCCATGGCCCCCCTCTTCAGCATACCTGGCCTGGCTCCAAGAAGTCGGGTAAAACACAGGTGTGACTTAGAGTGCTACGCTGTGGGTACTAACCCTGCCCATGTGAACTCTGTCTCTGCGCATACTGCACTGTACGGTACACACAACTTTCTCCTTTTTCCCCCATGTGGTACTAGGGATTAAGCCCAGCTGTTGTCCACCACTGGGCCACATCCCCAAACCCTTTATATTTGATTTTGAGACTGAGTCATGCTTATGTGCCCAGGCTGGCCCTGAACTTGTCATACTCTTGCCTCAGCCTCTAAAGTGCTAGAATGAGGGGCTGGAGGGACGGCTCAGCGGTCAAAGGGACCAGAGTTCGACGCCCAGCACCACATAAGCCAGGTATGGTGGCACATGCCTGTAATCCCAGCACTTGGGAGGCTGAGACAGGAGGACTGCCATAAGTCCAAGGCCAGCCTGGGCTCCACTGTGAGTTCAGAGCCAGCCCAGGCTGCAGAGTAAGATGCTGTCTCAAAAATAAATAAATAAATTTAAAAAGGTGCTAGAATGACAGGCTTGCACCCCTGCACCTGGTCTCACCTGCTCTCCGCAAAACAAGTCTTGAGCAGCAGCACAGGGAAAATACTTTTCTGACACATTGGCCGCAGGCCTGCCCACCCCGTCGTGGGCCACAGTCCTATGGCCTTGGCTCGGGCAGCCCTGCCCCGCCCTGCCCTGCCCATGCTGCTCAGGACAACTCCTAAGCAGCTTCCAGGGTCAAAGTCTGTGTGCAACAGGTTAAAGGAGCCAGTTTCCCCAAATGCTGTGGGTGCCATGAGAAAGCCTAAGGCCCTGGCCAGTATCAAACGCAGTCACTTAAGCGTTTCCATGTCCCCATGGGGGGCACCTCTGCCTTTTCACGTGCCACTCAGCCCTGAGCAGGTCCACAGGTTGCTGCACACACGGGCTTCATCACCTCTCCCTGCCAGTTCTGGGAGCGCTTAGCACAGACGTGGCAATGGGGTCACACAAGGCTCTGACGTGCACCACACCGGGACTCAGAGCTTTGCTTCCTTTCTCAGCAGCCACAGATGTCTAAGCCTCCTCTGCCTGAAGCATTGCGCACAGTGTAAGGAGCGAGCCGCAGGGCATGGTGGGGGTCTGCACGCCGACTCCCTGACCCTGCCAGCAGGGACTGTGCGCAGGGCAGGAAGTAGGGGGATGCACACTCGGGCTAGTGTGTTACACTGTTGGACGGAAAATTCAAGGTCCTGCAGTCTGTTATTTTGCAATGTTTAAAATCATGTGAGGGAGTGGTAGTGCACATCTGTAAACCCAGCAGCCTAGAAAGCAGAGGCAGGAGGATTCCAAGTTTGACCTCAGCCTAGGCCACTTAGTTACTCAGCAAGACTCTGTCTCTAAAAACACACACACACAAAAACAAAATAAAATGTGTGTGTGTGTGTATAAGGACTGGGCCATGGGGTTAAGCTTAGTGGTTAAAATGATTACAAAGTAAGCACAAGGCCTTGCGTTCAACTCCCCAGCACCACATAAGCCGGGTGTGGTGGTGCATGCCTATAATCCCAGCACTTGGGAGGCTGAGGCAGGATGACTGAGTTCAGGATCAGCCTGGACTACAGAGTGAGGCCCTATCTCAAAAGACAAAACAAAACTTAAAGAACTGAGGATATGGCACAGGGCAAAGGCCTTGGGTTGCACTCCTAGTACCACAGAACTAATAAAACCTTCAACTATGTTAAAAAAATTTAAGGGCTAGGGTCATAGCTCAGTGGCTAACAAGTGCTTGCCTAGTAAACACATAACCCAGGGTTCAGCTCCCCAGCACCACATAAGCCAGGTGTGGTGGTACATGCCTATAATCCCAGCACTTGGGAGGCTGAGGCAGGAGGACTGCCTGGGCTACGTAGTGAGCTCAGGACCAGGCTGGACTACAGAGTGAGACCCTGTCTCAAAAAAGAAAAATTTTAAAGGAATATGAAACGAAACATCCCGATGACCCAGGTCCCGTTTTCTTCTCCTTTACACTACAGCAGGCAGAGGCCCAGTCCTGGCGCTCTGCATGCTGCACTCACCTTTTCACAACTGGCCTTCGGGTGCTGCCAGCCAGTCAGCTGCGACTGCAGGAGGCCCAGCTCCAGCTCCAGCTGCTGCACGCGGGACAGGAGGGGCTGCTCTTCCACTCCACTGGACCCAGGGACCCATGGGAGGAAGAAATGAGTCGGACCCCGACGCTGGCCCCCCAGGAGATGAGCCCACCCAGACGCCCACGCAGAGTTTGGTGCGGGTCCCCTGGGTCTGAATGTCCCACTGCAGCCGCCAGTGGTGTCTATCCAGGAGGGAATGAGCACTCTGAAAACTATGCGGGGCTTAATAACTCTATCTGTTTCCATGAAGTGACAAACGAGACGTCAGAAACAAGGCAGCCATGACAGGTCACGTCTGTGCCCTCACGTGACCAGAAGGGACAGCGCGCTGAGCACAGTGGAGCTTGGGACGGCACAGACCCACCCAGGGAGTAACTGAAATTGCACTAGCCACACCGTGTGAGACATCAAGAATTCTCCTCTCTAAACAGCTCTCTGTACAATCCTCTTGGCCCATTAGAACAACTTCCAGCCAAGATCCAGGCTGGGCGGGGGGGCCGCCTCCAATATACTACCTTGGGCCTGGAGCAAGTTGTGGGGGGACACACCACTCCCAATCAGCCCCTGTGAACAGCCCGGGGAGGAGGAAACATGGGCAAGGGCAGCCAACAGGTCCCGGGGAGGGGAGCTGGTGGTGCGGAACGGCAGGGGGCAGTGAAGATGCAGCTCTGGGCACATCCAGGAGAGGACGCTGTCCTCAAGGGGACCTCAGGCAAGCTCACTAGCCTGCAGGAGAGCAAGCTGGCCCTGAGGGATAAGACCAGGTTCCCAATAGGGCTGAATGACAGCAACAGAACAGCTCAGCACTGGCACAGAGTCACTGACTTTAAGCTCCGATGGGCTGGCAGGCCCAGGAGACCTACCCTGCAGCCCATCATGGCTGCCCAAGAGGCAGGAGTCCTGCTGAGTTGCCCTACAGCAGCTGCGCTTCCCAACACCCCCCCCCCACACACACACACAGTGATGCCAGTGGGGGGCAGCAGAGGCTCCTGGGACAAGAGTCCGAATGAGGCTCTTAGGACCAGGTGGGCCTGCCATGCTGGCTCAGGAAAGTCTCCAGAGAGACAAAGCCACTGAGTCAGGAGACATGCAGCAGATGCAGGCAGCAGCACGCCCCGACGTACCACTGGATTGACAGTGCCATCTTACCTGCTGGCTTTCTGCTGGGCCTGTTGCATCTGCTCCCGGATGGCCTGGGAAGCAAGAGAAAACCGTCTGTTCAAACCCAAGTCACACCCTGACATCACAGCATCATGTATGTGATTAATCTTAAACCATGTGTGTTTATTTCTCCCCTCATACACACAATAACTCAAGTCCAGACCTTCCTCTTGGTTGGCAGATCTGGGATGTTGCCTTTCTCGAAGTACACTTTCTAAAGACTTGACATCCTCAGAGAGGGGCACAAATCAACAGCCCAATAAGCAGTGCCTGTCTGGCACCCAGCTAGGAAAAAAAAGCTGCCTACAGCATGAGTCAGGGATGCTAGAAGGAGAGTTACTTGTAGGACACAACTTCCCAGCACGGATGTCCAGAGGCATCTGCATTGCTGCACTGAGCCAGGGACTTAACAGTCCTCATTCATACGTAACTCAGTGCAGAGCCCCTCATCCCGGTAGGGGGCACAGTGCCATCTGGGTGCTCCCTCCCCCCCACCCCTGCCTCTTCCGCTGAACTTGCCTGACCCAGGAGCTGGTCACAGACCCCAGCGTAAATCATGTTTGGTATAGCTGAGTGGGCACAGGAGTGCCAGGCTCTGTGCTAAGTCCCAGAGATGCCAAGGACGTGGCCGTCAGCACTCGTATCCCCTCAGTCAAAACACCACAGACCCTGGGCCCTGCCTGCAGCTAGCAGCACGACTTTTCCACCCACCAGGAGGGCAGGTCCTGTCCTCTTCCTCCAGACTCTGCAATCCTGGTACGGGTCACCATGGGAAAGGAAAGAGCTAGAAACAACTTCTACAGTTTTATATAAAAAAAAGTAAATACTGTGAAAGAAAGCACATTTATGACTAGGAAGCTATTGAAAATATTAACTGTAGGTGATTTTTCTCTTTAAAAATTGCTCTGTTGGAGGCTACAACTCTAAGTCAAGAATAAATACCTCAGATTTTTCTGTCAGTTTTCTAAGAAGATCTTCTAAGTTTGAGAGACGCACTTCATGTTCATCGCGGTAAGTCATAGAGTCAGTCTAGAAAGAAAAATGAATGAGCAAGTGGTGGGGAAGCTAAGCAGTGAATAAAAACTAGCAAGTTAAGGCAAGTTATTTCTACCGGAATACCAAAGACCCAGAGGCCCCATGGCCACGGCCTGGCATGGTGCCCTAGCGGGGGCCTCACCTACAGGCACCTTTACCTGACCCTGGGATCACAGACTTGGCGAACTGAACAGACAGCCTGTGTGTGATAGAAAAACACTCACAAACACAAGGAAACCAATCAAGGAGTCCTCCCTAAGCACCTGCTGTGTGACTGAGAGTAAATCAACTACGGACAAGGATACGCGATACCACACACGTGTTCAGAACCACCCAAGAAAACTCAAGACCTCCTATTACCAGGTGGTTCCTGCAAACTCTGACCACAGTGACCTGGCGGGCGGCTTTCTGGGCACAGTGAAGCACACAAAGCAACAGGAAGTGTCAAATGAGCCAAGAACACAGAGCTCTGAATACTTTGGTGAACTGCTGAACACCAGTAGTCTGTTCCCCTAATCTCTTCAACAGTTCCTAGGAGGGTAAAATGAGTGAAGATCAGGTATCCCCTCTGGAGAGGGGCAGCAGCACAGCAGAAAGCAGCAGAGACAGGGTCAGGCCTGGACACCCAGGGAGCACGGCCTGCAGCAAGTCACATGGGGACCATCTCTGGGGCTAGGGAGGCTGAGCGCAGGCCAGAGCATAGGGAGGGGCTGGCGTCCCAGGAGCTGAGGCAGAGCCTGAGGACCGGGAGGGGCCTCAGAAGGCCTACAGCTGGCACAGGAAGGTGGAGAGCCCCATAGGGGTAGTGGGAGGGGGCCTTTTGCACCACCTGAGCTGGCAGGGAGATGTGCGCAAGTAAGATCAGGCTGCAGCAAGGATCCACTCCAGCACAGCCATGAAATCACCCGGCACATGAAACAATGTGCCTTCATTCTGGGGAAAAGCTGTGCATCCTTCTGTAAGCAATGGGCAGGCCACACCTGCCTCAGCTCCTCCTGTGCCGGCTCCAGGGACTGCACATCGTGACCTGAGCTTCCCAAACCAACATGGGCAGGAACACGCGTGCCAGCCTAGCTCAAGAAGCATCAGTCCAAGTGTCCAGGGCGTTTGCAAAGTGATCACCTAGGCTAGGGGTAGGGGTGACTGACAGGGCAGGGCACAGAAGGCACACTTCTCCTGTTAACTTCTGGCCATACCTCAGAGCCCAGGAGCCCAGCAGTGTTCATATCCCGCAGGTGCTGGCCGACCATGTCCTTCACTCTCAGGGACAGCCCCTCCCTGTTGTCGTCCGTCTGGTCCACCCGCATTTGTAGTTTCTGAAGTACGGCCATCACTTCCCTGAGCTTCTCCTCATGGTTATGGCACTGAGCAGAAAAAGCAGCCACCTGCTGGCCCAGGTCACTGTGCTGTGGCCACCAGCGGGCCTTGTCAGCCTGCAGGGAAGCCAGGAAGTCTCAGGCCACAGGCGCATGGCAGCCGGCACCCGACACAGCATGCAGGGGTCCACCCTGTGTGACACGCATGCTTGCGGCCTGCACTTCCCTCCTGTTCTCTATTCTGCAAAGTAGCAGCTGCTGGATTTCACGTTATAACTAACTGAATCATGACATTATTTCAGCTATTTCAGGACATTTGAGGAGTAATAAAAACTTGCCTGACATTTAAAAACATTTTCTAAAGTAGGCCCCCAACAGACTGCCTGTTGACAAACCATGGGAACCCTGCTCAAAGGGTGCATGCCGGCCACGGGCTGGGGAGGGGACTGGGCCGTGGTACCTGCGGGGGCAGCTGCAGCTCGGACAAGCCAGGTGGGGGTGCATCCTGGGGACTGGCCACCCTCTGGGCCAGACGCATGTCTGTCCAGTTTAACACAGGTAGCAAGGACAAGAAGCCACCCCAGCTCCACAGGTAGAGTCCTGCACCTGGAAGGGGAGACAAGAGCTACGTACAGCTACGTATGTGCACATATGTACACACGCGCTCACGCATGCACGCCCACCTGCACACACTCAGGATGCCGGTCCCCGTGAAGCCGCCTCCGTGGCTGTGTTGACAGTCACCTGCCACACCTAAGATTCAGTCTACTCACCTAGTAAGAGCAACAGCAGGGTCAGCAAGATTAGACACCTGCAGATGTTTCGAAGGCACCTAGAAGAGAAATGAAAACCCTGACTTGAGAAAAATAAAACGCAGCTCAACATTCTATTTTCCCTTTTGAGAGTTTATGTAGCACTTACTGAATATCACAGTATGTACAGCACTTGCCTAACAAGCACAAGGCCCTGAGTTCAGTTCCCCAGCATGACATGAACTGGGTGTGGTGGTGCACAACTATAAGCCCAGCACTAGGGAGGCTGAGGCAGGAGGACTGCTTTGAGTTCACGGCCAGCCTGGGCTACACAGTGAGTTCAGGACCAGCCTGGACTACAGAATAAGACTCCATTGAAAAAAAAAAAAAGAAAGGGTTCTATGTAGGAGACCCAGATATGGCCCCCCAAGGGTGCCTTCCTATAGCATCGAGGCACCAATGCCGGCCAGGTGCAGGGCAGCATTCCCAGCAAAGGCTCAGGTGCCTAGATCCCATCCCAGGGGACAAAGGATGTGGCCACAGCCTACCTAGACCTACCACGTGATGCCTGTATACCCCCCACATTCCTTAACATTAACTGCACGTTCCCCATCTCACAGGCTGGTTTGAAAAATAATGTGAAAACACTTTGTAAAATGTAAATTGATATATTACTGTAAATCACTGACACACAAGTGATGAAATACTACGAATATACGAGCTAAATCACCATAAAAGAGTAACTCAAACAGCCCGCACAGGATGGGCCTGGTCACTCACCTTGTAAGGAGAAACACATTCAGCCAAGACATCAGAGTAGCAAACTGGTACCATCCAATGCCCAGCCTCCAGAGTGCTCCAGAGGCCGCCTTCCCTAGGAGAGCAGAGACCACACATTCTGAGGGTACCACCCCCCACCCCCCCCCTGCCACATGCAACGCAGCCCCAGGGACTATGGCTGAGACAGCTGGGCCAGAGACACAGGAAAGTGCAGACAGGTGCTCTGAAGTGTGCAGGACGGTCGGGAGCAGGGCAGCAGGACAAGGCTGTCCTCACTCAGGACAGCACTGTGCTGACAGATAAAACGTGACGCAGGGCATGACATAGGGGTACCAGGTCCATGCACCTAGTGTACACGAGAGCTAAGCAGCCAGGGGCATGCAGACCCCAGAGGCCAGAGAAAGAAGCGTGCTCGTAGCGTGTTAAGAGTTCCTGAGGAGTGCGTGTTAGGCCAGGGGACAGATGGAAGTCTCTCTCCGTCAGCTAAGCCACCGAGGCAGGTTGCTGAGGCTGCTGAGAGCGAGAGAGAAGCGAACACACAAGACAGACAGAAATGGCCACCTGGAGCAACTGCAGCCAGCCAAAGTAAGGAGCCCACCGGCCGGGACACAGACCACCCGGCAGCTCCGGCCCTGCGCAACAACTGCATCGTGACGTGACCTGTGGCGGAGACAGTGCATCCAAGAGGCACTTCAGCCAGACCTGGACACGGACTCTCCCTGGACAGCATGTTCACACCCTGCCTGGTCTCTCTCTAGTAAGTGAAGGATGAAGACCTCCCCAAGAGGGTCTACTTTAAGCCCAGCAGGATGCTCAATGACACCAAGGCACCAAGAACCCTGCCCCAAACCCCAGGGTGGGGCGGGGCTGCCCTGGAGACACCGGTGGTCAGCGCTGGCAGGTCCATGCTGGAAACACTGCAAATACTCAAGGTGGACTGACGAGCCCCAACACCAGCAGTACCACGTGCTGGGTGAGGCAGTGGCGCCTCTAAGGTCACAAAGGAAATGACCCCAGAGGCCAGTGCCCCAGGGCTGGGCACGCAGTCATGCTGGACACAGTGCAAAAAGCTGCCCATGACGTCTGCATGTGGGCCCCTAGAACCATGAAGCCATTCTTACTTGGCTGATAGGCAGGAAAGATAGTTTAAGAGGATATTAAAAGACCAACTGTCTTATGTTTACTAATAGCTGTAAGACACTTATTTTTGAAGCTCAGCTTAAAAAAAGAGCTTCCAGAAAAAAGGCACTCCTTTTCCCGGGTGAGGGAGAAGTCTGGCCTGGAAAGCATGCTCTCTGCTCACACTTCTTGGGGCACAGGGGGCGCTGCTGCAGAAGCACGCTCCAACGCCAGAGTGGCGCCTCTGCTCGACCTGGACCGAACCATTAGGAAGCGGAGCTTGGTGCCGCTGCTCCACAGAGTAACCTTACAGAGAGGATCGCCAGACCCTAAGACACAGCTGCTACCGTGAACTGCACACATTCAACGCGGACCGAGTCACTCTGACAGGACATGACGGGACAGAGACGAGGGACAAGACTCAACCTGCACGGGCGCAGAGGTGCCCCACAGCCCCAGCCAGACTGTGTGGCCTGGAAAGCTGCCAGCGGGCAGCCGTGTGTGCCTCGAGATGCTTCTTCCCCTGACAGTCGTCACCTGCGGGTGGTGACAAACAGCAAAGTAAGACATTAACGTGCAAACTGTGGCGATCCAACAGCTTTCACCGCAGTCAGGATACACCAAAAAGCCTCAGTTACCCGAGCAATCACCGCAACCACAACCCGAGTGGTCAGCGGCTACTACAGAGGGTGTGCCCTCACTAGGGAGGCCTGCGCACACAGCCCTGTGGTCAGCAGCTAGGGTCACCACAGGCAAGGTCACTCCCCAGACCGACCATGCCCAGGAAGGGCTGTACTCACACAGGACCTCCCCAGGCCCACGGGGGTAGCCATCCTCCCTGGGAAGCTCTGTGACAGTCATCCTCCCACAGTGACCATGACGAGCTGCAACATACATGAGAGGCACTTAGCCAGAGAAGCCCCACGGCCCACACCCCCCGCCGGCAGGACACAGGCCCCTCCAGAGCCTCGTGGGGTGCCTGGAGCTGCTGCAGCAGAGGCCGAGACAGAAGGCAGCAGGGCTCTGTGGGTGACGAGACGTGAGAGCCGCAGGCTAAGGACATGCACAGAGAACGCGAGACCAAGGACTAGCTTGCCTAAAAATGTTTTGAAAAGCATAAATGGAAATATCAAATAAACAGATCTTGCTTATAGAAATAAGCGAAAAATTGAAATATATGTTGTACGTTTTATTAAAAAAAAAACTTCAACAATGTTTAACTGTCCATCAGGGTTCAGAGCTGAGCTGTTACCCACAAAGCAGAGTAACCCTTTCACAAGCTCTTGTGATGGAGCCCCAGCAGCCTGAGAAAGCAGTGGAGGCCTCAGGGAGAGCAGGAACAAGAGCTGCAGAAGGAAAGGCATTTGCTCCACCTGGAGAGCATGATTTGGTGGAGAAAAGAGAAAAAATATTCAGTACCTTTTGATTCATGGCTTTTTGACTTAGAGCTTTCTGATTCACAACCTTTCGATTCATAACTTTTCAATTTGTAACGTCCTGAGTCATAACTGAGCTTCATTAAGACCACTTGAAATAGCTGGACTAAGAGAGATGACAGGGATGACGAGGTGTACTTGGCCAGCCACAGTGTCCTCTCCACGCAGAGAGATGCGCCGCCTGGCGAGAAACCGTGCGCACAGGTGACTCCTCCAGAAAGCCAGCTGCGCTCTCCCCATAGGCCAAGTGGCCACCTTACTAATTCCAAGAAAGGCCACAAAACGCTTAAAATGACCTCCCAGAGAAGCATAGACAGAACTGGGACTGCTGGGAAACAGTCGAAGGCTCTGCCATGGCATCCCACAGGCCAGGCAGCCACCTCACCTCTGACCCACCAGGCTGAGCTGGAATGACTTTGAAGGAAAAAACAGCTTTATAATGTTTAAAGGAACAGGTAAAGGCTATTTGTGAATTTGAACTGTAACCTAGAAAATCATAAACCTAGGGCAATGGCCCGGAGGCTTTGTTTACACCCCAGGCTAAACTTTACAAGAGGCTGGTAAAAGTAGCCAAAGGCTAACCAGAGGAAATGCAAGTCAGTCTCCTGATCACCATAAAACACTGAATGCGATTTTTTTTGTCCATCACATTGGCAAGACTCAAACACAACAATGTAAGAAGTCCTGGCAAGAAAGTCGGACAGGAATTCCCAACCCCCAGGACGGCCTTGGAAGGACTTGGATGGTGGGACAGATGACCAGGAAGAGGGGCAGAAAAGCTCTGCCTCCCATCAGCACGTTCCTACCTAACGCCGCTGCTGATTGGCAGGAGGTGGAGCTTCACTACCACTCCTCTCCAATCGCTGCTGCCATTTCAAAGCCTCCTCCAACAACCTACTGAGTAACGCTAGAGTACTCCCCACCTCGTGGCTAGGAGAATGTTTTCATTTAAACTGGTCCCTGGTGTCAGAGAGAGGATGGGGACCCCTGGTGTTGGAGATGCTGGGACTCAAGCACATGCTCAGGGCACACAGTGCTGTTGGCTGTGTCTGGTGCACCACTAAAGACCGGAGGAAAGGGACCCCTCCCGCCACAGAGGGGAGCGATCCAGGCTGCCAACCGCCAGTTTGTTCACGCTGGAAAGGCCTGTGCCACAGAAAAGGTTCACTCAGTGGCACACAAAAATGGGAATTCCATCTAGAAACTGCCTGCGTTTTGGTAAAACCATGTAAGTAATGTTTGACAGACACCAAAAAGACCGAAGTTGAACTCAACACATACAATGGGACAGTTGTAAGACTCTGTATGTACAAACTGTGCCAGAATTTAAGTAAAGATGCAGTGCACCTCACTCCACAGGAATATATACACAGAACTTGCGTGGTGGTGGCGGGAACTGAGAAGCTACTCTGGGGCAGTGCCTCTTTCAGACCATTAATTTTACCTTTTAACTTATCTTGGAGAAGAAAGAAGCTGCCTAGAGTTACCTGATGAGTGTGCCCCAGGCTCTGAAGTGCCTGGGCAGCCCTGGGCCGACCCAGGCCCACCGCCTGGCAGCAGGTCTCCCCCGGCAGGTCTCCCGCAGCAGCTGGACCTCAGCTGCCCAGCCACAGGTCGGGGCAGTGTGAGGGCCGCATGGAGGGGCACGCGCAGCAGGGCCCTCAGGTGTGAGGACACCCACGTGCTGTTTTCTTCCTGTTACCGGCCCTTGCCCCTCTAAGGCTTCCTTATTTTGTTTGTATGAATGCTCACAATGTCCATACTACCACACCAGAAAAAAACAGAATCTTGTTTTTTGCTTTTTAAATTTTTTTTGAGGCAGGGTCTCTGCAGCCCAGGCTGGTCCTGAGTTCACTATGCAGCCCAGGCTAGCCTTAAACTCACAGCAATCCTCCTGTCTCATGCTCCCAAGCGCTGGGATTATAGGCATGTGCCACTACACCTGATTTATGTGGTGCTGAAAAATTGAACCCAGGGCCCTGTGCTTGCTAGGCAAATGTTTTAACTGCTGTGCTATTCCTCCGTCCCTCAGAACCAGAATCTTCAGCCACCAGCATAAGATGCTAAACAGTAAGGACTGAATTCCTCAGCCTGCTACGATCACTCGTCTCGTTGAAACGGGCCCATGAGCAGGACTAGCTCAGCGCCCGTGCCAGGCACTACTGGAACAAGAGGTCAGGGCTAACCTGGTTTCCCCTGATCTTTCAGCATCTCCAGGCATGGCATCACCATATAAAGATTAGCCAAGTATGTTGACGCAGGCCTCCTAGCACTCAGGTGGTTGAGGCAGAAGGATTGCTGTGAGTTCGAGGCCAGCCTGGGCTATTTAGTAAGTTCCAGATGAGATTAGACTACACAGTGAGATCTTCTCGAAAAGAGAGAGAGAGAGACAGAGAAAGAGCAAAGATAAGAGACTCACGTTTGGGATCTGTGTCCCTGGAGTAAATCCTGGAGGCAGGCCGGGCAGCAGGGAGGGCCGTCAGGGCTGTCAGCGCTGCGCTGCGCTCGGCGAGCAGGCTGCAGTCGCTGCAGGTGTAACCGTTGCTGGCCACCATGTCAGAACCTGCCTCGCCATTTCCCTGAGGGGCAGCTTTACTTCCGCCTGAAGTGTCCACAAAGCAGAGGGTGCTGTGTGTCACAGTGTGTGCACACCTGACTACAGGTTAGAAAGGGGTGCAGAGGAAAGGCTCACATAATTACCTTTCGGATCGCTGTCATCATCAAGACCTGGAAAACACACTGTAGGTTGTGCTGAAAAGAACAAAGCTCACCAAAAAAAAAGAAGAAAAATAAGAACATATGATGGTCGCCATGGCGACAGGCTGGCACCCCAGCCCTGGCCAGGATGGATTTGCTGAGGGAGAGGCTTGTGGATACAGCAGAGGCCACCTGTGGACTGGGGTGTGAGAGTGTCTCCAAAGGTTTTTTTTTTTTTTTTTTTTTTTTAAAGTACATTGCTTACCTAGCACATACCGGGCTCTGGGTTCAATCCCCACTACCAAGAATTTAAACAAGCAATGTGTTTGGAAACAGTTCTCAGCTCAGTGCCTGACAGCTCAATTTTCCACATGACAGTGGTAAGATACGGTTCAGCCATGAGGACCTCAGTGAGGCGCACAGGTAGTAGGGCCCAGGCCCGAGGGGTTTCTGCTTGGGCTTGGAGAGGGCCCTACTTCCCGCTCTGGTTGGGATACAGGCCCCTGGCCACATACTGCCTCCTTCCTGGAACTCCCACAGAAATACTCTGGTGGGGTGGAGGGGGCTGCCTACACCTCCCAGGACTCACCCCAGAAGTGGTCCACCTTGGTCTGCTCACGGATCAGAGACTCATCAAGCACAGGAGGCCGCAGGGGCACAGCACCCTGCAGGCTGGCTCCAGACAGGGTGGCCTTCCCTGACAGGTGGTTAATGCTAAAGGCCGGCTTGCTCATACCTTTGCGCTGCCGTGTGGTTCTAGGAGCGAGGGAGTAAGAACCAAGGTTATGTCTCTTTTCTGGTTGGATTTTATCAACACAAAAATCTGTGGCTAAGAATAAACAGTGTTTTAAAGCGAACGATTTTGTAACACCGTTTCTGTCGTAACAAAACATCTATTCCCCATCTCCCCCAAACAGTTCTAAGCTAGGACTCAAGAACTGCCAGTAAATTGTAAACACAAAATAATTTCATGTTACTTTGGTCAGAATGATCCAAAAGAATGGCTCAAACCTAAAATAACCTCAAAGTAAAAATGTCACAAACAAAAAACTTTAAACGATGATTTATAAATTGACCCCACTGTTTTTTTTTTTCTTTTTTCTTTTTTTTATTGACACAAGGTCTCACTCTGTAGTCCAGGCTGGTCTTCAACTCACTACATAGCCCAGGCTGGTCTCAAATTCAGCCATCCTCTGCCTCAGCCTCCCTAGTGCTGGGATTATAGGTATGTGCTACCATGCCCTGCTTATGTGGTGCTGGGGAATAGAACCCAGGTTCTTACACATACTAGGCAAGCACTCTAACCACTGTGCTATTCCTTCAGTTGCCCTGCTGCTCTTCTAAGCAAGTAACTGCACACATAAATATCTCCCACCATTTCTCACCACTAGTGAATACAGGATCGTGGAAGTATAACAAGAAGAGGGTGGAATTTGTTACATAATAAAAAGTAAAGCTCCTAAAAAGCACGGGCGGGGTGGGAAGAACAGTACAGCAATCACCACCTGGGCTCGATTCCCAGCACCACATGAGCTATGCGTGGTGGCGCAGGCCTGTAATCCCAGGCCTTGGGCGGCGGAGGCAGGACTGTCGTGAGTCCTAGGTTAGCCTGGGCTCCACAGTGAGTTTAGGACCAGCCTGAGCTACTGAGCAACTCCCTGTCTCAAAAACAAAACAAGAAAAAAAAAAAAAAGCATGGGTGTACACACTGGACACGAAGCTAGGAAGCAGTCCACCGCCTGGGAACCAGCGGTAGGTACCAGCTGCCCCAGCAGAACACTGCACACCGTGAGTGCAGTGCGGCTCAGCACAGCTGGTGGGTCTGACACCCAGACGTGGCAGCTGCTGGCTCTCAGCTCCCCCAGGACCTCCCGAGTCACTCTCCGGGTGTGGAGTCTAGGTTTTATCCAACACACCTCCAGAAGCCTCTGGGCGCTCAGCATCCCCACGCACAGGAGCACTAGCAATGTGAAGTAGCGACACACAGCACTGTGTCACTGGCGTCCCTGGTTGTCGCCAGGTGGCAGACAGATGGTGGAGACCTGCAAATTTGGCTCCTTCTGCTTCGAGAGAGGTAAGGGGCTAGGAGGGCAGATGCGCTGACAGCCCTCAAGGTGAGCACCTCCACTGTGTACAGCCACACGCAAGAGCACCTGTGCTGGGCACAGTAGGCTGAGATCACTCCCCACAGGTCACCTGGGCTACAGGTGAAAAATCCAGCAAGATGGCTCCTGTTCCATGTCTGGTCATGAGGAGGATGGGAGGCCTCTACACTGGGCACCTGGTGCTCTCATCTCAGGGGTACCCTCAGCTACCCCAGAAACTGCCTGGGATGCACAGGTAGATCTGTGCCCCCACACGCATCCCCCTTCACTCAGGAGAGGGAACTTGGACTCATACTAGACAAGCTTTTAAGACTGGTTTTCAGAGGAATGGAAACTGTTACCACAAACCTACGTGGAGCTCACCTGGCTGCTCGGCCCTTGAGGGAGGCTGCCTGGCTGACAGAGGAGTCTGCATCCGTGGCCTGGGTGCCCCCAGAACTGTATGATGTCGTAATCAGGCGCAGGCTCCGGCGGGACATCCTTGGAGAGTCAAATACCGGATCTAACTTGTGCTCAGTCTCAAAGTCCAGAGCATCTGAGGAGTAACTTGAACTGGAAAGGAAAGATGTCAGAGGTTAGTAACCTCACAGCCCGTGGTGAGCAGGATAAATTGAACTCTCATGAGTTTTTTAAAAACAACTGCTGATATATCCCAACCTTATCACAATGCAAAAGGCAGAGACCCAAAAATCAGCCACACACACCCCTCCCTAGGTGCACAGGTCCAGGACTGACCCTAAGAACAGCTTCCCTAGGCATCCCCCCCCCCCCCGGGGAACTATACAGTGCACTCAGTGAGCAGACGCCAGGTCTCCCCGTGCAGCTGCCCCTGAGAGGGGCTCCTCAGGGGACTCACCCAGTGGCTGGTGTGGAGAAAAGGGGGAGGGACGAGAAAGCCAGGCTCCAGGGACATTAACAGCGCACTGCAGCCAGTGCCCTGAAGCCAGAGACACTCTGAGCCACCATGAGCCCGGGACAGAGGCTGTCACTTCCCAATCTCAGCACTGTGAGAGGCTGAGGTAAAAGGATTGTAAGCTCAAGCTCAGCCTGTGGAACTCAGCAAGGCCCATCTCACAATAAAACAGTAAGAGAGAGAGCTGGGATGCAGCTCAGGACAAAGGCCCTGGGTTCAGTCCGCAGTATGGGGTGTGAATGCTTAAAAACAAAACAACAACAACAAAGCCTGTCACATAATTGTTCTATCAGTGCAACTAGGCAGAAGATGCTCTTTGTGACCAGTAAGTTTTTCCAAGTCAAAACCACTGCCAGGATGCCCAGTCTGTGTCTCTGGGCAGCCAGCAGCACTCCTTCACTCAAGACAGAAGACAGCCACCCGGAGGTTGGGGGACGGTGTAAGCTGAGCACACAGGCAGGGGTGCAGGAGTGCCAAGCGCAGAGGCCCTAGAGGAGCGGGCACTTTGTGTTTGCCCCGGGGAAGAGGCACAGATGTGAAAGTAGCTGGCCAGAACACCATCTCAGTGGACGTGCATCGGTAGTCAGGGACATCTGGTAATTGCTACAGGATACTTGTGTGTGTGTGTGTGTGTGTGTGTGTGTGTGTGTGTGTGTGTGTGTGGTTTTTTTGGTGGTGTATATGGGTACATGTGTGTGGTACTGGGGACTGAACCAGAGACCTCTGTGTTGAGTCATATCCCCAGCTGTTTCCTTAATGTCTGATTTTGAAGTGGACTCTCACTAAGTCACTAAGCTGCCCAGGCTGGGCTCCAACTTGCAATCCTCCCTCCTCAGCCTCCCAGCACGCTCAGCGGAACTGCACATTCTGGATGGAGAGGTGACCACAACCACACCCATCACATGCTGGGTGACATGCCCAGCCAACCCATCACAAGCTTGCAGCCTGCCTCAGCGTCACTGTGGTACGTCGTGCTGGAACAAGGTGATGGCCTCAGTACAGAGGCGGGGTGGGACGGCAGAGGTGACAAGCTGGGCGGTCAGTGAGGACACTTAGCCAGCCCAGCAGCAGTGCAGCCTAGCACGGCATCCATCCAGCAGCACCCTGCAGCCACTAGGACCTCACTTGAGCAATCGTGTTGCTTCCCTCCGAGTGGCCCCTCAGGCGGCCACCAGCACCACTGCTGCCCAGTTTACCTCTGAGCCGTGCTCATGCTCTCTCAGGCACAGGGCTCCCTGGCCTGCCCGTGTGGGGAGCGCCTGGTCCTGCTGGTCTGGCCACAGGGCACGAGGAACATGTGAGCCTGAGGTGAATGCTGGCACAGTCACACTACACAGCATGGCAAGCCAGGCACTGCCAAAAGGCACACGGCAGTCCACAGCCCATGCCCTCCCTAGATTAAAATTAGCCACAAAGGAAGCCCACACAGTCTCCACACACAGAACCCAGAATGTGCTCTGCTCACCTTCAACTGAGCATGGGCCACCTCCCCCAGGAGGCAGTGCCATGGGGCCACGGGGCATGAGGATGCGGGAGCCACAACCCTGAGTCCAGACCCCAGTCTCCCATTCTAACCTCACAGGAACATGGGGCAAGGCTGCTTGGCAGAAGGGCCTCCCCTGTCTCTGGAGACAGGCTGGGTGCATCCCAGGCCACGGCAAGAACAGCCATCCTAGCACACGCCTCCCATGGTGAGGTTCCCAGGGTGAGCACCTGCTAATGCAGAGGTGCCCAAAAACTAAAGCTAAGACGTCGATCCAGGGTCACAGGGAACTGAGTGGCACCTGAGGGAGCAGAATGACAAAGATCTCACCCTCAAAGATGAGATTTTAATCTCTTTTTCCTGTTTGTTACACACTGCTCTTTGTAAATCATCTGTTATCTGGATGCACTTCCACTAAATAACAGAAAAGCCCACCATGACGGAGAGGAAAAGCTAGAGCTGTGCTGAGTGCGCCCGAGAGCTCACGCCATGGCTAGCCCAGTTCTCCCTGCACACCAGTGCCACCCCGGGATGTCCTAGGCCAGGACACAAGTGGTGATTCAGTGTCATGTGTCAGGCAGACATCCAGCTCCTCACCTGCCCTAGGCACCAACCTCAGGCCTGCTCACCCGCCGTACAGTCCTTCCTCGGTGCCTGCAAGGGGCCCCTGGGATCCACACCCCCATCCTGCGTCTCCTTGGCCAGCCTGACTAAGCATGTCCCACCAGGAGGCAGCTCCTTCCTCTCTCCTCCCTACAGTCTCCGTGGTGCTGCCTGGCCCCTCTGTGGTGGTCACCTGTCCCCATCCTCCTTGAACATCTACCCATCTCCTCCCCCATCTCATCTGGAAGACCCTGTCTCTTTCTTCCCAGAAAGCCCAGACATCACAATCAGAGCTGCCTTGCCCGACATCAGATCCCACAATGGCCTGGCTTCGTGCCTACCCGCACCTCTGAGGCTGGCTCATGTGCCTTACTGACTGGACAGAGGGTACCTGGATACTTGGTCATACAATGTTCTGAGGGGGACAGGGAGGGTATTTCTGCATGAGATGCACATGTGAGTCAGAAGCAGGCAGCCCTTCTCAGTGGTGGACCACACCCCATCTGGTAAAGGCCTAGAGAGAACAGAGGTGGATCTTCTTCCACGTGGGAAAGAGACCTGAAATCTTCAGACTGATGGCCTGTGAGCAGGGACATCACAGGGACGTTGGCTCTTCCTTAGCCATGAGCCCAGCACCTGCTGCCAGAACTGCACCCTCAGCTCTCCTGGGCTGCAGGTGCCAACTCAGCTATGCACCTGGGGACCAGCCAGCCCCTCGCACTCAGACTCTACATATACACACCCATGCTTGTTCTCAGTCTCTTTACACACATGCACACACAAGCACACAGTCTCAGTCTTTCTCCACATGCACGTTCTCTGTCTCTTTACACCCGCATACATGCACACGTTGTCTCTTTACACACACACATACACACATGCATGTCCTGTTGGTGCAGCTCCTCTGGGAGTCCTGACTCAAGCACTCTCCCTCCTGCTGAGCTGGAAAGGGGTCCCTAGCCCAGCCTGTGTGTCCTGGACTGCAGCCCACCTGCTCCCCAGGGGCCTTCCTCTTCTGGAGGGCACTTCTCGTCCTCTTTCCTGTACCTTTACTCTCCACTGGCTCCTGAATGCCAGCATCTCTACAGCCTCCGCTGGATCCACAGCCAGGCCACAACCTTTCTCTGTGCTGCCTGGGGAGAGTGGGGTAGGACCGAGGATGCCACTGGGTAGGCTCTGACTGCCAAGGGCTGCCTCCTGACTGTCTGGCTCACAGGGGTCCAGCCCTCAGCTGCCTGGCTTGCCAGGGGCTGGGCCCTGGCTGCAAGGACTCACTGGGGGCTGGCCCGCGCCCCAACTGGCTTTCTAGCGGCACTGGCCTGCTGTGGCACCGGTTCTCAGGCAGACCCCAGGGCTTGCACCTGGCCACCTCTTCATTTGCCGGTTGGTGGCTCACCTCCCGCTGGGGCCGGGAGTTCCTGGAACACACCACAGGCAACACGACCTGGGACTTTCTCTTTGTACAGGGAGGCACTGGCCACCAAGATTTGCAACACCCACGAGGGGAAGACGATGGGGGACTGTGTCACAGATGAGTCCTGTGCCCCATCACCCCAGCCTCCACTCACCTACAGATCTACACCCTCAGGTCTACACCTGCCCACGGCTCCAAACCGGCCCACCAGTCTACACCCTCAGGTCCATACCTGCCCACAGGTATATACCCGCCCACAAGCTCACAGGATCAGGTCTGAAGGAGGAAAAGCAGGGGTTTCAACAAAATGATTTAATGCAGCTCTCCTACGATAGAGACTAGACATAAGTATTTTTACAAACTACACTGAAAATAGGTTGTTAAAGCTAAAATAAATGGCCAAGAATACCAATGTCTATGGCCCTCGCTGGCTCTGTTCAGATGAGTCAGGCTCCCCATCAGAGTTGAGGCTCGCCGGGACGGGGCAGCGAGCCTGGGGCTCCCGAACAAGCTCAAATGTGGCCACGGGGAGATGTGGCCAACGCTGCTCCGCCCCCACCAGAACAGAAGCCCGTGTGAAGCAGCACAGCCGTTTCTTTGCACGCCTCAAGTACCTGGCCCGGGCCCCAGGTCCCCTCCTCCCAGAGCCAGAGTCCAGGCAGCTCCCACTCGTCTCAGCAGGTGGACGTGGACGCCACCCCTCAGCCTCCTTGCCACGTGGCCCGGGGAAGTGAAGACTCACACACCAATTCTGGGTTACCAGACCATAAGTAAAAACGAGAAACGACACCTAACAGAGCCAAGCTCTTGAAATCACCAGCTTTCAAAGGCAAACGCTTTCCCAGGTCATTTCTGCCAATTCAGAAGCACCCACACCACTCCTACAAACCCTGAGACCCTAGCTGTACTAGGAGTGGCCCCCAAGACCGCAGCCACAGGGTGGGGTCTGCTGCAGTGACTCAGGGCCCTGCCCCTCTCTGTCCCCGTTCCTGGGAGAGCTCTCAGGACGGTCTGCAGCCTGGGGTTGGCTCAGCAGCACTGCACAGCAGTAAGGCACACGAGGGTGGAGAGGAGAGGCTTCCACCTGGACCCCGCAGCTCCCCCCAGGCACGTGCAGGCCCCTGGAGCTCACCTGAGTGCATAGGTGTAGCCGGTGTTCTCCGGCACACACTGGGGTGGGGTGTACGTGTGCAGCCGAGAAAAGTCCATGTTCCCGTCTCAGCACATACTGCAGGGAGAGAGGACCACAGTGTTACTGGTGACCAAAGCCAGCAGGAGTTTGATTTTCTTTTTAACACAAGAGACAAGGTTTCCAAGTCACAAGTCTACTGTTGTCCCGCCTAGTGTCCTCTGTACCCACAGGAGACACGACCGGAGTAGCGAAGACCTACAACTACGGAAGCTGGAGACTGCAAAGGAAACCTGAGAGACGCAGAGCCCTCTTTCAAAACGTATTTTTAAATTCTCGACACTGTTAAACTCTTCTCAGTGCTTGGGAATAAGAATGAATTGTCATGAGTTAACACACAGCATCAGCTCCCCCCTCCCACCAGGAAGCCACGCAGGGATGCTCTGAGATGGCTGAGGTTTGCACAGGTGCACAGTCAAACGACAACCCAGAGGAGAGCAGTAAGAAAGCTCGGGCATTGTGTACACTGCGCCCCAAGAATACACAGGGTGTTTTTTAAAATCAAAAAGAGGTGAGCACATTGCTTCTCAGGTTGCCACTTTTTTGGAATGACCCAAACTTTCCTCTGTCTAAAAATAAGTCACACCCATGCACTCATGCTCAATTTTAAAAAGCCCTTGTAGTAGTAATGTGAATCATAACCTATTGTTGAAAATTTTAAGATAAAATAAAAAATAGCATCTGGGACAAAAAGTATTAATCTATAAATGAATGAGTTCTCTAAAGAGGTATTCTTTTGAAAAGTGCTCATAGAAATAAAGACCACAGTATACATATTAAAATTTTACTATGTCAGTTACTGTCTCTGCTTTTGAAAGTACTTTTCTTTTCTTTTAGGCTGTCCAGGCTAGCTTCTAGCTCCTGCCTGAGGAGTCCTTCACCCTCGCCTCCCAAGCAGCTGGGCCAACAGGAACACACCACTGCGAAGGCTAGTCTCAGCAGACATCACAAAAACAAACAAACAACAACAATAATAAAAAACCCACACGGGAAATACCACCTCAGAACACTCTAGTCCTCCAGGCCCTGGCCCACGAACCACCCAGTATCCATCTGTCCACACATCAGTGTCTCTTCCACAGTAAAATGAACTATGATCACTTAATCCATACAACGTTCAACCTGTTTCCGAGCCTTCGTCTCTCTCCTTCCAGTTTAACTAACACCTAAGCCAACGTGGGAAAGATGCCCAGGCTCAAGGCCGTGACTGCCTGCCCAGCCTGTGCCCGGTGGCACAGGGCCACACCCAGCAACAGGGCAATAATGTCCTGTCCGCCCTGTGCTTGGTAATCATTTACTAAGCAACCGTGAAGCGCCGGGCTGAGTAACACTATCTGTGCTGCAGGACTGTTCTCATCCTCTACTCTAGGTATCTGACTCATTTCTTTCCTCCCCTGTTAGTTACTACTAAAACCTTTAAATCCTCAGCTGGGTGTGGTGCAACCAAGGCACTCTGGAAGGCCGAGGGGGGAGGATTACAAGTGGGAGCCCAGTTTGGGGCCCTGCTCTGCTCACCACTAAGCCTGAGAGCTGTATCCCTTCCTGCCCAGCACTCTGCAAGCGGCAGAGGAGGTCTGCACAGGGAACCAGCACTCTTGGGTCTGGATGACAGACAGACATCTGTATCACAATGCTTGTGAAAGAGTGAAATGGCTTCCCTGTTGCTAACCAGCTTCCTTTACTTCTGGAATTAGCTCACATGCCAAAGCCACCTACCTACCTACTGGCCCCCAACCCCTGCCCATTAACCTCAGTGGCACACTCACACACACAAAAAAATCACTGTACCTGAAACCAAAGTTGAAACAAGGACTTAAACAGGCCCAGATGCATCAGATATGTATTGTCCTAAATACGCCAGCCGTGTTTTGTTTGTTACATGAAATTTTGCATGTATTGTAAAATCTGATTATAAAAACTCTGTAAAAATTCGGTTCAGGGCCAGACTCTGACAGAAAGGAGTCTGTGCCTAGCCTGGCTGGTCGCTCTCTAGGTACTGTGATACACCTCTCTTGATCCTCTACTTGCACCTGTGGTCTTCTATACAGCACTGGGAAGGAACAAACACTGGCTGCCTGTCAGCCTTGGTGGCCTCGAGGGGAAGGCATTATGGCACCTGGGGACACGAGGCAGAATTGTACAGGTGTGAGGACAGACCTCTCTCTGCTCCACATGCCTGCTGCCCTGCTGCCTGCCCGGCACCTGGGTGAGGCAGCCAGAGCAGTAACATGGCCCCAGGTGAGCCTGGGAGACAGTGCCCCAGATTCAGCCTCAAGCCCACATGGGAGAGTACACAGTCCCCAGGGCCTGGAAGCAATACATGCAGGCTTTTATCCTACATGCATAAACAGACAGACAGACAGACAGACAGACACACACACACACACACACCCCCCATGCCCACAGAACCGAAGCACCCGGCCACACACAGGACCAACACCACCACACTGGTGTGTGCGGCACAAACCTGCACCGGGTTCCAGGGAGGCCTACTCTAGGACTGAGAGGAACTTACTTCCTTACTGAAGAACTTTCTGCGGAAGAACCAGAAGCAGCTGCTGCCAGCTGTGGGGACAGCTTCCTACCACAGGTGCCACAAGAGCACAGCCAATGGGGCAGACCCCTGCAGGGCCAGGCTCAGGGAGGGCCTGACACCCGGATCCGGGGAGTGGCGCTCCAAACACGACAACCACCAGCACCACTGTCAGGACCGAGGCACACGAGCTGGGCACCCAGGGCTGGATGGTGAGAAAGGAGGTGACTGCCTAGACAGACCTCACACACGCGGCCCAGCAGGGTCTCAGGCCTTTCATCCACCCTCCTCCTCCTCCTCCACCTGTGTGGACCAGCACGGGGTCCACCTCTAGGAGGCGCACCTCAGCACGCAGGTGTGGACCATCCGCCCTGCTCTCTAGCCCGACCGGCAAGAGGCCACAGACCCCTGGCCCACTAGCCTCGCCCCAGCCTAACTAGACGTGCAGTCCAGGGAGATGTCCTGGCCATCACTCCACAGTCCGGGAAACATACCCGTGTGCACCCACAACTAGAACTTCAAAAGGCCAAACTCACGCAGTGGAGGAGGTACTGACCTGGAACTCAAGAAGGAGGGCAACGCCCAAGCTCCTGGCAGGACTGAACTCTGGGGTCCACAGCCACACTACCGTGACCGTGCCAACTACAAGAGCAACAACTAAGGCCAGTAGTCGGTGTGACCCATACCCATCCTCCTCTCCCTTCCTTTCCCTCTCTTCTTTCTTCCATAGCAGATCACAATACGGACTCAGAACACTTTCAACCGCAGTGCTCTGCAAAATGGTATTAAAATTGTCACATGAAATAAGGTAAAAAAGGACCAAGTGAATGAAGTAACTCACACAGGCAGGGCCTGAGAGACGGCCAACAGGCAATAGGAGACATAATGACTCAGTGGAACAAAAATCACATCAGCTATGCCTTAAATTAGGAAAAAAATGTTCCAGCAATCCCCAGATGGAAGATGAACTCACACAGGCCCTAAATAAAAGACAAAAGGCCAGGCTCAGCCCAGCAGGCTCAGGCCCACAAGCACATTCGAACACCTCCCAGCAGAATGCAGCTGCTATCAGCTCAGTGTGGGCAGACGCAGCAGCACGAGGCACCCAGTCCTTGGCCACAGTTTCCATCGTGCCCAGGTGGGGGGCTGCCAGGCTAGGACTCAGCCTCGGAGGTCTCAGCAGGTGGGATCTGCACTCATAATGTGGACAGTAACGACACTGAATGAAAAATGAGTTCAAATACTTTCAATAGCCAGAGAATCGCAGAAAGAACCCCTCAAGAGGCATTCTGGGGATGCATGTGTCCCACAGGACTCCCTTCTCCGTCCCCACTGCAACGCCCTGCAACAAGGGTCCTGATGGGATGATCCTGTTCAAACTATCTTCTTTGTGGGTACCCTGGATTCTAGGAAGGTGAGGAGCCTCGATACCAACTTTTTGCTTGAGGCAGAAACAGGCACTGGGCTTGCATCAGCCTAGAACACCCCAGCCTGGCTTCTAGTGTCAGTGTGGCAATGCACAGCACAGACAGACACTGGCCCATGGAGGGTCCTCTGAGGTGGGTAAGAGTGGACTGGTGGGAGGCCAGCACCCTAGAAAGATGTACCTGTCTACAAGATAAGGCAAAAGACATGTCTCCAAATAGGGGAGGGGCTGCCAGGACGGGCACTCCTTCTGTCCCGTGCTTACTGGTGGCAAACGGAAGGGCAACCTGCTCAAGAAGTGTCCTGACAAATGTGCACACCCTGGCAGGTTTTTTAAAATGAGATGTGGGGGCCTGGGGGCACAGCTTAGCAATTAGAGCACTTGCATACCAAGCACAGAACCCTGGGTTTAATTCCCCAGTAGCACAAAAGCCAGGGGCAGTGGCATATACCTGTAATTCCAGCACTTGGGAGCTGAGGTAGGAGGACTGCCCTAAACTCAAGGCCAAAATAAGTTCGGGACCAGCTTGTCCTATAGAGACCCTCTCTCAAATAAAATAAAACAATGTAGGATTCTCCTTAAGTTCTACTAGTTTTCTTCTTTAATACCCTTTCCCTTCCCTTCAACAGATTGTAAGATTCACATTCTACAGAAGAGTTAAAATTAAGCCCTATTCCTGTCCATGAATGCTTTGGACAAAAATTTATTTTAGCCCTTCCACTAACATCATTTTTAAGTTATATTATTAATATTTAGAGTATCTGTACTGGCCTCATAGCAATCTAGGAAACATATCTGGAAATTCTCAAAAATTCCAAATCACATGAGGTTAAAAAACAGTTTCAACCAAATGGCATAAAGCTAGGGAACCAAACAAAACCATGGTTCTGAAGTGAAATCAGCACACAATCTTTCCTGATCGGAAATCCTACCTGCTCCAGGGAAAACCAAACCTCAGTGCCAGTGGGCAGCATGTTCTCTAATACGGAGGTGCTGCAGGTAGATCTGGCTGTCCCTAGAGGCACCCCTGACGAAGTGCACTGTGGCCACAGTCTGGCCAACCCAGGGTTTCCATCAGAAATCACAGGAAGGCCGTGCATGGGGCTGAATGTCTAATCCAGCACTCAGAGGCTAGGCTACAGTAGGAGGATCTCTGTGAGTTTAAGTTCAAGGCCAGCCTGGTCTACACTGCAAGCCTCTCTCTCTTTCAAAAGGAAGAGAAGGGGCGAGAGAAAGTAAAAAAAAAAAAAGAAAGAAAGAACAAGGGAAAAAGAAATCACAGTGTACCAGTCACGAAGGGCAACGCAGCCCATTCAAAATGGCATTCTAGGCCAGGCACAGAGGCACACACCTGTAATCTCAGCACTCCGGGAGGCTGACGCAGGAGCATGGCAAATTCAAGCCAACCCAGGGCCAGTTAGCAAGCGGCTATCTTAACATTTAAAAATAAATTAGGGTTAGGAATGCAGCTCAGTGGGAAGGCTCTGGGCTCAATTCCCAGCTCTGCAAATAAAACAAAATACAAAACAGAATAACAAGGGCTGGAGATTATAGTTCAATCTCCAGTAACATACAGTTGTCCCTTTTTTAACTTCTGTTTTTAAGAGCTGTCTTGGGCCACATATAAAATATGTGACATAGTTAGTGTTCTATATACAGGAACTAAAACTTCCTTTAAATTTGTTCATTATAACAAAAAAAAAAATTAGGGGCAAAGAAAAGGTGTCCACCGGTTAGACAGGCTGGCCTTCTAGGGCGAAGACCCTCCCCGCCCTCCAGGAGGCCCAGCCCCAGGGAACAGGACCGACAAAAAATGGTGCTCACTGACTCCGCTCCCTGCACGCCCTTCCAGAGACTCAGACACACACAGATAGCAGCATGCACACACCCATGGGCACATTAGCAGGCATCTGCGTGTGCAGCTCTGACCCCACCCTCATGCTTGCCCAACCGGCGGAGGCTCCCCACAGCCGGGGCCATCACGATGCTGCTCCTTGTTACATCCACTGCGAAATTACTTCTTCTCAAACTAAAATTATGAGGCGCCCTTTTAAAAGTCTGTATTAAATCACAAGTACCTTGTTTAGATATGAATGTCAAAGCACAGACACTAGAAGAAACAGGAGTTTTGCCTATAGACTTTTGAAAGTCAGAAAAAGTCAGGTTAGAAACGAGTTTTTCTCAAATATGCCCCGGTGTAATTATTTCTAGGAAAGAACACACAAGAATTGGCACAGTGCCTCGGGTTTCATTTTTAGGAAGCCAAATAAGGTTGGTTTATGAAAAACTCATGTTTATACTAAGTTCCTGAAAATCCTTGAGGACTTATTTGAAGTGGCAAGTCATGAGTGCGAGACACACCCACACCCACACTCAGACTCACATGTGGCAAATTAGAAACAAACGATAACACCCTATGGCTACCTGAAAGGACTTGGGAGGATTTATACATTTACACGCCCACTCCCATGAATACCCCACTCTGGGGACTGAACCTGGGCCTCCTCCAGGCACAGGCTGAGTACATCTGTACAGCATCTAGATAAGTGCCACTTTAAGCGCCTGCCTTCACCTGCCGGTGGAGCCCGTCAGAGGGCAGGGCGCTGGGCCTGGGGCCAGGAAACACAACTGACATTGTACCTTCTTGGACCTGCGTTTTGAGACACCTTTGGGAACCTAAGCACCCGGTCTGCAGAAAGCTGCTGGGAGGGCCCTGACTTACACCCCACCTGGCCACACAGCCCCCCAGTGCAGCTCATGGCCAGCAGCAGCGTTGGATTGAGCTGGGCTGCCTGTATTTATTTTTGGGAAAGGGAGCTCACGGGAAGAGGTACAGCCAGGTGAGCTCCTGGCCACGGGGCAAGTAACCGAGTGTTAGGGAGAATGCGCATTATCACACATGCATCTGCATCTGCTGTTTAATTCAAACCCCACTTCCTCCCTCAGCAATGGTCCTCAGGTTTCCGCAAAAGCCTGAGGCCAATTTATTTCAGTCTTGCACATATTAAGATCTAGTTTTTCTCCTTGGAATACAGGCATTTAAAATAGCTTCATTTTATTTCCCTCAAACCTCCGGTGCACACAATTTCTTTGGTACCAACTTAGTCAGAAGGCCTGCCCATGGTAACACAGCACTGTGTGTAATCAATGACCTGAAACGACTTTTTGTTTCTCAGTCCATTGTATTTCTTAATCTTCTGGGGCTTTGTCTCCTTCCCATTGTCTGTCTGTCTTCCTTGCTGCTGAGAACTGAGCCCAGCCACAGAGCTGCTTGGAATGGTAGTGCCCCACTGCCCTGCTCCTTCCCAGCTGAGCCCTGGAGGAATCATGCTCAAGAGAGGGTCCACAGTACCTGGGTCCTCTGTTCCTCTGGATTCATCTTGCTGGAACCAGACTGCTACTTCGCTGCCAGCTGGATGTAACATTACACAGCACACAGGGGCGACAGGAGCAGGAGACAGGGGAAGCTGTCTGCCCCACAAACACAGCTCTTGTACGCCATCCCCCAGGTCACCTGTGCAACGTGCTCTCTGCTCCTTGGCAAATACGCTCCAGCACCGAAGACGTTTGCAGCGTGGATACGAGCCACAAGCACCAACACGCTAAGCTGCCGGGTCCCTGACAGCACAGGTCTGCTTTTTCAGCACTCTGTCAGGCTGAGGCAGGAGGATGGCAGGCTTGGGCCCTGCATGGGCAACTTATTAGACTGTCTCAACCTACACAATTTAAAAGTAAACTAGAAATGCGATTCACTGTGAAGGTCTTGGGCTTCATTCCCTGTACTATGAATAAATAAATTTTAAAAAACTTCTAAGTCAATCTGTTTTTCACTAGACACAGCTCACATCTTCCAAGCACATTAATTAAAAGTTAAAACAAACAGAATGACTAAGCACAAAGGGCCAGACAATGGGCTGCTCTGCCTTCAAGCCACACCTGTCCCATGGGACAGGAGCCCAAGTCTAGGGAGCACTTTCTCAGCGTCACACAATTCTGCACAAAGGTCGAGAGGCACCTGCCACTGAGATGCTGCCACCCACAATTCACAACCCACGCGCTCCCTTTGTGGCTTACACACCTAAAGACACGTGTGCACCGTGAACACTGGCTGGACTCCCGTGAGGGGCCTGATGCAGTACTGTCAACCGCAACACAGAACTGTATCAAGCAGCTACGATATGAAGCACATCACCCCCTGCTTGATTCCTGCCCAGCAGGAGCACACCGTCTCAGATGCAGAGCGGGCACTCAGGGAGGGACTCTCCATGTGAAGACCACGTGGAGCCAGCAGCCCGAAACAGCAATGGGTTCCAAATTTAGGGAGCGAGGGCATGAGGCAAAGCAGAGCATGTTCAATGTACCAAGAAACAGTGGAGCGGGTCCCGCCGAGGCGTTGAGTCCCTTCACCAGGCCCTCGGTGGCCTTAGAACTGTCGTGCAGTTCCCCGGACCCCACCTTCCCTACAAGGGAATGAAGGGCAGGCTCTCCCACAAGCTCCCCCCACCTCACTTTATTTACTGTAAGCAAATTCAGAAGCTGTTTCCAAGGTCTGGAAACAGAACAGCGGATTCAGGGCATTCAACTGTCACAAATTCAGGACCAAGATGCAGTGGTCATGAAGCGACAATACTCCGTTAAACACTGCTCTCTGAAACTAGGCCGTGCAGGAACTTCCAGCTGTGAATCCTGTGCTGAACACAGCCTCACACACACCCATCTGAAGAAGGTTTCTTTGGTTTTTTGTTACCTGTTTTTAAGGTATGTAAAAAAGAAAGGGAGAAGAGCCATGGCAAGAAACCTTCAGGCGTTAGATTAAAAAAAAAAAAAAAAAAAAAAAAAACCTTTCTAGGGCTAGAAAAAGCCGAATCACACCTTATAACAGCAAAGCTGAAAAACATTCTCCTGCTTCCACATGGACCAAGGGTTGCAGGATGGAGCCAAAATATAGGAGGAGGGAGCCAAATCCAGAAAAGTCAGATGGGGCACAGTTAAGTGACGCCATATGACCATCTTGGTGCAGAACACACCTGAGAACCCTACACCTGCTGTGACAAGATACCCAGCACACCACGAACACACAGGAACTTCCTCCGCACAAAGATGCCAACCCATGTGACACCGAAGGGGAGACTCACTGTTACCACTATCACCAACACTGCACGGACAGCCTATCGAGAGCAGTTAGTCAGGAAGTTGGAGAAGTAAAACTTCCATTATTCTCAGATGACAAGACCTCACATAGAGATAATCCTGAAGAAGTCACAAAAGGTAATCATTAGAGCTGGTAAAAAAAATTCAGCAAATATGCAGGATGAAATATCAGCACACAAAAAACACTTATACTTCTATACACCGCTATAAACAACTTCAAAGTGAAATCAAGAAAACAGTTCCTTTTATATCAGCATCAGGAGAAATTTAAAACCTTGTACCCTGAAAACTACTAAACACAACACTGCTGAAAGAAATTAAAGAGGCCTTCCAAGTTCAAGAATGGAGAGAATAAAACCGTAGCAGTCCTCCCAGAGTAACCCACAGGTTCAACATGACCCTGTCTCAGTTACTTTCCCGTTGCTGTGACTCTATGCCCGACATACACACATTTAGGGGAGAAAAGGTTTATTTTAGCTCACAGTTTCAGAAGGTCACAGTCCATTCAGGAACAGCCAGCAGCAATGGGCGTACATGGCAGAGGCAGAGGTGGAGGCAGCTTCTCACGACATCACACACAGGAAGTCAAGAAGCAGCTTATAGATCCTTCCAGGTCTCAGCCCAGTGATCAGTCCCTCCTGGATCCAGGTGTGGAAGGTGTGGTAAACCCCTACTACATGCTGATAATCCAATTTACATGCCTGTAATCCACCTGTCCAGACTAGGCCCCCATCTCCCAACAGCACATGGTTCCACCGACAATCTATAACATTCAAATACATGAGACTTTTGGGGGACATTCCAGATCCAAACCACAATAATCTCTTATCAAAAGCACGGTAGCTTTTCCCACAGATTTGGAAAAGCTGACCTTAAATTATGGTAACTGCAATAGGTCCCAAATGGCAAAAACTAATTAGAAAAAGAACTAAGTTGGAGGAATTGTGCTTCCGGACTTCAGAATTTACTCCCAACAGTGTGGTCTTGGCACAAGACACACAGAGTCCACAAGAACAGAATCCAGGATTCAAATGAAGACCTTCTGTCTAGGGCCAACTAATTCTGACCAGGGAGCCAAGACAACTCAGTAGCAAAAAAGCGGTCTCTTAATAGATGGCCCTACGACAATGGAGTTTCCACATGCAAAAGAATGAACTTAGACCCTACCACACATCACAAATGAAAGTGGACCCAAACGAAGCAGACTTAAAGATGACAGCTACAGGCACAGAACTCAGAACACAGAGAAGAGTCTTTACGATCTAGGAGTCTGCAAGATACTTAAGTATGACATCAAAAGCAGGACTAACCAAAATGCACGTTAAATTTTATCCATGGGTACTAGAAAACATTATCAAAAAGATGAGGCAATCTGTAGAGCAGGAAAAAGGATTTTCAAGTCATGTATCTGCTAAGAGTCTACAACTCAGAATATATGAAGAACTCCTACCAAGAAAACAACTCAATCAAAAGATGGAGAAAGAATCAATATTTTTCCAAAGACAGCCTATCAGCCAGCAAGGACCTGAAAGGATATTCAACACCACTTTGTCAGGTGGAAGAAGCAATCGAAACCACACAAAGTACGACTTCTCACACGGGGTACCACTTCCCAAAGGAAAACAGAGTGTTCAGGATGTGGAAAATCAGCACGGCCACTGCAGAAAGCAGCTGGCCTTCCTAACAAAGTTAAAACACAGTGACCACCACATAGCCCAGCAACTCCACTCCAGGGGAGAGACGCTCTCAAAAACAGAAAGGACTCTGAAGTTCAGAGCAAGCTGAGTCTGATGACGTAGGCCTGTAATCCCATCACTCTGGGAGGCTGAGGCAGGAGGATAGCAGATCCAAGCCCAGCCTGGAAAACTTAGTGAAACCTCAAAGAAAGAAAGAGTTCACAGCCACACTAATGGAGACAGTCGACAGCAGAAACAACCAAATATTCCTCCATTGACAGCCAGATGGAAGAACAGAATCTGGCGGAAAAGGAGTAAGTGATGCCAGCCAAGCGTGGAAGAACCGGAAGACACCACGAAGACGGCCACAGCGGGCCTCATTTTGGTTCCAATGACGGCAATATCCACAGGCACATCCACAGAGGCAGGAAGGCGCTCGTGGTTGCCATGGGGCTGGGGGATGAAAGACGGGAAGGGACTGCTGAACAGGTCCGGGGTTTCTGCTGGGAAGACTGACAAGCAGGCGTGAGCACGGGCGCACACCACCGCGAACGTACTCACCGCCACCAAGTGCACACGTACACTTCAAAATGGTGAAAAAGCTACCTTTAATGTGTATTTTATCACAACTGAAGAAAAGAACAATACCAGAGTTCGGCACCACGCACCCACCCCTTTCCTGTTGTCACGGACCAGGCCTGGAGAATAAGCCGGGTTCCCCGCCACCGCCCCGGGCCGCCCTTCCCAGAAACCCGAGGAAGGCCCCAAGGGCTGCTCGGTGTCCCGGGGCACGGGGCCCGGGCGCGGAGGGAGGGGCAGCTGGCGGGAGCGCGCCCGGCCAAGTACCAGGGGTGAAAGGGCGGGGAAATCCACAGTAGCCACACTGAAATACAAAACAGGTGTCCTGGAAGACACGATCCAAGTCGTCATCCAGCACGTGGGACACGCGCGCGCAGGACACAAACGACCCCGAGACCCGCCACCAGAGCGCCGCGCTACTTCTCCAAGCCACTGCAGAGAACAAGTTCACGCGACCAACCTGCTTAAACGAGCCGGGAAAGTTCACCGCGAGCAGCTGCGGGTCCCCGACCGCGGGAGGGCGGCGCTCAGCAGCCCCGGGGGCGGGCTGGCGACGGGCGGCGGCGCGTCCCCAGGGCCGCCGCCCCGCCCTGCGCTCCGGGTCCCACGCGCCCGCGGCAGAGGCGTTGCGCGCTGGGCTTGGAGTCCCGGCGGGAAGACCGGCGCTCGCAGGTTGGGGCTCAGGTGCTGGGGGTTCAGCGACTCGAGGCCCGCACGGCCTGGGGGCCGGGGGCCGGAGACCCGCGGCTTGTAGGGCTGGGCGGGGGGCCGAAGGGTAAGGGGGCTAAGACGGGGGCTCGAAGGCCGGCGTCTCGGGCAACCAGGGCGCTCCGAGACCAGGCCTCGGCACCGGGGCCCGAGGACCCCGGGATGCACTAGCGTGGAAGGGGCGCCGCGGCCTGGCCGCCAGCAGAGGCCCCACGGGCCGGGGGCGGCGGCCGCCGGCCGCTCAGGCTGACGCGGCTCGGCCTGTGCCTGACTGCCGAGACAGTCGTCCCAGGCCTCGGGCGTGACCCGGCTGTCCCGGCTCCCCGGCCGCCCAGGGGCCCGGCCTCGGGCGGCGACGGCGACCGCCCGCAGCTCACCTGCTTCGCGCCGCCGCCTCAGGCCTCGTCCGCGCCGCCAGGCCCGGCCCGGCGCCCCGCGACGCTAGCCAATCGCGCACCGCGCCGGGGCCGGGGGCGGAAGGAATGCGGACATCTACCAATCCCGAGCACCCCTACTAC